>QLTV01000972.1:9972892-10013492 GCA_003457575.1 Thermophis baileyi | reverse complement strand
ATTACAACTCTGTTGCATGTTTCCAACAAGGTCCAGCGTTTGAGCGATAAAAAGCTCAAACGCCATTGGCTGGTCTGTCTGACAGCTCCCTATAAAATGGCAAGCTGTCAGACTGCTCTTTGCTGGTTGCTGATACAAGAGCTGAAATAAAGAGCTTGCTTGGAAGTCTGTCTCCTGTCATCTCTACCCACTATCCAACACGTATCATGACTTTTTTCCCCTTCTCTAAACCGGGGACGAGCATGGCCAGCAGGTGATGCATCCGGCCCGTGGGCCGTGAGTTTGACACCCCTGCCCTAGGTTATGTTTCCACACAGCGTTCTCAAATTAATGGCTGTTACACTAGTTTAAGTAAATATTGAAATACAAAGGAAGTTAAAAGAACCTGACTATGCTTATCTTAGAAGAATGGCTGGGATTAATTTTTCAATGGTTTTAAAAGACTGAACAAAGGAGACTAGTGACCTATCCTTTTCTGTGTAGGGTAGGAGAGGACGTAATTATTTTAAAACCCAAAACTACATTTATGGTAACCTAATCATAATAATTAAGGGCAGGGGTGGGCTTCAAAAATTTTAGCAAGGGGATTTCTGCCCGGTTGCTGGGTGGGCATGGCCATGGTGGGCGTGGCCTAGTTGCCCACCTGCACCACGGTGGCAGGGGGGGAAAGTTTTTGCCCTCCCTGGGCTCCAGAGGCTTTCCTTGAGCCTCCAGGAGGGTGAAAACAGCCTCCCCAGGCTCCGGAGGCCCTCTGGAGGCAGGAAACAGCCTGTTTCCGGCCTTCCTGAACTTCCAGTAGGCCCGTTTTTCACCCTCCATGCGTGCCCTGCACTTACCTGCATCCAAAACGGGCCATATGGGGACTCCTGGGTGGGGCGGGGTGGGTGGGGAGGGGCCAAGTGGGATTTGGGGGTTCTCCGAACTGCACAGAATCTTAGCTAGAGGTTCTCCCGAACCCCTGCAAATCCCCAGCAGCCCACCCCTGATTAAGGGACAGAAAAAACTGCTTGGGATAGTAACATATTTTTCTTCCCATCAAGATTTTGATAGGCAAATCTATTGGGATGATTTATAGGATTGTTTCCAGCGTTGACTCAAACCTGATATGAAATAACCTACAACTTTTTCTCATTCATTGCCATGTTTATACAGCAAGCTACTTGAGTTTGGGTTTAGTTCAGAGTAATGTTTAAACTCAGCCATGACAGGTTTGAAGCCATAGTTTAACTTTTATCATTATGTGGAACCATATTTCATGCAACGATACAAAGGTTATTGTAAGCAATACTCATAAACGAGCAAACATTTAGGTTTTAGATTGGTATGAATCAACTTTCATTTAATATAGGAATTCTAAAATACTAGTTTTGGACTTACTAGTGAATAGAAGGACTTCTAGGACTGCTGGCATATGATTGACAACAGCTGTTTAAACACTGAATATTATATCAAACAACATTCTTCTATTAGATGCTTCTAATAAACATTTTAACAGAATAAGAGTCCAATCTCCTGCTCTAGCAGGAAACCCCTGTATCATTTCCAGACAAATGGTTCTCCATTCTCATCTTATTTTAGATCATTGCCTTTCCTTCCACTTTGACTCCTGTAAGCTTGCTGAAGCTGCAGTCCTATATTTGCTTACTCAGAAGTAAACTCTACTGAACTCACAGCAATGCATTTTTAGATAGACGCATTTTAGAAACCTCAGAATGCCAACATTACTAATAGGTTTTGCATAATACAGAAATTAAGTGTACTTGACACAATTTCCATCATGGTAATTTTTCTGGGTTCTCAAATACTATAGTTTGTAGAGAAAAATTGGATTCACACTTAGTTCTACTCTTTCTTCTGCTAGCTAGTTGTAGCTGAATCACTGGTAGGAGGGCATGCTGAATAAAATACATGCCACAGCTGTACTTGGCCTTGTCAGAGAGCCAATTTGCTTTATGCCAGTCTATTCAACAGTGTTTCCTGGTCATAGTCCATCTGTTTCAAGTTCACAAAGTGCTGAAGAATACAAATATCTCTTCTCATTGTAGGCACCCTGCTTCAATTACATTTTGATTGTGAAGGAGAGTTTAACAGAGAAATGCTGATAATATTTCTCCTTTAAATTTGTCAACAAAATAGATAGTAACCTTGGAATTCATTGGTAATACTTGGAGTTTTGTCCATTCAAAAGCTTGCACATATGATGCTGCTGTTCTGCATACCATCAAAAACAATGTGGGGGGAAGGGGAGGGACATAGAGAATGTCCCTACATGGGGCTACCCTTGAAGAGTGTCCGGAGACTATAATTAGTCCAGAATGCAGCTGCGCGAGCAGTTGTGGGTGTGCCAAGGTACACCCACACGAGTTCCATCCTTTGCGAGCTGCACTGGCTGCCGATTATGCTCCGGTCACAATTTAAGGTGTTGGTTGTTACCTTTAAAGCCCTACATGGCTTAGGACCAGTTTATCTGCGTGACCGCCTTCTGCCACACTCCTCCCAATGACCAGTGAGGTCGCACAGGGCTGGCCTTCTTCAGGTCCCATCAGCCAGACAGTGTCGGCTGGCGGGCCCGCGGGGGAGGGCCTTCTCTGTAGCCGCTCCGACTCTGTGGAACCAACTTCCCCCCGAGATCCGTACTACCCCCACCTTACTGGCTTTCCGTAAAGCTGTTAAGACCTGGCTTTTCCGGCAGGCCTGGGGCCAATAATTGATTGATTGGCCCATGTATGTTTGTGTGAATGTTTTATTTTAATATTTATGTATTTTTTTTAAAAAAAATTATTGTTGTCTTTTTTATATATATGTACTGTGAGCCGCTCAGAGTCCTTCGGGAGTTGGGCGGCATACAAATTTTGAAAAATAAAATAAATAAATAAATAAATAAATAAATAAATAAATAAATAAATAAATAAATAAATAAATAAATAAATGTTGGGTTACAAAGACAGATTATCTAAAAAGCCACCCACAATAAAGTTTAGGATAGCCCAACGGTCTTAAAAGTAACACAGATTGTCTCTTTAATTTGCCAGGAAATAGACTGCTTTCAGTTCTGATTTTGGTTTATCAGGAATACATATGAAAATTAATGTCATTAAAAAAGAGTATCATATCTCTCTCCACTATCACCATCACCAGAAGTGAAATGCTCTACTTTGTAAGGTCAATTTATGACAGTAAATATTAGTAGAGTTTAGTGGTTGCCCAGAGCTGATTTAATAGGAACAGACTAAAGCTGAAAAAGTGGATGAGAGATACAGCTCCAAGGTATTTGCTTAGGCAACATACAGGTCCTAAGATTAAACTAACTGTCCTCCTGATGTCATCACTGCTTTTCCCCCCATTATATTCTTGGTTTAAAATATATTAATGGCCAATTTAGCTATGGTTAAAAGGAATGAAAGTCTGTTTGCCAGTACTGATAATTCCGGGTACCTACAACTAATTTAAATTTGGGGGTTGAAAGATGGCATAATCCAAAATTGCAATCCAAAATATGAAACATATCAAAATCTTACTGAGATGAATAGGAATTCAGTGCTTAAATGTATTTTTACATGGAATATAGTTAAACCTGGTTTACATGTTCCATCAAATACACAAAGCTTTGCTTAAGCTTTCCTGATTTTCTGATTACACCATTACACTTACACCATTATTTTACACCATTACAATTATACCATTATTTTACACTTGTTAAGGAGTCATCCATTTCTCATCAACTGGGCTTCTTTTGTGACTTTGCCTAGATTTATTCTTTTCCCCAAACAACCACTTCATAAACTTATGGAACAGCATAGGAGAACAAACACATCAGGACTAGATTCAGCAGTCCATCTGCATTTAAAAGACACAGGCCACTCTTTTGAAGACAACAAAGTCCATATTTTGGACAGAGAGGATCGCTGGTTTGAAAGAGGGGTCAAAGAGGCTATCTATGTCAAAACTGAACAGCTGTCTCTGGGGCTGGAGGGGGAGGGATACGACATCATCTATCTCCAATCTACAACACAGTCCTTTCAACAGTTCCATGAAGGCTCCACACCAATTTGCACCACTCAGGTGACCCTGATGACACAGATAAACCTCCAGGTGACCTTAACGACCTGCTAAAAGAATGCCAATGACCAGCTGTCTGCAAGGAGTATAAATCCTTCCATTCCCCACCGTCCAGTCAGAGCTGAAGAAGCTTCTTGGATGAGAAGCAAAACATCTTCAAAGAAAAACCAGAAAGTCCAGTTGCCTCTTGAAAAAAGCACCTTTGGCACAACCATAAGCTGGATAACTGAGAATCTCCATAGACATTATGGAGAGAGAGAAGTTCCCTGAAGATGGGCTCCAGCAGGAGTCCGAAAGCTTGGAACACTAAACCTCTGGTCCCAGTAACTGACTCAGATTGGATCCTGCAACATTATCCTGGAACACCTATATTTGCCTTAATTTGTCTGTCAACAATACACATGAATCCTACAGATTGACAGTAGTGCTACAAGTCTGTAGCTTTTATATGTTGAATGTTTCATTGTAGGCCTTGGAATTTACTCTTTAGCAAATGTTTATAGGGAATGTAGTCATATTTGTCTAATTATTTACATCTGACAGCTTGGGATGTAGTTTCCTGTCAATTAAATGCAGCATAAACAAGCACAGCAGAAAATCAACTGAAGTGATTAAGTAGTCAATATAGTGGTCAGGTTTTCTGAAACTCGCAGAAATAATATAATGGACTTCTTTTGTTTCTGTGAATCTGAAATTGCTGCTCAATGACTTTAGTTCTATTGTCTAACAAAGAATTCAGTCTAGCAATGACTGCCATTCTGTGCTACAATCTTGGCAAGACATAAAACCTAAGAAAGACATAGTAAGATATACAGTATACCTCTGATGGGTATATGTGTGTCTCACTGTGTAATCCTTAGGATTATTCAATATCAGACATTATTAAAGTATCCCTGAATATCAGAATAACAGAGTTGGAAGGGACCTTGGAGGTCTACTAGTCCAACTCTCCGCTCAAGCAGGAGACCCTGTACCATTTCAGACAAATGGTTGTATTATCTCTTCTTAAAAACCTCTGGTAATGGAGCACCCACAACTTCTGAAGGCAAACTATTTCACTGGTTAATTGTGCTGTCAGACAATTTCTCCTTACTTCTAGGTTGGTTTTCTCCTTGATTAGTTTCCATCCATTGCTTCTTGTTCTGCCTTCAGGTGCTTTGGAGAATAGATTGACCGGTTCTTCTTTGTGGCAGCCCCTTAGATATTGGAACACTGCTATCATATCATGCCTAGTCCTTCTTTTCATTAAGTTAGACATACCCAATTCCTGCAACCATTCTTCATATGTCCTCCAGTCCCCTAATCATCTTTGTTGCCCTTCTCTGCTCTCTTTCTAGAGCCCCAACATCTTTTTATACTGTGGTAACCAAAACTGGATGCAATATTCCAAGTATGATCTTACCAAGGCATTATAAAGTGGTACTAACACTTCATGTGATCTTGATTCTATCCATGTTAATGAAAGTGAAAGTGTTGCCATAGCACAAATAACCACTAATTAGCAATAGCACTTAGACTTATATACCGCTTCATAGTGCTTTTGCAGCCCTCTCTAAGTGGTTTACAGAGTCAGCATCTTGCTCCCAACAATCTGGGTCCTCATTTTACCCACTTCAGAAGGTGGAAGGCTGAGTCAACCTTGAGCCTGGTGAGATTCGATCTACCAAACTGCTGACAGCCGGCAAGTCAGCAGAAGTATCCTGCAGTACTGCATTCTAACCACTGCGGCACCACGGCTCTTGCTTCCTTATCAATGCAATTTATCCCTGCCTCTGTTCAGAGGTACTCTAAGAGACTATATCCAACAATGTCTTATTCTGAGGAGTTTCCCATCCACCCAATGGCACCACATATTTCATTCTGAAGAGTTTTCATTCTGAAGAGGAGTTGGTCCAGAAAGCTGATCAGCATGACAGAGAAGAGTATCAGGCACTAGATCTTAATAACGTTAATTGGGGACTTTGTCCAAATATATTACCGTTCGTATCATTTAGAGCATAGGATTCATTCTGCTACAAGAAGAGTGAGTCCTGGCAGTGGTAGCCATTGGTGGCTGAGAGCATCATAATGGATAGAAACACATTTCTCTGTTGGTAGCTCATTTTGTTGTTTAGGCAGGCTAGGTGATTGATGTTGGCAGAACCAAAGACTGCACTGCCAGGTGGAAGCTCTCCATAATTTCAGGCAAAAGATTTCGCAAAACTCTTTTGAGGTCTAAGGAATCAAACTGCCCTGCTTCATGTTTCAAATATTGACTCTCACACAGTTTCTATGGTAGTTCACAGTTTACTCAAGGTCATAGAAATAATCACAGTCAACACATGCAAACTAAAACAGTCTCTGACAGTTGCTTACCTGAATAGTTTGCTGTTAATAGGAACATGCAGAAGAATAGTCCAAAATCAGTCCAAGGTTCTAAGTGCCAGATCAGGGTGTCAGCCAGTCTAGATGTCAGACTTTCACAGGCAGAATTCACACAATCACATGGGAGCCAGAGATCAGACAGTTGATTTTTAGCAAAGGAACATGGGTTAAGGCTATTTCTTAAATCAGACTGCATCCAGCTATCACTGATCAAGAAATTTACTTCCTTGCTGAGCAAATATCATATTTGGGAAATGAATCACTTTTGAGTTCTGCTGTGGTTAGTAAATCAAGCATTGCAATGAGATTTTGTCCTTAATGACCTTCATTAATTTCCTCAGCAATTTCATTCTATTTTTTTCAACATGGTGAAAATAAATACTCTCTTGATCTCACAACAAAACTGGAAAACTATATGGAATAGTTTTCCTGGCATAAAGAGAGATGAGGTTTGATTTGGCCTTCTTCTAGCCTAGTTTTCCAAATTTCAAACTAGCCTACAGTTTTGGGATTTCCTGGTTGTTTCCCAATCAAGTACCGACCACACCCACATTTGATTGGCTTTTTTTTAAATAAAAGTTCTCCAATAGCCTCAGAAATACTGTACATAGTTTAATTAATATTTCAGTTTTCTCCAAATTATTTCTGAAGTTTTCAGAAATAAAAGTTGATACTTATTTTTATTTTTCATCTCTGGTAAACACAATAGAGTTTAGGCTGTTGTTTGGAAGATGGCTGCGTAAATATCACAAGACAACTGGACCAATACTTCCCAGAATAACCAAAGAATTCAGTCCAACTTGATCTGGCAGTGGATCATTGTAAATTGCAATAACATGGTTCTAACTAACTAATTAACTAATACAGAGATTAAGATGCAAATAGTGTAAAAATCATTGGTTGTTTGTTCACCTCATAAACCCTATCATATAGGTCTGTGAATGCTTTGGATTCAGTTTCTAAAAGTGCTTTGGAAAGTACATGAGCATAAATATAGAAAAAAATACAATTTCCCCCCTCAGAATTCCAATAAAAGATAAAGCTGTTTTTAGTTGTTGCAGATCTCTGAAGCAGATTTTAAAGATCAAATCTTTAATACACATTTTCATAACTCATAACTCAGCATTGAGACAGAATTTTACAAAGTTCTTTCACTTTGTCTTGAAATTAATTTGTAAGATCTACATCAAAATGACTGTAGCATCCTGTCATCATGACCTGACTTAATAATTGATCATCATCTCCATTCCTCATCTTCTAGCTTCATCTTTTTCTCTCAGCATTCTGTGTCCTCATTGAGCTTTAAGGGATAGATTTTTTCTCTCTTTCTTCAGATAATTTCATTTTTTTTTATTTTTGCAAATCTCAGAGTTTGCCCATTCCCACTGAGAATTTCTCTTGCTCTTCAGTGATCCAGTTTTGACTACTTTCCTGCTCACGTCCATCAGCTAATTGTCTATTAAGCCACAAAGTGATGCTGGTTACTTTTGTATGATGAGACCCTGTTGAAGGCAACCAATAAAAGCACCTAGAAGTTGGCGACTTTGTTCCCATGTAATCACCACACTGCTTGGCCTCTCCAAATTAAAGTGAATTTTATCAAACTGTAACTTAAATGGATAGATGTAGATGTAGATTTGTATACTATAGATAGTTCATCTTTGTAGAAGATGGATCAGTCATGATATTGCTCTGAAAAAGGTAGATTCTTCTATGCAATAATTAAAGATTTTTATTGGTCTCAATTGATGATTTAATATCTTCTCAAATATTGAAGAGCTGCTGTTTCAAAATATAATTATGGAAGGGGCAAATCACAATGTATTGATTTAAAACAATACAGTGGCCCTAAGACATCAACTCTAATAGCTATATTGTGTTATCATAATGCTCAATCAGTTTGAAGGTATTTTATGTTTTTGTTTTCATTGTTTCATTCATTCAAGTTTAGATCTTTGAGCTTAATACCAAAAACTTTATATTAAAGTCCATTGTATTATTTGTTATCCGTGAATATTAAAAAAAAGGAGAAAAAGAAAAAGGAAGCGCTGCTTAGAAAAAGTAGATAGATATTTAATCTCTCCTTTCCCCTTTCTCTATACTCTGACTGATTTAGAACGTTTATAGACATTTACACCTCCTTTACAAACATGCTGTAAATATTTCTATTTGTTTTGCTGTTTTGTACATATGTAAACCATTCTGGCTTGAATTTGATTAAACTTCTGTTGTGGATATATGCTGCTAGCTTTGCCATTACTGCATATTCTTTAAGTTTAAATTTATAATCAGACATCATTGATATTGTATCTTTCTTCCAATGTTGGGCAAAATTCATCTTTACAGCCATAAGCATGGTTTTTGTTGATGTATTCTGGGATTATACCTAGTTATTTCAAACTTCCAATACTTTTGAGAGTTTTACATGTCCACCAAAGATGGTACAAATTTTCTTCTATTTCATGACATTTCCAACACCTTTAATATATGATTTGTCTATCTTGGAAATTGTGGAATTGTGAACCATCTGTAAAACATTTTATACCATAAATACCTATGGAACTAGAGGGCTAGACCAGTTCCTTCCAATATTGATATTCAACTATTTAGGAATTTTATCCACTCTGCTATCTAGGATAGGCAACATGCTTTGTGATACAATTTAAAATTTGGGAGAGGGGAAAAAACTGAATTTAACTCTAGATCTTTATCCACTCCATATGACTTTACTGACAATATCTTGCCATTCTTGTATAGTTTTCTCTGAGATTGAAATATTGATGACATTTGAAACAAGTAATGTATCTTGTGTAATACATTAATTTTGATAATTGGAATTGGAACTTTACATTTCTTTACCTTTCAAGATTTCTTTTGATTTCTTACCATAATTTAGCATAGTCGTTTCGATATATTTCTTGATTATTACCTGTCAGATGCAAACCATTATGTTTCACTGAGTGGGTTATCTGACAGGCAGATTCTTCCCACAAAAGATTTACTTCTCCTTGTGTTAGGTACCTTGCAATTATTTTTGTTGTTTAACATTGATTTTGTATCTGGAGAATTCTCCAAAGCTGTGAATTGTTTTCATCAACTGTTTTATTTCTCTTTGTGGTTCTGTGATAGTTAATGCTATATTGTCTGCATAACATTCTAGCTTATATTCCTCTCTACAGATTTTAAGACCTGGTATTTGTTTATCACCTTTTCTGCCAATACTTCTAAAGCAGTGAAGAATAATTGGAGAGAAAGTGGATATCTTTGCCTGTTGCCTTTGCTTATTTGAAAGTCTGTGGAGGGTGTTCCATTAGCCATAATCTTTGCTATTTGTCACTGGAATATATTTTAACTCAGGCTTTGAACTCTTCTCTAGACTTCACTTTATTCAATATGGCTAGTAAAAATGACCACTGCAAGTTGTCAAAGGCATTTTCCACATCCAGAAAAATTCGTGCAGCTTTCTCACCATTTTTTGTTGATATGTTCTATAACACTGATTACAAGAAAGCTATTATCCTTAATGTTCTTCAGATTTTACATTCTATATTTAGCAGAATATTGGTATATATGATTGTGGTTTCTCTGTCATTCCCTTCTACATGTATGCCTGTTTCGATGTTGATGGTACAGGTAGTCCTCAACTTACAACAATTTGTTTAGTGACCATTTGAAGTTACAATGGCACTGAAAAAAGTGATTTATGACCATTTTTCACACTCAGGACCATTGCAGCATCCCCATGGTCATGTGATCAAAATTCAGACACTTGGCAAATAACTCACATT
This sequence comes from Thermophis baileyi, assembly GCA_003457575.1. NCBI lineage: Eukaryota > Metazoa > Chordata > Lepidosauria > Squamata > Dipsadidae > Thermophis > Thermophis baileyi. The sequence goes on along the minus strand of QLTV01000972.1, from coordinate 10,003,281 downwards.
TATGATGGTTGCAGTGTCCCGGGGTCGTGTGATCACCTTTTGCGACCTTCTGACGAGCAAAGTCAAAGGGGAAGCCAGATTCACTTAACACTTAAGTTAGCGTTACTAATTTAATAACCACAGTGATTCCCTTAATCAATGTGGCAAGAAAGGTCTTAAAATGGGGCAAAATTCATTTAACAAATGTCTCACTTAGCAACAGCTCAATTGTGACTGTAAGTTGAGGACTACCTGTATTGCCATCGTTTTAATTTCATTTGATGTGTTTGTCAATGGTCCCTCCTGAAATTCTTTGTAATATTGATTATTGACCCATCGGAACTTGTTGCTTTTCATATATTTTTTTAATTTGTTTTATTGCCTTTTTAATTTCTTGAACAGTTTTAAATGTGCTTAATATTTGTCTATGTTTGTCATGAAATTCTTTGATAACTAACTTTTTGATATATTGATTCATAGCAGCTTTATTGATGTTAGCCTCTTAATTCTTTTTAAAAACTGCCAATTATTCTATTCTTTATGTTGATCCCTTTCTTTTAGATGGTTTTGTCTATGTTTCTTTTACTTTTTCTTGTGTCTTTTCGGTTTATTTGCATGTTCAAAGTTCTTCTGCTTGACAAATTTTATTTTCTTCTGTAATTCTTCTATTTCTAATAAATTTAATTGTGTGTAGTTTCTTGCAATTCTTTCATCGGTTGTCTGCTTGGGCTAGTTTTATACTTTTGTTCCAGTTCTCTTATTTTAGTATCTAATTAATTAGGAGGCTCATTCCATGTTTTTAGCAACCTATATTGATAAATAAATGTTACTGTGTATTTGTGAATAAATATATATAAACATGCAGACATGCTTAGATAAATGTATAAATATTAATTTAATTCATGACATTGGCAAAGATTTGATTAACTGTATGAACATAGACTTCTGTGGGGGGGGGATGTCAGTCCAGTGTCAAAATGTGCATAATAAGGTCATGGTACTAAAAGTATGATTTATGTCCTTGCATCATGCATATGGATGAGAGTAATAAGAGCAAAGTTTGCATTGCAATATCACCTCGTATGTCCTCATTTTGACACAATCTGTTTGCTGTGAGTGCCTATATAGGTGATGACATGATGTTACTACATGATTCCTGATTATGAGAGATCGCCTCAATAATAAAAATGTTTAAATGGCAAAGAAGCCTTTGAAGCAATTGGTATATAGTTCCCATAAAAGATAAATAAGAAAGCTTATGCAAAGTTGCATCCCTTTTCATTTCAACATATTTATAAATAAAAATTAAATGTAGCCCTAATATCCTTGAGGTTGAGCTTGAGCAAAAGGTAGTATATTTGAAGATATTCTTTAATGCTTTGCCTTTTAATATCTTAAGATGTTAATGTTCCTGAGAGTAATCACATTTTTTTCCTGCAACATGGTAGAGAAAATGTTTGTAGTTGCCCCCTGCCCTCATTAAGTGGCACTCTTTATGAAAAATGTCTGTGTTTTGAAGCAGATCCCTACCTTGGCAAATACCCATAGTAATTGTTCTGTCTAGCTGATTTCCAATAATGCAAAACGTTGTCTACATCTTCTCTGATTGTGAAGAATTGGTAATCAGGTCAAGCACCATTGGCTATGAGAATAGTGAACTGTAGAAAATGGTTTCATTGCTGAGTAACAATGCTGTAGGCTGCTCAAGGTAAATAACATGTTCATTACTTGGGATTTCATTCTTCATATGTACAGAAAAATTGATACATGCTCACAGAGCAAGCCTTGGAGCTTTTAACCATTAATGAATGCACTCTGATCAGTATTCAATCTATTATCATAAAAGGCCTCCCAAAATGAAATTCAGCGTGGAGATAGAAAGGGCTAATTTATAATGTTGAAGGTCCATTGCTACTACAACTCACTTAAATAGCTAGAACGTTTCAGAGAAATAGTTCTTTCTGTCTAGAGCAGCCATTTCACAGCCAGCTTTATTATTACTACAGTTGTGAACATCAAAATAGTTAGATCCTGAGATCCTAAGTCACATAATTAACATTTGCTGTCTAAATTGCTACTGAAGAATACATATTTGTGTACTTTTAAAGGTTTGTGGTGGAAAAAGGAAAAATTGTATTGAAATATTTTCATCATTTGCATATGCAATACAGTACATGAATAGGGCAGAAAAATACAAAAAGAAATGATTTTATCTCAATGTTTTTTTAAACAAAAGAATTAGAAAATTTAGTACAGATTCTTTTGAAAATTATGTAATATAATCCTTCCTTGGAAACTCGACTCTTTTCTTTGTTCCAAGATGGCAAGAATGGTTCCGATGGGGAGTGGCATAAACCCTAACCCTAACCCTAAACCCGCAAAACTTCTTTATGGAATAACAAGTTCGGTTGTTCCACTAAATTACTTCCAATGCATTTTAAAGGCAACCAGGTCAACATTGGAACTGTTGAGCACTGGAACGTGAGTAAAATGAGAATATTGAACATTAGAATATTGAGAGGATGTAGCATGTACACTTGAAACTGCTACCACAAGAAATTTGCCTATTCAGAAAATGGTTATGATGGTTTGCAAGGCCAGTCATGAAACATCCATTTGCCAGAAGAAAACCTGGTTCCTTATATTGTTTTTTAGTTTTCCAATTGAAACTTTCTGAAGCATTGCTTCAAATAAAGATGATTTTAGACTACGTTGTTTTGCAGCACTGTGGCTTCCCATTTTTTTTTTAAATTAAAGAATCTTTTAGAAAGGGGGCAGGAGCTTGGTAGGCATGAAGAGTCATGTGTAGGAGCTTATCACTGTTTATTTATCTATTTAAAATTAAATTTATATGGCCACCCAAGTTGCATACAGTGACTCCAAGTGGCTTACAGCATTAAAATTCCACAATATAAAACCTCACTACTACCACCACCACCACCCCAAATAGAGGCAATAGATACAATAACATTTATTTATGGCCCTGATTTACATTATTCTAGATGCCTGGCTAGTACAGCCTGCAATATATCAGGCAGCCATGGGCAAGGGGAAAATACTTCTTCTGAAAATCAATGGCTCAATATCTGAGCAGGTTGACACAGGAAAATACCTGCAATATTGTTAAAGAAGGTGGTTAAAGTCCACGGTCAAAAATTGAAAAGGAGTGTAGTGGGCAGTCCTCTTCCATGTAAAGGTACAATTGGAAATGGAAATACTCCAATTGTCAGAATAAATCTGTTTTGCTGATTCCACAGAGTGGAAGACCTTAAGACCTTCTCTGCCCAAATCCTGCCTTACAACACCACTCTACGTAGAATTGTATTCCATTCATGTAAGAGTGCTTTTGGATTCAAGGTTCTTGCACATCTTTTTCTAATGCCCTTCTGGGATCCTCTTTACTCTTCTTGCATCCTGTCTATACATTAAAGACTAAATTTCTAATGTTGTATAGAGGTTTCTGTATTCGGAAAGGATTGGAAGAAAGGGAGATAAAATATCAAGAACCATATCTATTTATATTCTATATTTTAAACAAGGGTGATGTAGTATTTTGTTGACAAAATGCAATTGTGAATTAGGCCAGGAAGAGGAGAGCATTGCCACATTGATATTATATTATGACTCCAAATTCATTTCATGAGCTATGCGTTGTGTTGTTTAAGTAGATCCATTTTCAAAATATTAGGAGCAGGAATCTCAAAATTTGTAAACACATACACACACATACAAATATCAGGGCTACAGCCAGAGGTACCAAAGGCTTGTAAATTCTGTCTACAATCTGATGATACAAAGGAAAGAGAAATGAGAGCTCATAATGATATGCTATATGTGTCTGTCCAGAAGCGAGGCCTGTTGAATTTTACTCCATGTTTAGGATTTCCAGCCTAGAATACTTTGAAGAAACAATGCACAGTATTCCTAAGCAAGTGGATATAGTCTTTGTGACTTTCATAAATCATTTCCAATTCCCACAAAATCATGCTTCGGGTATTTACCAACGTCAATTTGTTCAATTACATTTGGACTATATATACTTAGAGGACTTCAATAAATTGTAGTTTAGGTTCTGAAATATAGGTCCTTATATCATAAAACTCATTTCTCTGTTTTATAAACATCAGTCATCAAATCTATTTTGTTATAATGTTACAAATGTTTGTTGACCCAAATTAGGAAAACATGATTTGTAGGGTTTTTTTTTTAATCTACTGAGAAGCAAGTTTACCTAATGTTAAACTGCATGCAATTTATGTCTAAAAGTAAATTGTCGAAAAAATGGCCAATTAAAAACAGAGGAATTTTTTTGTGAGGAATTGCTTTAAAAATCTAGGCTTATCTATGAGAGAAGTACACTGCCATCTGTTGGAAAAATTCTGCAAATCCATTAAACTGTAAAAAAAAATTATATCGCAAAGACTGAATCAGAAAGGAATAAGTAAGTGGATTTTTTGCTGTGTTTGGGAGATTACACTTTTCTTCCAAATAAAATTTCACTATTCATTGAGTAAACCTAAGAAAAATACCATCTCACAGATGTAGACACAGTTTGCTTTCAGGTATATAGGTTTAGATTTGAGAGACTTTTAAATTGGAAAAGAAGTATGCAGTGAGGAGACTCACAATGAAAATCACAAGACCAACAGTAGTAGAAGTGAATGCAAATAATCAGCAGAAATATGGGACTGTAGTATATTTCCTATTATGTTTACAATGGGTGTAATTATACACAATTCATCATTTTTCAATATTGCTTTTAGAATTGTTCAATTATCAATTTTAATGATGGATGGATTACACTGGGAGCCTGCATTAAAAATCATTCGTTTGAATCATTTTCTATTAATTTTCAACCTATTTTTATGGCAAAGAAAGGATTTAGCAACTTTTCTGTGCTCAGGTAATGTTTACTCAAGCATTCTAGACAAGGCATTCTATTCACTCTTAGATTTGTCCCCATGTATTCAAAAAATACGTACTCAAAACCATGTTTGTACTTATATACTCATATTAATGTTTATACTTTGCTGTAATCATATACATGCTTGACAAAATAAATAAAAAAAATAAAAAAATAAACAATCCATAATGGGTTGGCAGAGCAGTTCAATCTAATGCTGGCACACAAAAGAAATGAATAATCCCAATAGATAAATAAGCAATTGACCTTAAATTCTATTCATGAAAAAATACCCTTTTTACATTTTAATAGGTACCTTTAGAGAAAAAGAAAGATTATTGACTAAGAAAAAAAAAGAAATATATTTCTTCTGCTGTGAACTTTTCCCCTTGAGTTTTGTTTTAGTGGGAGATAAACTATGGTTGTTAAAAAATATGTTTTAAGAAAAAAATCAGTGACAACAATCTTTAATTACCCTTAATAGTGAGGATGAATAATTGGAGAAACAGATCCTTCCCTTTGAAAATAGAGTTTATGCTATATGCCAGCTTGATAGCAAAAGATGTTCACAAAAGTAATTCTGCATTTTGTCATATGGACACACCTTTGAAGGTTGAAAAAAACCCAGTCTTCTCCATCTAGTATTTCACTCACTTCCATGTACTGTTCCATCCACACTCCATTGTCCTTTTAATTATTTTTTTTCAACCCATAGTGTTTGTTAAGAATGTATAATTCAGTCTATTCTTAAAAGCCTTCAGTGATGGAACACCCATAACTTCTGAAGGCAAGCTGTTCCACTGATTAATTGTTGAAAGGCTTGCCTTCAGACGTTCATGTAGTGTGTTGCATCAAAAGCAGTACACTATTCAGCAGCGATACCTATAGCCATATGTACCTCTTGCTATTCCTTTATTTTCCAGAGGTTTTTCTGGTGTTATATAGCAGTTCATTTGGAAACTGGTATGTAGTTTCAAAGGGATCTGTTGGAAATATCACACTTCCCGCCTTTCTCCTCCCATCACTAAAGGTTTAGGAATGTTCAATTGGTATTGATAATGACATTTTTGCTCCTTCCCATTTCTAACTTCCTATGCCCTCCCCCCCCCCGTTTCTTTGAAGGGAAATGGTAAGCACTGCCAATATTCTTTTACTGAAACATGCCCTGAGCATATGATTGAATATTAATTGATTTTAGGTCTAATCCAAGAAACTACAGCAATATATGATTTTTTAAAAGCTGACATGGAACCATACAACATTAGTTAAGGCTGTGGTTATACTTCAACTATATAAATTATAAGTTACAATAATCATGTCATTTTTTTTACCAATATCAATTATTTCAATGTTGTCTAGGAATTCTGGAGACTGATGCCAGCACATCTGGAAGGTGTTAATTCTATGAATACTGATTCAGACAATACATTTCCATGTAAATGGCAAATCTTTAACTTGATTAGGGTTTTGTATAGCTCTCCTTTATACAGTTTTCCTGAGGCTAGGCAGAGATGGCAAGGTACTAGTTTCCTCTTCTTTGTGGACAGGATTCATTTTCAACAAAGATTATTTGGTAATTATAGTTTTCCACCATTTCCCGGTACTGTGAATTTGACAAACATGACTAACCACAAAATGGCCTGCTTTAAAAAAAAAAAAATATGGGAAGAACATTGCTAGAGAAGACATACAACTTTACACATTTTGCATGACTACACACAAAGAAATTATATTCAATGCATACTGTAATCATGCAACCAAAATGGTATAGCATCCAGATTCTATGTACCTAGAAAGGCAGCTGAAGAAATTAAGTTTTCATTGTTTTCTGCTTTTCCCAAATAAAAAAAACTTGTGATTATTCCATTATAATCATTTCCCCACTTCTACCACTATCAAACACTGATAAGGCAGCCTTAGTTAATATTATGGTACATATTTCTATATCCAGAACACAAATGAAGGCAATCTGGCCTTGGTTTCCTACTCTTAACAAATTACAGATGGGATTCCTGATGTGATCATTCATATCTCTTCTGATTGCTGCTATAACATCTGCTTCTCCCATCTTCAAGTATGAATGTTTCAGATCAACCACAGACATCCAGATGTGCTCTGTTCCAAAAACCCATGCATTCTATAGGAAATTATTTGTCTTGTTACAAACATTAAAATGCATTTAATCAGGCAGGAGTGACCTAAAATGTACTAGATGTATTAAAGAGATGTTTGAGGCAGGCTTCAAGCATCTGGGTTCAGGCATATTCTATTTGCTTTCAGAATTAGAAAAGGATGTGAGAACAGAGTCTTAAAGCTCTCTGTGAAATGCTAAAAGAAAAAACAAACCCAAAGAAGCATAACCCTTTTAATTCTTAAGTAACAAAAATCATTATAGTCTTTACAAAATGGCCCAAAATTCCTAAAAAAAGGTGACCAGGAGACAACTGCAGGGCACATATACAGTAAAAGAACAGGCCATGCTCTATCCCTATTATCTCTTTTCATGTTATAATAATTTTAAATGATTAGAAATGAGAACATATGGAATATTTGCAGGGAACATCTCAACAAAGCTTTGTTTACTAAGTTAATTCTTATTGAGCTGCTCTGAATAGGAAACTTTTTTATGTAAACTGCAGTTCCTGGATGGAAAATTACTTGAGTCCCTTTTTTAAGGCTGAAATACTGTTTCACTGTTTTTACAGCTAGCTAGCTGAATATAATCAGAGAATATGAATGGCACTTCTATACCCCTGTAGGGAAATGGTTTTTCCCAGGATTCACAGCCACATTACCTGTGATCCTCACCCAATCCTATCTTCAGGTGGTGTTCCATTACTTTGTAAGCACTGAATGCAAAAGTGCCAGTACCGGTTTACTGGTGAAATATTTAAAGATGAGAGATTGAATTCTTCCTTCCTGCATACAGAGTTGCTTTGTTTCTTGCAGTGAGCTGATATTTATATTCAATATTGTAGTCATCTCCTCATCTCCTATGCCTATGAACCTTTCAGTGTATTAGTTATATAAAACTGCTGATATATCAATGTAGCTTTATGAAGGTAGCCTTATTTTTTCACAATTGCTAGTCTTGAGTTTGTTAACCTGTGCCCAACTATAGAGACCCTATCAGTTTCTTTTATAAATCCTATTGAACCCCACACCTATTGCCTATTTTCAAAGTAGCAAAGGGTTCTAAGTGGTGCTTTCCCACCAGATCCAACTAGACTCCAGTAGGCACTTAACGTTACAAGCAAACTATATGGTTGCATTCAGAACCACAGTTAAGGACAGTTCCATTTTAATATTTACACTAAGGAATGTAATGCTGAAACTGTTCTATAAGCAGTGTTAGATAAATGCATAAATGCATCAACACAAGAATATACACAACATTAACCATTGATCTCAGTGGAAATTAGTATCTTTCCCTTCCCCCAACACACACGTCAAAGAATGCACACTGTGTCTCTTTCACCCAACAACCAAGCAAGTTCTTTAAAAAAAGCAGGAAATTTTCAGAGTACAATCACATTCACGTGATTCAACAATTTGAGTTGGATATACATACATACATACATACATACATACATACATACATACATACATACATACATACACACACACACACACACACACACAATAGAATAGAATAGAATAGAATAGAATAGAATAGAATAGAATAGAATAGAATAGAATAGAATAGAATAGAATAGAATAGAATAGAATAGAATAGAATAGAAAATAGAATAGAATAACAGAGTTGGAAGGGACCTTGGAGGTCTTCTAGTGTATGTACACACACACACACACACACACACACATCTATACATCTACATCTACAGTACATCTACATCTACATACACACACAAATTATACACACACACACACACAATATCTCATGATGTTGTTTTCACCCACTTGCATCGATTCCTTTTGCCCTCTTTCTTGCTGACCCCATCCAAATCCAGATGGGCTGTTCATTGATTCTTTGGTTCTACTAGTCCCACCCATTCCCAACTAATTCTCACTGGGTGGTCTTTACCCTCTTGGCCTCAACTCTCACCTTCCTGCCCCAAGCCAACACACTGGGCACTTCACTTCACCAGGGGAATTTGCCAGTCGATCCACTTCTCCTTCACTTAAGCTGCAATCAAAATGGCGCACAGCAGGGAGGAGGGTGGGGAAGCCTTGGGTATTTTCACTTTAACTCTTTTTAAAAATAAATAAATAAATTAAAGTTTCAATGTAAATCTTCTTGAAGATTATTTCATGTTAATATAATTCCAGTCCATGTTTAATCCTGGCATTCATATTTTAACTTCCTCTATCTATTATTGTACAAGATGGAGATGTGATATGAAATTTCCATTATTTTCTACGAGATATCTTTTCTTCTGAATGGAATCTGATCTATACCACTTTAAGGATAATTTATACACTGATAATGCCACAGCATGCTCCCTAAGGTGTTCAGCTTTCCATTGAGATTTATTTATTGCTGTATTAGTTCATAAAAGCATGGATGAAGATATATTAGAAGCAGCAGTCTAATCAGTGACCACTCTAGGCATTCTTTCCGTCACAGCCAAACAATTTATGAATGGGCTGCCTTGGATTAACATACCAGTTTATGGAGGGGGTTCTGGTGTGCTGCAGTCTGTTTACCATATGTGTTAGAATAGGTTAGGAATGGCAGAAATAGCAATAGCACTTAGACTTATATATCGCTTTACAGTGTTTTACAGCCCTCTCTAAGCGGTTGGTCATGAAAGCTGGACATAAATATGGTGCAATATGAAATAGGTACAACCAGGGGTGAAATGCTCCCGGTTCGCTTGTGCCTGTCGGTCGCCATAGAGCCGGTCGCCAAGGTAGCGCGAGGCTCCGCCCACCCACCCGGACACCGGCGTTTGAGTTCTTTTACCCGCTGCGCATGCACAGAATGCTTTGCGCATGCGCAGAGGGTAAAAGAACTCAAATGGCGGCGTCTGGGTGGGTGGGCGGAGCCTCGCACTACCTTGGCGACTGGCTCTATGGCGACCGACAGGCACAAGCGAACCGGGAGCATTTCACCCCTGGGTACAACCAAGGCAAAGCAGATGTCCTGCTTAAAACATGTGAGATACTGGCTGCCTCCTGAGACCTAGTGTGTTTGTGGGATGTCGTTAAGGATAACAGTTTTCTGGTTTCAATCATAAAAGCATCCATCCATTTTTTCAGTCTTAGGAGATCTTGCAAAGTAACCCAACTGTAGAGAAGCAGAAAATTATATGCAAACAAAAAGCATGCTTCAACATACAGTATGTCAATGAACCATGCAAGTTCATTGTGAATAGCATTTTGCTGGGGCAGTTGTCTATTACAATATTTTGCTATTTCTAAATAATTACCGAAGAATTGGAAACAAAATAATCCAACAATTGTAAAATGATTTTTAATACTTAATAAACACTGTCCAAGAAGTAATCATCTTCCACTTCAGAATTCCAGCTCAGTAGTGCAAATTCTGTTCAGATGTTCTCTTGATTAAGCAACAACGCTGAAACAAAATGAAAAGTAATCCATAGGTCATTCATATGGGTCAGTGAGTGGTGTTCATTGATGATATTGGATTGCCAGGTAGAAGTAAAGTTCCTGGCCAAGTAACACATCTAAGTTTAGAAAGTTTTGAAAGAGATAAAGATAGCATTATAGGGCCAATGGACATAGTTGGAATTTTGAAGGAGTTCCCCTAGAACTTTCATAATATACTAGATAACTTGTGCTCTGTTGGGTCATCATTTCAGGGATATTTTCTTACCTAAACAGAGAATCAGAATAAACACAGGTGAGAAAAAAAGCAGTGGGAGTGGATGGGACTTCCTACTTCCTGCCAGCTTCACCGTTGAGTTTGCTTTTGGGAATCTGGCAGGAAGCATCAAAAATCTTCCTTCCTTCCTTCCTTCCTTCCTTCCTTCCTTCCTTCCTTCCTTCCTTCCTTCCTTCCTTCCTTCCTTCCTTCCTTCCTTCCTTCCTTCCTTCCTTCCTTCCTTCCTCAGGGCACTGTAGAATGGGTATATTCCACAATGTTGGAATCCAATGTGAGATTGTTGAATTTAGGAAGGAAGGAAGGAAGGAAGGAAGGAAGGAAGGAAGGAAGGAAGGAAGGAAGGAAGGAAGGAAGGAAGGAATTTCAATAAATTTGTGTTGCTGATTGGTGTCTGGCATTAAATGTCCAATGCAATGATGGATTTGCCCTTGAATAATTACATTCAAGATTCCATTCATTCTTCATTGGAAGTACTTCTCTGGTATCAAAGGATGTTATTAGGCAGAGGCAGTTGTATTGTCTGATATTTTTCCTGAATTTGTTTGCAATAGGTTCATCATTGCTATATAAACTGAGGAACTCATTAGGTAGAGGTTGCAAATTGCCTATCCTGATCTTTCCCTTCATACAGCAGAAATTGGCAGTTTCTTCAGGGAATAGGAACACAACAAAGTGAGGGCAGACCTTGATCAAGGCACCAACATCAGCACAAATACTACATCATGCAAGTTGTGCATTTTGCCTCACTCTTTCTCTGTTGCGGTCTTGTTACTGAAGGTGAGTATTCTTTGTATTTAGGAACTTTCACAGTAATTAATGTTTTAGTGTCACAATTAGTGTCACAGAATGTTCAGAACGAGCATCACATGGACCACAGCAGCAGGCTGAAGTGGCCACAATCTCCCCAAATTTCATTCCCTTTTGGGGAGTCATCAGTTCCAGAATTTAGACACACTCTGTATGTTAGCCCATTTGAAGTACCTTGATCCAAAACTGTTGCCCTGTGATGCATCATTTTGCCCAGTTAATGGTAATGACAATGAGAGTTTTAGAAATATATAGATGTGCGATGTCATCAGGGTAAGGGCTGTCCATTCACAAGGACATCAATAATAGGCACATAAGTTTGGAAAACTTTATTTTCCAAAAGGTTGAAAGAAAGGCAATTTGACCAAGAATTTAATTCCATGATGGTCATGATATCTAAATTACAAAACACAAAACCAGTTTTTTGAAAGAACTATTTTATACTTCTGCACTTTATTGATGAGTCTCACAATCAAGAGAAGGGTAGCCACAAAATGAATAGAAGCTAAGGAGGGAAGTCTGTGCCACAAAAGCCAAACTGCATATTTGTCTCCTCAAACCGCCACATCAAAATAGTCATTTTATAGAAGACAAACTGGTGATGCATAGAGGAAGATAATCATTTCCTCTCTAGTGATTTATAGCTTCTTATAGCTCTACCCAGCCATCACTGGAGCAATAAAAAACCCGTTTTTATTAGAGTCAAACAAGCAAATTAGTTACCCACTCACACCACACTGATACTCCCTCCACCCAGAAACCTCCCCCTCTGCCAGGCCAAAGCATACGCATAATGCAGACAAACACACACCACAGCATAACAAGCAAAAGAAATTCAATATCCTGAACCAGAGCCGGATAAAACAAACAAAATCAGGAAGAGATGCAAAAGCTCAGATATATTTGTCCCTCTTCATTCCTTATTACCTTTTCTTAGTATTCCTTCATTCCTTAGTATCTCTTCTGGTTCCTCCAGATGCTTCATAAAACTTCATAAAATTTGTCCCTCTAGGACAGTGCTTCCCAAAAGTTTTTCTTCATCATCCAAAACCACTTATTATATTGGCAGTGGTGGGGTGGGGGTTAAAAATGGAAGATGCTGGCAGGACTGTACAATAGAAGCTTCACCCCTTTATAAAATATACATCACAGCAACCATCTTAATTTTTTTACACCTCCCAACAGATGACCTAAACATAAAAGAGTATGCAGATATTGCCATCAAAAAGTCTATTTGAATATATTGAATTCTGTAAGACTTCACATTCCACATGTATACAAAACAGAAGATTTTCTTTTATTTTAGTGATGGTGAGTCAAAATATTTTACATCCATTATTATAGGAACATTTTTGGAAGTCTTTAAGATAAAACAATATTTTCATTCCCACGTTGAGTGAAACTTGTTTATATTACTCCTTTATTAATTTCATCCTATTTACATATCCTCATCAGTAGTAAAATAACTTTTATTTTAATTCTGAAACTACATTTTGTATATTGTTGAAATTATAAGAGGTATGCAGTAACCTTTTCTGATTTACTCTTATTGTCTTTCTTTATTTTCATTGCTCATCCTGAGTCCTGCTAACTATTCTGTAAGTCTTCATTCTTAATAAACATATCATCCTATTTGTCACCTCTCCTGCAGGAGCTGCATTGATTGCCAATTTGCTTCTGGTTGCAATTCAAGGTGCTGGCTGTCACCTTTAAAGCCCTTCATAGCTTAGGACCAGGTTATCTGAGGGACCATCTCTTGCCAATCATATCCACCCGACCCACTAGAATGGGGAGGCAAGGAATGTTGTGGGTCCCATCACCTGAGGAGATACATCTGGCAGGACAGAGAAGAAGGCCTTCTCCATGGTGGTTCCCTCCCTCTGGAACATCATCGCTTCAGAAATTAGACTGGCCTCCACTCTGACACTCTTTCGTAAGGCCCTGAAGAAGTGGTTCTGCCAGAGGGCACCAGGAACCCAGAGCAGATGGAGTCCATTAAATGGCTGGTATGAGTGTGTGTTGTCTCTGGGTTGCAGGGTGGGGGGTTATTATTTTATTATTTTTATTAATAATTATTTTTATTTCTTTTATATTGTGTTTTTATTTCCTGTAAGGTGCCTTAAGTCACCATGAGCAAGTAGGCGGTAATATACATTTTCCAAATAAATAAATTTTAATTGTAAGGTTTTCTATTTTTTCCAAGGTTTTCTATTTTCCCAAAATATTGGGAAAAAATTCCATAAGGAGAGTTAGACTCTGTCTATCTGTCCATCAGCATGACAGCAGAATGAGCTCAAATGTGGTAGTGTGGGGAAATAGCTAGAATTCCAGAACAATACACTTTTGATGAAAGTAGTTTGCTAAGAATTACTTTCAGTTTCTACTAACATCATTACAAATAAGGGTATGCATTTTTAATTGAAAATTAGCTGCAAGGAAATTTTAAATTACAATCATATTGTAGGATAAAGAGTGATAATTAAATTCTTTCCCAACTGCAAATGCATCATTTTGTAAGGAAAATGCTTAGAAATATTCAAAGGACCCTTGTAAATCACAATTTCAAAAGCATTTAGATTTTTCCCCCATTTTCCCCATTCCATTCCATAGATGTGCATTCATCTACTTCTTAGTTAGAATATCTCATGAGCCAGAATGCAGAACATGCTTATTTTTTTGTTGCATCTTTTGGTTCAGGCTTTTTGCTTACTTTGTCCAATTTTTTTTAAAAAAAGGATTTGGTCCTTGATTTTCAATTATAACTAAACATAGCAATACAATCAGTGTAGTATATGCTGTGTGTGCATCTTAAAGAGGAAGTAAAATTGTGTGCTTATTGACGTGCCGTATACATTGAATCTCAGACAGATTCCTACTATCATCGGAAGGAACACTTCAGCATTTTGACCCTTTTCCCTGCCCCATCCCTTGTCCTATATAGGTTATCTCAAAATAATGATGTGGCATCCTGATACCATTGAACAAATGATACAATTATGGGATTATTTCATGTCTCCTGACCCAAGAATCTAAGTTACTTCATTGTAATGTCATGATGCTCCTTTCATTATTTATCTCACTTTGCTTCCTGTTGGCTGACCTCAAAAAGCTAAGTAGAGCCTCTGGTGAGTACCTGAATAAGAGAACATCAGGAAATCCAATGGGAGTTTTTTAAAAGGTTCCAGAAGTTGCCCTGGCAAACCGCATCCATATTGGTGCCAAGAAAATTATATGGAAGTGTCCATGAAGTCTAGAACTGAGCTCAACTCAAAGCAGACGTTCCAGCAGTATTGAAAGAAAGGAATCTTAAATGAAAGTATTTTAAATAAATTGTTTAATGAAAGAAAGAATTTTAACAGTTCTGGAGAAAAGCAGTTAAAGATAAAAGCATAAAAGATTACCAGTTGAATTGCAAGAGACCTAAAGATTCACTCTTTGGAATTTTGCTTGTTCTACTCAACTTCAATGCTGCTTTTGATGAACTCCAGTAAACCTTACAAAATCTGGACAATATAGACATAGGCAAACACATTTCCATAAATATCATCAAACAATTTTGCACTTTTCATCTATTGACCCATAACAATGTGGACTGGCCCCTGGGACCTTCTCAGCAATAACCATCTTCTTTTCCTTTTTTTGGGTGCTATTCCCAATACTTAGAGAACACACAGAGCAATATGCTTTACAATATTTTTGTCTTATGTGTGAACATGTTTTTGCAAACAGCTTTTCCCATAATGTCCTGTATGATCCCACAGCTAAAATGTTTTTGTTAATGTTATTCTTGTTAACATGAAGAGAAATTTAGTGACCAGCTTGGCTTTTCCTTCTATGAAGGTAACTTAGCAGAACAAACAAATCAAATTAATATCCAATGTTTGTGTACTTTTTTTTTTTTTTGCAAGAAGGACATTGTTCCTTTACCTATCGGCCAGGAAACCATAAATCAGACAATTGTATGCTGCCAAAATTCAGCTGAAGCATTTAGCAAAAGGCCATAGCAACCAGACACAATGTATATACATATATGCATACATCACAATGTAATAATCAGTGTGTAATCCAAGCTGGGATGTAAGTTAAATAAAATGTGAAGGCTATATTAATGAACTCTTTTGGTGTCCAACATAGCATTTCATTTTCTTTCATAGGCTGCATAATGTGGAGCCAGGGAATAAATTATAAATGAAATCCCCATCATATGTTTATAAATACACTAACATTAGCATTTTACTTCCTCATAAATCTACCCTAAATATTCTGGCGCAAGATTGAGAGCTCTGTAAAACAATGATATATTCTCAGCTCGCAGGCCTTGCCTAGTGGCCCATTCATTTCTACCGCTGCTCTTCAAACATTACTTCTTTCGCTCGTGCCCCCTCATTTAAAATCCATTTTAATTTAAAGATGCTCGGTGCCGTCTTAGTGATACATTTACTCATCCTAGTTATACATCATGGAGCAGGGAAAAGAAAATTGTTTAATCTAGAGATACGGTTCAATGTGGTCACCATTGAACAGTGGAGTAATTACCAGATCAGCTCTGCTAAAAATGCACTCAGGGTGTTCTGTGACCTATCATCTTCTAATCTGCATAGTGAAGTATAGCTTCATAACTATAAATTGCTGACTTAATTAAAACCAGGACCTTTCTGTCATTTAATTACAGGGAGAAAGGTTATTGCTTAAATGCAATTTTCCAAATGTGATTTCTTAACAGTTATTAACTGCTTCACCATCATTTATTGTTTCAGATTTTTCAATTTGAAAATAGCCCCTGTGACAGAAGTAATGACTTCATGAAAAACTCAATCTAGATGGAGCTGAGTAGACCCATTTGTTTCCCGTAAGTGGAGCAGACAGAAAACTTGAAAATGTCACAGAAGGATCCTCTGATTGCTCTCACTTGCAGGAGTAATTAAAAACCAAAAGGTTGTTTTAGAGGTGAAGGGAAGAGGTTTGTGGCAATTTCAGGGCTTGATCCCTACTGCTGAAGGAAGGTACTTGTATTATCAACCCTAGGGAATGAGGGGAGGTAGATAGTTCCACCATTATTAAATAATATTAATTCAAGTTACAGACCAAGATAGGTAGATCTATATCTATTATAAACCTGCAGGTTAAAACATGGGGCTGAAAAGGAAGGAAAATGGGGTTCTCTAGAAATGGCATGTATAGTAGTGAATGGAATTCCCTAGAAATGTGCAAATTGAAAGCAAAAAATTAAAGTCCTAGAAATATTTGTTAACAAGGAATTTCCTCCATAGTGTAAGAAACTTCTCTAATACAAATGATGGGAGAGGGGACTCTGTTGTGATACTGATATTCTTCTTTGTTATCCTGTTACAAATATGAACTGGATAATAAAGGAATCTGGTAGTATACTATAAAACACTCAGAAATTCTGTTTTGAAAGTATATGTTTACTTGGTAGATTTGTAATGTATGAATTTTTATATCGTGCTTTAAAAATGTTTCTTGATGTTTTTGCCTACAAGAACATCACAAAATGTGAATGAAAAGGAAAACTGAAGATTTGCCTCATCCAGAGATGATCAATTTGCTGCCTCAAAGATCCTGTCATTGTTTTTGTTGTTAGGATTGTTTATACTGGATTTGGCATTTTTATCCACATATTGAATCCTTCCGATGGGATAGGCAGATCTTGTTATTTGATGTTATTGTTTGATGGTGTCAAAGATATTATCCCAGGATATAAGTTGTTCCAAGTAAAGCTGCCTTTTTCAATTGATTGATGATGATTTTGTCAATGCTGTGATGGTGTTCTATTTGTGGTCTTTGTATTTTGTGATTTTCTCCATCTTTCTCTTCTATTCTGCGGTCTCCAGACTATTAGTATTATTATTATTAGTCCAGCAATTCTCAAGTAAAAGGTATCTATAAAACTTCAAAAAGATAGATCCCTGATGGTCAGACTGAATGACATTTTAGAGGTCTTGAACCAGATCTAACTTTTTTTTTAAACAGCCATTTTTTGGGTAGTGCAATTTAGGTGAAGGGAAAGGGCTGGGGAGAAAAAGGAAGTGTTTCCATAGAGATGAAAGGAGGCTGATAACAAAAGAAAAACAAAACCCCCAAACTGAAGTGGGACTATAGGATGAGAAATGACCAAGTCGCTTAATGTCAGTAAAAGAGGGTGTTGCAGTCTTATGCAAATCATGAGGTAGTGGTGCAGAAAGTCCACAGAAAATGGGTTGACCCATTATTAAATTCCTAAATGAATGAGCATGAAATGTTTTCTTTCTGTCCTTACCACACGAAGAGCTTGCCATAATTAGTCTCCCTCTACAACAGAAAGAAAACTACAATCTCTGTGGTCCTTGTAATGATTTTTTTGGACCACTGGATATATTTTTACCAAGAAATCCTATGAATACATCCTCAGAAGTAGAATTCCTTAAGATCAATAGGACATTTCTAGACAATTACAGTATGGGGTTTGCAGTCTAAATATGGTACATAATGCAGGATACAATCTGGGTTGGTCACTGCATTGGTCTCCTGGTGACTAGCCCAGAATGGATACTGCAACATTATCCTGGGACACATATATTTGCCTTCATTCATGATAATAAGTTATGAATAATATTTATATAGATTTATATTCTCCCTTTCTTCCAGCTGTTCAGTATGGTCTACACAACAGCCCTTTCAGCTTTTCCCTGCTCAATTTTATTTGTAATTCAGAGAACTGATTCAGTGTATACAAACTAAGAACCAAGAAAATATAATTAGGATTCAAGCTCCTTGGCAGATAAAGCAGAGAATTAGGTAACAGCTTCATCTTGTTATCAGTTGATTATTTGTCTCCTGGATGAGATGGGCTATACTAATCATGAAGTAATAAGCTACTCTATGGATGCCTACATTTCCTTAGAATTAAGGAATATTTCATTGTATTTAGAGGACTTGTTTTCCATGCTACTGGAAGAAGCAAATGAAAAGTTACTCTTTTATAAAAATGTATAAAATATAACACTAAGGTGTGAGACTCTTTGTCTGTTGTTTCCTACCATTGCAAATTGACCATAAATTGTAATCAGTGGAGACAATGTATTAATGCTCCCTTGGAGACAGGAACCTACCTCCTAGGCAAGACTATCAATAAGAAAGGAACATCCGCCCAAGGTGAAAATTAAAAGTAAAGGTGATAGTTGACAGGAAATGTCAAGATGACCCTTTAGAGAGGAAATAACTTAGAAGAACCAAGGGGAGTTGGGAGGGCTTCTGAGGCGTGGCGTGCATTGTGTAAGGGTATAAATGTATAACCTGAAAACTGCTTTTTGCGCTCTTAGAACTCAATCCATTTGGGAAGGGTCTAAGAGGCCGCGCTTGCAACCGCTTTTTCAATTTTTCTTCAATAAAACTTTGATTCGTGAACCAGACTTGTCTTCGCATTGTGAGTATACAATTTGGGGGGGGGGTCTTACATCTCACACTACCATTTGTGTTTGTTTGTTCTTTGTTGTATTCTAACCCAATGTATATGTTTCCTAAAGACCTCACCGAATTGGACACCACATTTTGAATGAATGCTAGGCAGTGCAGAACAAACTGTATCAAGTTGAGAATAAAATGATATTTGGTTAAGATAAAGTATGTCCTATTAATAGTAGTACATGTATTAACTTTACATACTTAAATAAAGACAATCTCAGATGGACCAAGAAGTCATTAAAAAAAAGATATTATGATTATTTCAACCCTTTCCAATTTCAGCAGCTTTTGGAAAGTATACGGAAAGCATGTCCTTGTAGCTTAAGCTAATAAGTGAATTAATAAGGAGGTATTTTTATATTATATCCAGTATCTAGAATTTATATTTTCAGATCTAATTATCCTTTCAAATTTAATTAGTTAAATATTGACATGGCTTGTGTTATGATTTTTAATTTGGAAACAAAAGGTGAAAAAATAAAGTTGAGAAGCCTCTTCCTTTCTTGCTGTTCCTCTGTCTTATCTCATAAGTAAGAATCAAATGATTCAAACATAAACACTGAGACACACACAGAGAGCTTTATTTAATTCAACGCAGAGATGACTCATGCTCTCCACAGACCCATTCAATTGGAAAAGACAGCTAAGATTTGGTAATTTGGTCCAGGAATCAATATTTACAAATTGGCAGGCTGTGTTACATTTCTGAGTTGCTCTGTGTGTATTCTGTATAAAAATACATGTCTATCACATAGGCACCTCATGGCTGCTGACTATGTCGTATGAACTCAGGTTAATCGTCTGAAAAATACCACGACCCTTGTTTTGGTTTGATAAACTGTCAATTGTTAAGCGAGATTATTCTGAAATCTGTAGTTTTGTGCATTTGAGCGAAGGGCCTTTTGAAGAATTTGAGGGTTTAAATAATTAAAGTCCTTGCCATCCTCGTCTCTTCCCACAATTCTTATTCTGTTCTGATCAGAAAATTTCATTAGTGTTTCATTCTCTTCTTTTCCGTTGAAGCACTGTCTTGTGCTGAAACAATTAGCAGTACTTTACACATCCTATCACTTGACTGTTTGACAAGCAGTGTGAGTGAACTAAATTGTGAGGAATTAAAATTTCTGACAATTCCCATTACTTCTAAATTGCTGATAAATTAAAGCATATTTACTTCTACAAATATTAAAGGTTGTTTAAAATTTAAACTGACTTTATTTTATCAGGATGTTCTGCCATGTGCTAATTCAAAATGACTACACCGCCTTATTTGAATAAATTACCAAGTCATATTCCAAAGGACAAAGACATTTCCTTCCGGCAGAAAGGATTTTTTTTTTTTTACTGTTTGTATCAGTAATTAAAAAAAATCCTAACAGCAGACACATTGATGACTATTTCAGGACAGAAGACAGATAACTTGTTTACTTCTTTAACCTGAATAGAATAATGGTTCCAGTTATTAGTATATGTCTGATATTTTCAATATTTATGCTCTGTGAACCAGGATCTATTGGCTCTGTCTATGATATTAAGCGGAAGGAAATCATGTAGTCCAACAAGAATAGCTGAAGCAGTTCAGGAGGTCAGATACTTTGTTGAATGCCTTATCCAAGGGTGGAGATACAACTCTTTGACTTCTCTTGATGGTATCTTTCTCACCCAAACTGACTGATCAGCCCTTAACATCTAACCCTAGCTAACACATTTTAAAATAATAAACTATCACAACCAGCAGATTCAGGGCTTATGTGAAATCTTATAAGTGCTGGCATAAAGCACAAAACCCATTGACTCTTTATAAGGATTAAATTCAAACACTTGCAGAGGTTTAACCTTTGGTGTGAGTAAAAAGTTGCTCATGCAGAATGGTACTACTAAGGCTAAATGACCAGGCATACAGCTATAGCTTCCAAGGTTTAGGGAGCTTGAAATAAAATCATTCATGCTCCTTTCCCTCTTTGCAGAGAAGAAGGGTAGATGAGAGGGAGGGACACCAGGAAGGAAGAGTAGGTTAAAAAAAATCTAGAGATACAGTAGAACCTCTGGTCACGACCATAATTCGTTCCATAACTTTGGTTGCAACCCGATTCGGTCGTGACCCGAACCTAACCAAAATTAATGCAAAATTAATGCAGCGGCCACACGAGGTTGCTGTTGTTTGGTGCTTACAAAAAAAATGGCGCAGAAGGGGAAATCGGCCGCGGCCGTGTTTGATCACCACCCGAGTATGTGTTCATGACCACATACTCAAAAATTTCAAAATACTCGAAGATTCAAAAAATTTGTGAATTTTTTGGTCTGAACCCGATTTGGCCATGGTCAGAAGCATTTGTGACCAGAGGTTCTACTGTAGTAGGGACAAATTTAAAATGCCCTCCAGATGGCAATTCCTGTTCAACCCTGGCAGTGCCACTGCTCATGGATTGGTAAAATAGATTCCAAGCTATTCTATATTGATTTTTCTTTTTTGGCAGCAACTCAGTTTTTTGTATCCAATGTTACCCCTTATCCTAAATCATAGGATTTCCTCCCTTGTGTAGCCCTGTTTACATCTAGAATGGATTTGGATGAAATGCTGAAGTTTTAGTATTGGAGTCAACATACCCCAAGAATAACCATGCAACCACCGAAAGCCAATTAATGAAGGAAAGTTTGCCAGTAGACCATGCTCGAAAAGACACTTTATCAGCCATTCTGATGTTGCATCACCCAATCCTACATGCTGGTTTTTCAGGAAAGGAAGGCTAAAGGCAGCCTGTCTTTGTGAATTGCTTACAACTCCTGTGTAGGTTGTTGATGTCAAACAGTGAATTGAAGAAGCCCAATTTTAGGCCCAGAACACAGAAAGCAAACTCAAGTAGAAGTCCTGCAAGCAATAACTGGTTTAAAGAGTTCATGATAGGTGAATTTAAACATAAGTTAATCTCTCCTTCATCCCCTCTATTATTTCGTAATTGTTTTTGAGACTCCTTTTGTTCGTATTTCTGATTGTGCCCTTGTCCTTGCTCCTTCTCTTTCATAATTTACCATATCTGTTCTCTCCCTAGACATTTGCTCCTCTATTAATCCGTCTGACACTTGATCCTCCTGGCTTCTACTATCAGTCTCCTCCTTGCTATCCTCGTCTCCTGCCAGAAAGTGATCGTAAAATTCTTGCGCCTTTTCTAATGAGTCTACTCTAAATTTCTTCTCTCTCCATGTGATCAACATCCCTTCAGGGATGAGCCATCTAAACATAGTTTTATATTTTATCAATTGGGTCGATAGGAAGTTGTAACTCCTTCTTTTTTCCCTCACTCTACGTGGAACCTGTCTTAATACCAATATTTCTTTTCCCTTATATATCAAAGGGTCTCCTCTTGTTCTACTGAAGATTTCATCTCTCATTGTTTTCCTCATGAATCTGATATGCACTTCCTGTGGAAGTCTATGTTTTCGTGCAAAATTAGTGTAAATTCTATACGCCTCATCAAATTCATTTAAAATTTCTTGTCTGGGTTTGTCTAATGTCCCTTCCAGAATTTCTGCCATAAGCTCCGGTAGGTTTTCTTCTTTAGCTTCTGGAATGTTTTGAAATCTTAAGTAAAACATAGACTTCTCCATCTCTAGATGAGTGATAGCCTCTTCCAGATTTTTGTTCATTTCCACAAGCTTATTATCTGTCATATCTAGTCTTTTTTCTGTCTGTTCCGTTCTGGCCTCTACCTCTTTTATTTGTTGCTCGTTTTTCGCTATCGCCCCCTGAATTGTTCCTACCTTATCGTCAATTTTACTTATATCGTTTTTCATCTCACCCATCTCACTTTTCACATCATCCAAACCTTTCGTTATTACCTCCTGCATCTTCATCACTGTTTCTTGTAGTAATTTCAGTGATGTTTGTACCCCTTGCATGGTCAAGTTTGAGACTGCCTTTTCCCCTCCTAACACGCTCTCCATTGACCTTTGCCCAGCAGGAGAGGTTATTGATATTACTGGTTTCTTGCTGCCTTTGGTGATAGTCGAGGCCATACTTGTCATTTTAAGTTCCTTAAAGAAACTACTCCATTTTATCATATATTAATTCTATCTCAATTTTCCTTATATACCTAATTAAATATAAATATAAATAAATCAATTACCAATAATCTATATCTAATTGCAAATAATTAATTAGTGCAGATAGCTTACTAATATTCTATCTATAGTTAATAATAATATATAAGTTATAATGTATATAATATATATTCACAACAATCAACAATCATTTAATTTTATCAACCCTCAATAATCACATTTAATTTATAGACAGTCACAGCTTCTATTTCATCCACTACGTCAGTTTGTCCATTAAATTAAATATTCATTAGATTTTAAAGTGTTTCCCCTTTTGCTGTTCAATTAGGGAAAAGGTTTGTCTTCCCCCCCCCCCTCCTAGGGAGTTCAAAAGATGAAAAACTTTAGGCAAAACACTCTGGTCAATTTGTATATTGTTACAAATACCCCAAATATTTCTGCCTGCAGCCATAACAGGGTGTGCTTGTTCAGTAATCCCTGTTAAGCACATATACAGTATGCCATGGGTTTACATATGAAAGACACCAACTCCAAATCAAGAATATGTTGTCATTAGCTATTCTTTGGGAAGTGAATGAAACATTGTCTTCAATCTCTCCCCCCACATCCCCAACTAGCTGTGCTCTAGAGTGGATAAGATTATGTATATATTGGTGTGGGATTATGATGAAATTTAAGGTTTAGAATTTGTAAATTGGCATCTAGTATCAAATTGTGCTAATTGCTATATTGTGTGCCATTTTCTTAATTTACTTTTGTGCAATACTTATGATTCTTGTATAAAGTTCTCAGTAAAAGTAATTTTTTTCCTACTTTACAATCACCCCAAGAAGGAACTGAGAAGTGCTAGACCTTAACCTCACAGGTTATCACTAAATCCTACAAGAAAACTGCATAGCTGTCTCATATATTGTCACCATATATTGAGTTTGACTTGAGTGACCCTTGATCCCAATGTCCTGACCTGTTGTGAACATTTTGATATAATTTATTTATTTATTTTCAAAATTATGCATCTTCTGTCTTCTGGGTAGATTCCCAACTGTGAGTCCTGAAGGCTATTCCCAAGCACTAAGTACAGACAAAATAAAAAGTAGTGAATTGTGTGAAGATGCTGTTACCTCAAGCTTGGTAGCTGCTCCTAATTATACACATAAAAGGATATTCTCCATAGCTATTTGGCATCCAATTCAATCATTTCTCTCTCTCTGTCAATCTCTCTTTGAATTTCAATGCTGTTCAGCAAGCTTCATTTGAGATTTCAAAAACAAATGACTAGTTGCTTACTATTACTGCTTCTCTCAGATTTCTTTATATCCAAATATACTATGAATGAGTGAATGAATGCAAACAAGCTTTTCTGCTTCAGCTTTACTGCCTTAAAAACATACATGTATGATTTCTATGATCTGCATTTGTTTAGATTTGTCAACCATATTACAAATGCTAACAAGAGCAAAAAACAAAACAAAACACAGCATAGATCTGAATGTGTGCAAATAAAAGTAAAGGCAATACAGTAAGGAAAAGTTCTGATATTAAATGAGTTTTTGAAACTAGATCTTCAAATATATAAAATGTTTTAAAGTTTGCACTGTTTGGGTTAAACGCATTTTTTTCATCATAAATTTTGTAAAGAGTGAAAAAAAAATCTTAATGCAAGACTTGATGGGGGGTTCTTAAAGATTATATAATGTTGCTGATGGCTTTTTTGTCACTGTTACTTGGAACCGTAAGAGCATTGCAACTTGTTCCAGATGTTTTTGTCAGAATCCAGGTACTATCCTTAGCAAAGAGCCATGACCTAAGCATACCAATTTACAGTTTCCCTCGAGGAGGATATTGTGGAGCCAGTCCAACATTTGGATAGTGTAAGAGTCATTTCTCATATTGATAAAAGAAGAACAGTTATTAAAATAATAAACAGAGGTAGGCCGCACCACCTTCACACACACACACACACACACACACAAAATCCCAGGTCTCCTCCTCTTTATATACCCCCCCCCAATAGATATGGATAGAAGAGAATATTTGTACCTTAGAGTTGAACTGTGGGATCCTTGGTGCTCCCTGAGCTTGATTGTTTTCTTGCAGATGGTTCGTTATCAAACTAGGTAACATCATTAATGCATGTCTGCAAGAAAACAAGCTCAGAGAACACCAAGGACTTCACAGGAAAATAGGTATCCCCCCCCAAAGAATCCTATATACAGAAGTGGGGCTAGCCTCACCAGAAGTGGAAAGGGTAAAGTGTACAAGGACTTTCACATCCAGAAGCCCTGTCCTACTATAAAACTGGAAATGGAGCTTGTTAGCTGATATTCAAAAGCTCTTCTGCAGGATACTGGAGGAGGCAGGGCTTACAAAATGATCTTACAGATCACAATTCAGTCCAGACCAATTTATCCCTATTTCTGTTCTGTTGTTTTTCTGCGATTTCAAGATTCATTACTTATTGTTTTGATTTAATTGAGCCTACTGCTTAAAGTAGTGACGCAGGTTATTTAAAAATTCATATTGTGTCAAATATAATTATTCTTAGGATGGACATCTTTGTGTAGGAGGACATAGACAAGAGACTGCTGATCTATAGGTGTCATATTTGAAAGTACAGCAGTTGATGGAATTCCTTATCTTTCTTCCTTATCTTTCTTCTAAACAACTTTAGAAATGCAATATTGTTTTAACAATATTAGTAATCATAGCTCTTACAGTCTTGGGGTAACTGTTTCCAGTTTAGATGGCAAGGAGAGAAGTCTGACACATTGTAAAAGCAGTGAAATACAGAGCTGCAAAAATAATAGAACTCTAGATTTAGAAATCTAATTTCCCACTTGGAAGGGATCATCCCACCCAATGCTTTGCTTTTACAGTAATGAGAGTTACATTTTTCAGGGACAGAGGTAATTGAAAGATCAGCTACCAGCAAAACAGATCCCCTCCCCTTTCCACACCAAATTAGTTCAGCGGTGAAATCTACTTACCTTCTCTACCAGTTTGGAAGTGCGCGCTTTGCGCGCACGCTTTTTCACCCACGCTCTGCTCGCGCGTGCACTTTTTCACCCTCTTTGCATGCGCAGAATGCTTTGTGCATGCACAGAGGGTTAAAAAATTAAATGGCGATGTCCGGGCGGGTGGGCCGAGCCTTGCGCTGCCGCCGCTACCGGTTCTCCGAACCACCGGACGCCGCCACTCCCGGTACTCCCGGACCGGGCCGAACCAGTAGCATTTCACCCCTGAGTTAGTTCCATTATAAAATTCCTTTTAATATTTGATTTATGTATTTATTTTCTAATGTTGAACTGAAATCTGCTTTCTGGCGTTTACAGCTATTGAATCAAGTCCATCTTTCTGAGCAACATAATCTGTTTCACCTTCTCTGACAACACTTTACATATTTGAAGAGAGTTATCATATTTCCTATTAATCTTCCCTTCTTCAATTAAACTTCCTTAAATAGCTCTTTAAATAGTTCCTTATGGAACATTTCTTAGATTCTTCATCTAAAGTCACCATTCAAAAGACAGAGTTCTGTTTAATATGTAACACTTCAGATGCCCCTGGCCATCAAAAAATAGAGCAGAATTATTATTTCTCATGATGTGGACTCTATGTTTCTTATAATGCAACTAAAATTGCATTAGCATTTTTATCAGTTACTGCATACTGCCAGCTCATTTTCAATTTGCAATCTTTTTCATACATATACTGTAGCTACCAAGCCAGGTCCTCCTGCCCCTGCGCCATTCTTTATTTCTCATATAAAGTAAAGGCAGATTATGGCCAACTGATCATTCAATAGTCGGCATACAATAATTCATGCTATTGATCAAGTTACATATATATGATTTGTTCATAAGAAACCTACATTATGCTATTATATATTTTTCAAATTCTTGACTATACTAATTATTCTTCTTTTTCACCACATTAGGTCAGAGTTGCTTCACTTGAGTTCTACAACCCACTGATGTAGGTAAATGTCACACAGTGTTTCTTGTATAATTATGTTTGTTGTGAAAAGATTATTTCACTCATAACTTGGGTTCAAGTTATTCTGGACAGCACAATGCCATGCTATCTTTAAGAGGATAATTTGAAGAGGACACATTTTTTAAAAAAATATTACAGTAAACCACTCCAGATACTTAATGTGAATGAACATTCAGTCTCCCTTTCTCTGTTCTGAGCAGTTTTTACCCACACTTAGAAGTTAAGATGCGTCCCAGTGCATTGGATTATAAAGAAAACATGGCAGTATAGAATGACATATATAATATGGGAAATCTTGTAATGTGCTAGGTAGGAGACTAAATAAAATGCTTTAAGCAAATGTGAATATTGGCAAAGCTAGTCTGAGAATTTTACAAGTTATCTATTTATTATCAGTGAATACCTTTGGCATTACTTCATGTTCCCCAGAGAGATTTTAATTGAGATTGCTTCCATCCAGCTTCTACCAGAGACAAGGTATCCTTGCCTTGTCTCCGGCAACATGTCACAACAGCAACAATTCCCATGTTAATATAAAAGGTAATATCTTTACAGGCCAACAATGGTACAGACATAGCACAAAGATTAACTGTGTTTTCCCTGAACACTTTATCCTTTCTAGCTGGCTTGATAAGCAGAAGAATCATATTGTAAGATGCTGTCACTCTGTAACCAAATTCCAGGTTCAATGCATCAGACATTAATGCTAGAATCAGAGTTTAATTTTAAATGACCAAAAGCAAAGACTTCAGCAGCAGGACTTGATCATATAACCAAACAACTGAAATAAGAAAGTAAGTCCAGTTGCAAGAAATGGAGTTTGGTCCTTATTGTACCGTAGTTTAGCTGAAAGTGTAGAAAATGGAATTATTTTGTAATGTTTACTGTAGTCTTCAGAAAATCTTAATGCAATTGTAAGCACATTCCTGCGCACATGTGCACACAAGCGTGTTCTTAT
The DNA here is from genome assembly GCA_003457575.1 of Thermophis baileyi. Taxonomy (NCBI): domain Eukaryota; kingdom Metazoa; phylum Chordata; class Lepidosauria; order Squamata; family Dipsadidae; genus Thermophis; species Thermophis baileyi. The sequence goes on along the minus strand of QLTV01000972.1, from coordinate 9,975,306 downwards.
TGAAACTTGTCCTATTGAAATACAAAGGAAACTTCTGCCTGTATGTGTGGGCAGAAATGCTCAGTCCATAAGAATATGAGTTAGCACAGGGATTCTGATTTTAGAAAAGGCAAAGGTGATCATTACTGTTATCAGCTGAATTAGCTGGTTGAAGATGAAGCTGCCTATAAGGCAGGGGAATCACACAGGACACTCTGTAACTTAGAGCCAACTTAATTTGGAGGAACAAAGTACATGTATGTGATAGGAGGAGAGAATGTTTATTTCTTCTCCACTGAGCCTTTATTACATGTAACCAAATGTAGAAGCTACCCCTACTCCTTAGAAGGAAAGGCTGGATATAAATCTAACATATATTTCTAATAATAAGTGTATGTCTCAAATGGTACAGGAAGAAAAGGCTCTTGCCCTCATGGTTTCATATATATGCATATCATTTGCAGCTTGGCTTTTAGGAAGGTGCTCTCTCTCTCTCTCTCTCTCTCTCTCTCCCCCTCTCTCCCCCTTCCTCAAGCATTTTTAATTAGTTGTTAATGTGCTCTTATTATACATAAATGGGATGTATTTTATATATGTGAGAATTATGTCTATAATATTCATACATGTATGTGTGTATGTGCATGTGCATAAATAGCACTAGTTTCCTTCTCCAAATAATATAGAATGAATTAATGATCATTTTGAATTATTGAGGTTATGAAAAGGGGGAATCTATGATGATTAACTGATTTTATTTGTACTGTTTTTGACAAATGAAGACTTTATTGGATTTTTATTTCTGTTTTATGGGTATTCGTGTCAGTGTGTTATTACATTGTTAATAAACTAAAGAAGACAATAAATAAATGAATAATAGGATCTGCAAAGTCTAAAACTACGGTATAAAAGTGGTTCTTTTACATTTCTTCCAGCAGGTGGCAATACGGTAGTACTGAACAAATAATAAATAGCTTTGCAATTAGTATATACAGTTACTTTAGGGTCTGAGGTAAAAGTTAACAAAAGAAAGGCCAGAAATGGGAAAAAAGTTAAAGAAAGAATAGAAAAGGTCAAATACAGATCAAACATTAAAATTTGGACACATTTTTCTTAATCATATATTCAAATAAAATGGATTGCAAGACACTTACCTGGAATTAATTTCTATTAAATTCAAACAAGTGTATCTCTGAACAGATGCATCCTACATTATGCCATTATTTTCTAAAAAGGCAACTCTTTATGTTTTGATGTTGTAAGTGCTTGCACTTTCTTTGGCCATTTATCAAGAAGATATCAAGTAAAGGTACTTAAAAGCATTGGCAAGCTAGGTAAATTTTGCCAAAATGTGAAAATTAGAGAGAGAAATAAAAGCTTTCCACATTATGAGGTGCTCCTAGAAAGAAAAGTACCTGGATTTTATTTATTCATTCATTAATTGAGTTTTGAGGTCGCCCAACTCCACACTAACTCATTACATTAAATTGTAATTGCAACTGACAATTAAAAAAGAAAACAAGATATATCTAAGTAAAAGAATTACGGCTGGAAGGCAGAACCAAAACCCAGAGGGGTTCAACCACCATTATAAGCCAAGGCCTGGAAGAACAACTTGGTTTTTAACAATTTTCAAAAACAATCAAAAGGATGGGAGGAATACAGATCTCCAGGTAGATACCATTCCACAAGTCTATGGAGATTCTGTCATCCATTCCACAAGGCAGGAATCAATACTGAGAAGAGATCCTTCCTGAGTCCTGCAAGGTGTTACTACTTAATCAATGGGGCCCAGAATGTATCCACTATGGCTAACCTCATTGGATTGGCAGGCACAGGCAGAAACAGGTGATCCCTCATGCAGTGTGCGTGTATGGCTATTTTCAGTGGTGGGATTCAAATTTTTTAACAAGCGGTTCTGTGGGTGTGGCTTATTTGGGGGCATGGCTTGGTCATGTGACTGGGTGGGTGTGGCTAGCTGGTCATGTGACGGGGGGGGCATGGCGAGCTGGTCATGTGACCGGGTGGGCATGGCTACGTGCATAGGGACTACTCAGAGGGCTGAAAAAAGTGAATTATGACCGGTCCTCACACTTACGACCATCCTCACATTTATGCCAATTGCAGCATTCTTAACAACCGTGTCACTCATTTCACAACTGCGGTACTTCTCTTCACCACGGTGACAAGATAGGGCGCAAAATATAAAATGTGAGGACAGTCATAAGTGTGAGGACCGGTCAAAAATCAGTTTTTCAGCCTCTGAGTAGTCCCTATGTGCACCCGGCATGGCCAGGTGGTCATGTGACTGGGTGGGTGTGGCCAAATCGACGTCACTCACGTCGAGGGATGCTTCTCCTCACCTGGCCTCTCGTGTCTGTGGGGATGCTGAAAGGGGCATAAGTGTGAAAAACGGTCATAAGTCACTTTTTTCAGTT
>QLTV01000972.1:9926215-9969748 GCA_003457575.1 Thermophis baileyi | reverse complement strand
CTCTCTCCTGTTCTCTTCCGCTCCTCTTCTCTTCTCTTCTCTTCTCTTCTCTTCTCTTCTCTTCTCTTCTCTTCTCTTCTCTTCTCTTCTCTCCTCTCCTCCCCTCCCCTCCCCTCCCCTCTCCTCTCCTCTCCTCTCCCTTCTCTTTCTAACCCAACAGTTTCCATTCTTATGCCTGGTTTATTGATGAGGATAAAGAAGCAAGCAATTTAAAACTGTACAATTATATGGTGTGTGGTGGTTTGGCCTATCTGCCCCAATTTGGAGCAGTCCGGCATTTCCAGCATGTCAAGATCAAAGGACTAAGGTTAAAAGGAAAACTTGAAACTGTGCATGGATACAAAAACCTATGGATTTCATCTCCCTCTTCAATCCTCCTAGACCTCTTGGCCCCTAACAACACCAATTGGGACTAGCCATGGAGGAAGGAGATGAACCAGCACAAAACCATGTTCCTTCACCCCAAATCTGAGAGCCGACCCAAAAAGATACTGTGGTCTATAGTATCAAAATAGCTGAGAGGTCAAGTTGAAGAAGGATGGATGCAATATCTCCATCCTGCCTACTGCAAGAGATCATTTAGATTTGGATAGTCTATTTGCAAAAATCAACTGGAGCTTCAGGCCCAAGATATAATATTCCCAAATTCTTGCAACAGCTCAAAGGCAGAAGGAGATAACTGCATTTCTTGAGAAAATGTATCTTCTATCTAATAATAATATTTTGATGTCAAATGTTTAATACTAGGATTACTATTTTTCTTGATTAATTAATATTTAAATCTCAACAATATGTGACATGGCAATCTGCTACTTGAAACAAATATAGATACTTTAATAGAACAATTGTATGGAGGAGTAATTAACTCCCCCATAGCAACATCTTTCTAATTTAAATTGCCCATTCATTCTATCAGGCTTGTGAGATAAACCAGACAGGAAACACAACTACAGTAGATGAACTAATTCTACTTTATTGTAAGGTAACATTAATAGAATCTTGCAAGTCTCAAAGTGCATTTGTTTATGTACTTTTATTTGTTTATTTGTTTATGTATATTTGTTATGAGAGGAGGGGGTCAAGCTATTCTCCAAAGCACCTGAAGGACAGACAAGGAATAATGGATGGAAACTGATCAAGGAGAGATTCAACCTGGAAATAAGGAGGAACTTTCTGACAGTGAGAACAATCAACCAATGGAACAGCTTGCCCTCGGAAGTTGTGGGAACTTCATCACTTGAGACTTTCAAGAAGAGATTGGACTGCCATTTGTCAGAAATGGTGTAGGGTCTCCTGCTTGAGCAGGGGGTTGGACTAGATGACCTACAAGGTCCCTTCCAACTCTGTTAATCTGTTAATCTTATCTCCTTTACAGCCCAAGAAACTAGGGAGGATCCCTTTTGAACCAGTTGCCCTGTCCATATTTCTGGTGCAGGCAAAGTTGATTTTTATCTGTTTCCTTAGCTGACTTTCTATGCCCTGTCTCCCAAGGACATTCCCACATACCACTTATACATCCAGAGCAGAGTTGGGTTCCTACCGGTTCGGACCGGTTCTATAGAACCGTTAGTAACTTGGCGGCCTGGGTCACTGGAACAGGAAGCGACTCAGGCCTGCCACGCCCCCGAGCCAGTTCTCTCGGCGCCGCCATAGGCGCCGTCATAGGTGCCGCCATCTTGTTTTTTGCTTCTGCACATGCGCAGAACCTTTTTTTTAGTACTGCGCATGTGCGCACGTCGCGTCGCGTCCCTGAGCGAACCGGCAGTAGGAGAATCCGGAACCCACCCCTGATCCAGAGGTTTTTAATGTTTGTTTGTGCTTTAAAAAAAATGCTAATAGAGCCTCTAGGCATTTTAAATAGTTTTCTCTTGTTGCTATTCTTAAATAAAACAAACAATTAAAAAGTGCACAGTACCTCCATGAAGAGCTATCTTCAACAATTTCTGTTCAAATATAGCATATATCTCTAAGTGTTTGCAAAATCCAAGGACTTCTATATAGTCAAGGTAAGGAACCAAGGCTGTAATCTTTCTTTTTACCCCTAGGACAGTGATGGTGAACCTTTTTTTCCTCGGGTGCCGAAAGCGCACGCATGCATGCTATCACATGCACGTGAGTGCCCACACCCATAATTCAATGCCCCCCGTGCATGCGCGTGCGACCCCCCTGCGCTGCCCCGCCCCCACGCATGTATGCACGACCCCCCCGCTCCCCCGTTTCCTGACTTTTGGTGGGCCCAGTAGGCCCATTTTTCACCCTCCCCAGGCTCCAGAGGCTTTCTTGGAGCCTGGGGAGGGCGAAAACGGCCTCCCCCGCCCCCAGAGGCCCTCTGGAGGCCGAAAACGCCCTCTCAGAGCCTCCGCACGAGCCAAAAATCAGCTGGCTGGCACGTACATGCACGCTGGAACTGAGCTAGGGCAACGGCTCACGTGCCGGCAGATATGGCTCCGTGTGCCACCTGTGGCACGCGTGCCATAGATTCGCCATCACTGCCCTAGGATGTAAAGTTTTATGTAACTTACTAGCTGTTACTAGGTTTTGTTCAAGAGAGAGAGAAAACATATTCTTAAAATCAGTATTTTAAAGAAAAGCAAGAAAAGGAAAACAACATTTCCTTAGCTATCTCCACCAACTCCTGGCTATACTCCTTTCTGCTATTATTTTTTATCCCAAATTACCTCACAGGTAGGGTATGAAGAAAGATGTTGAGAGACTTTAGGTCCCTGATTCTGGACTCCTAAAGGAAAGGCCAGCTATATATAGAATAATAAATAAAAATCTCTGCAGAGCTATGTAATGTTCTCCACACTTGCACTGTAAGCGATTTCCTTTCAGGCAGCTCTATTCCTCCCCCTCTTCGTTTTTAACAAATAAACCTGCTCTTCTAAAACAGAAAGTCAGCTTGTTATTTTGAAGCAGTGAGGCAAAGCATGCAACACGGAGACTACATTTGGCTTGCCGAGCAGATGTCTACAGATCACTTGATGTTAACTTCAACATAAAAGCTATTCTATTCCTGGGCTTGCCTTATTAGATGTTAAATAATTGTTTATGGTTGGCACATGAAGTTTTAGAACCTTACGGAGGACCATCAGCATAATTCCAATAAATGCATTTGACAGAAACAGTTCTTGGCCATGATGCAGTCCCTGTGTACTGTTTATTTCATCTACAATTCTGTTCTGCAAACTAAAAAGTAATTTGGCACTTTCCCCTTCCCTAGAAAACCAGCATTTAATACAGCCACTAACGCTATCACTCAATCACAGCATTCGACACACTGGTTCACTGACATTTACTGCAGTATACAATAGGGACTAGATTACTCCGTTTATCAAAACAATCTCCTCGCTTCACACCTCTGTTGTTTGCTAATATGTTCTAACTTTAGCTTTTATATTCTTGTTTAATCTACACTGAGTGTCATCAACATTATTATTGTACTATTGATAAGCTGAAATAATAATTGTAGCCTCTTAACTGATATTTTACAGACTTAACTGCCATGTCCATACAAAGAGATATGGGAATGACTGCTTGAAATATTACAGCTCCTGTTATAATCTTTTTAATTGAATTCAATGACAATCTAATGCAAAACTGATTGAATGGGTGCTAACGGGAATTAAATGTGCAAGACACTATATGAACATTTGTGAAACAAGCTCTTGCCCTCTCGTTCATAGACTGCTGTCGGAAGCCATTTTGATGATGTGCTGCATTCTTCAAACTGTGTTTTTATCTAATTAACTTTTTGCATCTGTTACAGTCAAGTCAGAATTGTAGAAAGTTGGAACAACAGTACTGATTGCGGCATTGCATACAATTCAGTTGAGATGCCTACTCCAATTGCTCTTGCTTTCTGAAAGAAGTACCTATTAAAATAGAATCACCATCATGTTTGTAGTGGGTTTATGTCTACTCAGATGTAATCCAAAATTAGAAATACAAAAATTATACATATTGTCATCTTCCTATCTTAAGCTGATATCCAATACTGAACTCCAGAGCTTCGGGGATTAGTAAACTGAAGCAGACAATTGAGATTGGTTTAATAACTAAGATTTTTTTAAAAAAGAAATATATTTCTGAAAGATATATCAGTACGAAACATATTTATTATTTTCAGTTTGGACACAAGAAATGAAACTGACAGAACATGATTTGTCCTATCAATAGCTATGATACGATTGATCCTCAGATAAAAAAAGAGTTCAAATTTAAAGTAAAGCCTAAGTTTTTCTTTGTTTTTTCAAGTCATTCCACTAAAACTAACATTGATGAGTGCAGCCAACATCTCTTACCAGTCTGAAAGACATTTCCACCCTTACTTACTTACTTGTCTACTTACACTTATTTGCTTATACATTTATAAATTTATTTGAATTTATAGGCTGTCTGATTCCTAAGCAACTCTGGGCTCCTTATGAGCACCATCTGAAAACTTTCTTCTCTTTTGGGTCTCATAAATTTCACTTTATCTGTTACATACTGAAGCACATAGGCTTCAGTCAGGTCCTCCATTCTGAATGCTGAATGCTGATTGGTTGAACTGAATGCTGATTGCTGAAATACTGAATGCTGATTGGTTGAACTGTCTGACAGCTCCCTATAAAAGGGGCTAGCTGTCAGACAGAAGCTGCTGGATTGTACATAGTTGCCTTGAATAAAGAGCTGTTTGTCACTACCTCTGATGTCTGCCTCATCCATTCACCCTATCTAACACTGGTGACGAGGATGGGATTGGAAGGCAGATAACAAAAAGAGCTGACCAACGCAATCCAGCTAATCCAGTAAGCATTCGGCACAAACGGCCTTCAGAAGCGCCACTCAGCCGGAATGACGACACACGCCCCGCCGAGTCAATTCAACCCAGCACGGGAGCACTGGGATACTTATATGACTTGCTTTGAGTGTTTCATGGAGTTGAACGACCACCTTGGGCTGTCCGACAGCCGGAAAAGAGCTCTATTCCTGAGCTACTGTGGGACAGATGTGTTCGATACCGCCCAGGCACTAGCTGAACCAACGCCGGTCCAGACGGTCACCTGGTCCACGCTTCAGACCATGCTGAAGACTCACTACACACCGAAACCCTCCAAATATGTGCAGCGGCATGAATTCAACATGAGGAACCAGAAGGAGGAGAAATCGATCAACGAGTATGTTGCCGCGCTTTGGAAAGCGGCTGCCCACTGTGATTTTCGGGACTTGGACGAACTGCTGCTCAACCGAGTAATTTGCGGAGTGTGGGACATAAGCCTCCAAAGGAGGTTACTGTCTAAAATGACCCTCACACTCCAGGTCGCCCTAGATGAGGCAAGGGCATCGGAAGCATTGACCAGATTGAGCGAGACGCTCCAACAGCAGAGCAGCCCGAAAAGCGTGCACAGAGCTGTCACCGTTCATTGCGAGAGCTCTAGCAATAGCAATAGCACTTAGACTTATATACCGCTTTACAGTGCTTTACAGCACTCTCTAAGCGGTTCACAGAGTCAGCATATTGCCCCCAACAATCTGGGTCCTCATTTTACCCACCTCAGAAGGATGGAAGGCTGAGTCAACCTTGAGCCGGTGAGATTTGAACCGCTGAACTGCTAAACAGTCAGCTGAAGTAGCCTGCAGTACTGCACTCTAACCACTGCGCCACCTCGGCTCTTCATGAGATCTCTCATCTGACAGAGATGAGTAAGTTTGCCGCCTTCGATTCAAAAAGCGCAAAGGGGCAAACGCGCTAGATGACCGATTCCCGCTGTGTGCCGGTTGTGGAGGGAACCATCAGCATGCCAATTGCCTATACCAGGAGGCAATCTGCCAATGGTGTGAACGGTGGGGCCACCTGGCACGAGTCTGCCGCACCAAGCTTCCGTCGCCGCAGCCGACACGAAGGACACCATACAAGCCGAACTACACCAAACCGCAACAATGCGAAGCACGGCAGCTGCGGCAGAGAACTGACAGGGCTGACGCAACCGAGACCTATCAAACCACCATCGGGCAATCAAGCACACCACGAAGCAAGAAACTGCGGATCACCATCTACATCGAGGGATCTCCATGCAACATGGAAATCGACACTGACCATCGTGTCCTAGGCCACGCTACAACGAGCCATCCCGGGCATCCAGCGACGACAGCTACGGCGCCAAAACCTACGACTTGCCGACTACCAGGGAAATCGTATCCCTGTCGTGGGCTGTGGCACGTTTTGTGTCAAATTCAAGAACTTTGACGGGGCGGCTCACACTGACGGTGGTCAGCGGTTCTCTTCCAAGCTTGCTCAGCTTGGAATGGTTTGAGGCCCTGGGCATGGGGGTGACCGGCATCAATGCCGTCAGCGACAATGTCTCCGAGGACCTGTTCCGCGAGTTCGAGGACATTTTCAGTGGCAGTCTGGGTACGTACAAGGGGACCCCTATTTCGTTTAATCTAGAGCTGAATGTCGCGCCAATTCGGCTCAAGGCCAGGAGGCCTCCTCTCACCCTCCGACCAAAAATTGACAAAGAATTAGACAAGCTAATTGGCCAAGGGATCTAAGATCCTGTAGACCATGCCCATTGGGAAACCTCAATAGTGACCCCAATTAAATCTGACAGGTTGATCCATCTCTGCACTGACTACAAGTGCACATTAAACAAGGCATTACAACAGAGTGCCTATCCAGTTCCTGTAGTCCAGCATCTATTGCATTCCCTGGGACCAGGGAAAATCTTCGCAAAATTAGACCTTGCGCAGGCCTACCAGCAGCTGCCTGTAGATGGTGCTACTGCAGTGGCCCCAACCATTGTCATGCACAGGGGTGCATTTAAATGCAAGCAGCTACAGTTTGGGATTAGCGTAGCCCCCGGTCTATTCCAAAGCATTATGGAATGGTTATTAGAGGGAATACCAGGGGTCGTACCATATTTTGACGACATTTTAGTCTCAGCAAAAGACAAGGAACAACTGTTACAACGTCTGAGAACTTTGCTAGTCAGAATTAGGGACAAGGGGCTGCGATTAAAAAGGGAAGAATGCGAAATTGCGGTACCTAGGGTCGAATTCTTAGGGTTCATGGTAGACGGCTCTGGGATCCACCCCACAAATTCCAAAATCAAAGCCATTCAGGACGACCCCACTCCCCGGAACCAGACTGAACTGCCTGGGGACCGCCCCACGCCGGCTTCCCTTTCGCCATGAATGACTCGTTGGGCTATTTTTCTAGCCGCTTATAGCTACCGGTTGATTCATCGACCTGGACAGACTCTGGCCCATGCTGATGCCCTCAGCAGATGCCCATTGCCCGAACTGCTCTACACCCGAGACACCTGTCTTGCTTATAGACTGCCTGGACTCTGGGCCAGTGACGTCGACTGAGGTCACCCGTCACTCGGCCAAGGACAAAACTATTGCTCAGGTTCTGCACTGGGTGTTGAGGGGGTGGCCCAAAGGGTCTGTTGGGCCAGAGTTTAAATCCTATGTAAATAAGCAAAATGAACTGTCTGTACTTAGGGGTTGCCTTCTATGGGGGGACTGGGTGATTATTCCACCAAAACTGTGTGTTGCAGTATTAGAGGCTTTACATGTTGGGCATCCGGGGATTGTCCGGATGAAAGCTTTGGCCAGGAGGTATGTTTGGTGGCCTAACATGGACGGGGAAATCACAGGATGGGTGGCAACCTGCACTCCGTGCTAGGAATCCAGACCAGCTCCCCCAGAGGCGCCTGTGCACGAATGGGAATGGCCCAAAGCACCCTGGTCAGGGGTGGGTTCCTCCCAGTTCGGACTGGTTTGCCCGAACCAGTAGCAACCCGCTGGTGACGTCACGATGATGTCACTGAACCGGGTCGGTCGGTGCCGGTCTGTGGGCGCCGCCATCTTTTTTTTATTTTTTTTCTATTTTTTTTCCGAATTTTTTATTTTATTTTTCTTCTGCGCATGCGCAGAAGCCGAGTTTCCGGCACTGCACATGCATTGCCATTTTGTTTTCGGCGTGTGTTTTTTACAAAATTTTGGGGGGGTTTTGCACTGCGCATGCGCGCGCATGCCCACGAGGCGCGGCCACGCGGCGCGGGAGGAAGAGAACTGGCAGCGAGGTAAGTTGGAATCCACCCCTGGTCTGAGAGTGGCTGCACTGCCGGCCAGCACCTCCCAAAGAGCGCCTCTCCTGATGGGAGGCGGGCCGGCGATGCCCGGGGAGGGCAAGGTTAGCGTGCTCCCAGCTGCGCCCTGTGGTGCCTCCGCCGGCCTATAAGACACTTCAGGGGGCGCTGGCCGGCCAGGAGAGAGGGCCCGGCAACCTATGTAGCCTCTCCCTGCTGGCCAGTGCCTCCCGAAGCATCTCCTGAGCCAGCGGAGGCACTGCAGGGTGCAGCTGGGAGCACGCTAACCTTGCCTTCCCCGGGCATCGCCCGCCCGCCTCCCATCAGAAGAAGTGCTCTCCAGGAAGGATGGGAGAGGCCGGCTGCCAGTCCATGGCCCCCTGGCAGAGCGGCTCCGCATGGCCCAAGCGCCGGACTCCACCATTGCCACTGCCCCTGCCCGGCTCGCCCCTGGCTGGCTCCTATGCTAGGAGGCAGCGGCCGGTTCCCCCTGCCCTCTGGATCGCCAACATGAGCGTGGCTCTCCAGGAGCTCAGCAACAACATGAGTAGCAATGGCAGCCGCGCACCCACCCACTTTATGGCCTCTTTATTCCCCCTCGCTCCCAAGGAAAGCCCTCTGGAATTGCAGCGGCAGCACACGTGGCTGCAAGAGGAAAAGAGGCCGGGTGAGACCCAGACGCTTTCTGGCTCTCCTGGTCACAGAAGCATCAACCCCTCACTCTCCCCTCTTTGCTAGCAGCCACCCTGTTTTTCACACGGGATCGCCCAGGAGGGAGGAGGCAAGACCAGTCAGCCGGCCAAGGAGGTGGGCAGCTGAAAATGGCGTGGAGGCATGGGCGAAGGCCGGGAGGGGGTGAGAGGGGGTGCAACACGCGGGAGGCTCCCCGCAGTTCCTTGGCTAATCCAGGCTGCGAGGCGCGGGCGAAGGCTGGGAGGGGGTGAGAGGGGGTGCAACACGCGGGAGGCTCCCCGCAGTTCCTCGGCTAATCCGGGCTGCAGCTGAACCTGTTGCCGTTTGGGCCTGGTGTGCTCGGCGTCCGCGGGGCTTTTGGGTGACTGCTGTGCAGCCGGCTGTGGGGATGGGGGGAGGGGGACGGGGGAGAGGGGCAGCCAGGCAATCTTTGCAGCCACGTGGTTAGAAGCTTTCTGGGCCAGCGGCCTCCTCCCGCCACCGGCCAGCATCTCCCGAAGCGCCCTTCCCGCTGCCACTGCCCTTTCCTGCTGCCGCCCTGTTCTTCCGCTGCTGCCCTGTTCTTCCGCCGCTGCCCTCTCCTGCCGGTGCCCTGTTCTTCTGCTGCTGCCCTGTTCTTCCGCCGCTGCCCTCTCCTGCCGCTGCCCTGTTCTTCCGCCGCTGCCCTCTCCTGCCGGCGATCTCACGCTAAGACGGCCATTCTCCGGCAAGACCAGCCAGCCGGCCAAGGAGGTGGGCAGCTGAAAATGGCGCGGAGGCACAGGCAAAGGCTGGGAGGGGGTGAGAGGGGGTGCAACATGGGAGGCTCCCCGCAGTTCCTCGGCTAATCCGGGCTGCAGCTGAACCCGTTGCCTTTTGGGCCTGGCGTGCTCAGCTTCCGTGGGGCTTTTGGGTGACTGCCGCCTGCATCTGCCTCGAGTTCCGTGGACCACCACTTTCTTCCTTCTCCCGCGCTGCTGCTCTGGTGAGAGAGAGAGAGGGGGAGAGAAAGAGAGGAAGAAAGAGGAAGAGTGTATGTGTGAGAGAGAGAAAGAGAGAGAGAGAGAGAGAGAGAAAGAGAAAGAGAGGAAGAAAGAGGAAGAGTGTATGTGTGAGAGAGAGAGAAAGAGAGAGAGAGAGAGGAAGAGAAAGAGAGGAAGAAAGAGGAGGAGTGTATGTGTGTGTGTGTGAGAGAGAGAGAGAGAGAGAGAGAAAGAAAGAGAGAGAGGAAGAGAGCGAGAGTGTGAGAGGGAGCGAGAGAGAGCGAGCCTCCGGGAAAGGAAAGAAACCGTGTCTCTTTTGGGCGCCGGTCTACCAGCGAATCGCAAGTGTGGAAAGAGACAGAGAGAGAGAGCGTCCAGGTCTACCGGCAGAGGGATAGAAAAGAGAAAGAAACTAAGTGTCTCGTCTCGGCGCCGGTCTACCAGACGATCGCGAGTGTGGAGGGCAATGAGAGAGAAGAAAGCAAGAGAGAGAGAAAGAGAGAGAGAGGAAGAGAAAGAGAAAGAGGAAGAAAGAAGAAGAGTGTGTGTGTGTGTGTGTGTGTGAGAGAGAGAGAGAGAGAGAGAGGAAGAATAGAATAGAATAACAGAGTTGGAAGGGACCTTGGAGGTACTCACTGCTCTCCACAGACTTTTTTTTTAACTTTCAAGATTGAGGTCAATTCTCCTGGGTAAACCAGGCAGGAAACATAGCTGGATGAGCTAAAGGCTACATTAACAGAAATTTGTAAGTCTAATAGTACAAAACACCACTACTTTTAATTGCTTAATACATTAGGGTGGATCTTTCCTAAGTTTCTTTCTCTGCCTGTTAAGTCACTGGGGGCTCCCACCTCTCTTGTCTGATTGTATCCTAAGCAGCATCTCTTCCTCCCTTTCCCCATTCCCACATCCCATTACAATGAGGGAAGCCAGATTGGTTTAACGCAGGGGTGGGTTCTACTTACCTTCCCCACCGGGTTCGCATCGCGACGGAAGTGCACGTTTTGCGCGGAATAAAGGTCAGTATAAACCAGGGGCAGGCGGGTGGGCCCACTTTCAGGGACACAGAGAACCGGTTCGCTCTAGGCTTGGAATCAGAGCTACCGGTTCTAAAGAACCGGTCCGAACCGGCAGCAACCCACCACTGGTTTAACGACTACAGCAAAAAAGGTCGTAAAACTATAATGCTTCACTTAACAACCAGATTGCTTAATAATGAATTTTCCAGTCCCAATTATGGTCATAAGTCAAGGACAACCTGTAGTTTGTTTACATAGGGAAGTCCAGCACTTTAAGACTGCATGGAGGAAAGGCTCTTAGTCTGAACAGCTTGAAGAAACTGTGGAGAGTTTAATGTCTGCTTTCATGAAGAAAAGGCTGTGACCAGGAACAGTTTTTGTCATATGACTGCTTTTACAATTATTATTAATGACAGAAGCATTTTTCTCTGCAGGTGTCTGCTGTCTGTGATAAACACAACATTTTCCTGAACATTATGGCATAAAATAAACTAGCAGAGAGAAGTAACCACCGAGGCAGAAACTATGAGAAGGAGGGGAAGTAGCAAAACTCATTTACATCCATCTTTATTTATCAAACTTAATAGATTTTTGACATGTTTCAACTGGAGGTAATTTTTAAAAAAACCTGGCAAACTATGCCTCTTCTCTTTTGCTAAATGTTTCATGCAATTCAACTTTCAAAAAGATAGTGATGGGATGGGAAACTCCTCCCTGTTCTGCTTGTCTGAGCAATGAAAGTAGCATAGTAACTTTACATAGTAATAAATATAGGAACAAAGCAGGGGTGGGTTCTAACTTACCTCGCCACCGGCTCGCTTCCTCCCGCGCCAGTGGACGCGTGTGCATGCGCAGTGCCGAAAACCCCAAAAACAAAATGGCGCCGCCTATGGCGCCGCCGAGAGAGCCGGTTCGTGGGCGTGTCCAACCGGCGATCGCTCCCGGTTCAGCGAATGGCGAGAAATTCCCGCTACTGGTTCTAAAAAACCGGTCTGAACCGGGAGCAACCCACCTCTGGAACAAAGCCTTGGTTTAGCTTCAGGTGAATCCTTGTGAAACAGCATGAACTGGACTCATCTACAGTTGTCTGTTATTTTGAGTCTTTGTTCATCTTGGAATATGAGCCATTCTAGTTCTTTTATATCTATCTTATAGCCAAGAAACTGAAAGCCATGAGAACATTCATTTATTATCCAGCCATCTCACATTATCACGGAGCTTGCTAAATTCTTAAGGTTAGTTTAGGGCTTTATGGATTTTCTGAATGGAAGTTACAAGATAGGTTCACCATCACTTTGTAGTAGATTGGGGCAGGGATCCCCGGGCTGCAGCCCATTCAGAAACAGGCCACAGAAGCAGCGGGCAGGTGAGCATGCACATGCGCAGCTCCACTTGTGTGTGCAAAACCATCCCCTCTCCCCCCTCCCGCCGGTCCACAAAGCCGGAAAGGTAGGACACCGCTGGTCTATGGCTAAGACCTCTGCTTAAATGAGGTGGGTGCTTTTCATTCAAAGATATACTAAAAACAAATCTAACTAGCTAGGTTATACATGCTTTTAAAATGATTACGTAGATGTGCTTTGAATTTTGCATGATTGCCCAGCACCTCTCTGCAATTTAAGAAAAAATGTTTTTTTCTAAATTTCCACACAAGTCTGAAAAACTCTGATTGCTTTAAGAATTATGTTATTAAAATGGTAGTTTCCTTTTTCAGCCTCACACAAAAGCAAAATGTTCAAGTCATTTTCAAAACATGTTATTATATAGTGATGGATATTCCTCAGCTATGCTATTTGAGGAACAGAACGAGCACCGTTTTATGTTAAGACATTATTCTAGCTCACTGCAATACCAAAGATGCATATAGTAAGTTCATTGCTAAGCAAGGAATTGAATCCCTATTTCCTAAGCTTTAATCTATTTGGGCCTTTCCTCAACTGCTAGTCCAGATGTGTTGTATCACAAATAGCATTTAGCAATAGCAATAGCCGCTAGACTTATATACCAATTCACAATGCTTTATAGACCTCTCTAAGCAGTTTATAGGGTCAGCATATTGCCCCCAACAGTCTGCGTCTTCATTTTACTGACCTCAGAAGGATGGGAGTCTGAGTCAACCCTGAGCCAGTGAGAATCGAACTACTGGCAGTCAGCAGAATTAGCTTGCAATACTGCATTGTAACCACCACCTCCACATCGCTTTAAATGTGAATACTACCAACCAATATTACTAAGCTACAGTTTCTGTCATGCTCAATCATTGTGTGATCAATGACCTTTCTGAGGATTATGAGAGAAGGGTGTTCAGATCAGTATTCTGCATCACCTTCTCAGTCCCCATTAGAGTTCAGACTCAGATGCATTTGATGTTACAAAATTTGAGGGATAAATTAAAAGCTCATTGAGTTATCCTCTAGAATATCTGTGGAAGAGGCTGCTATTGATCAGGCTGAGCCTCCTAATGCCTCTTAGTCTGACCTTTTATGTGGACATAGGTAGACCACATTAAAATATTGCATCCAGTTCCTGGCACTGCATTTTAAGATGGATATTGACAAATTGGAGTATGTTCAGGGGAGATTAATTAAGGTGATAATGATAGAGAAAAAATATGAAGAATAGTCAGAGGCATTGGATATGTTTATTCTGGATAAGTAGGGAGATATGATAGCTGTCTTTAAATTTTCTGAAAGCTTGTCCCATAGAAGACAGGTAAACTTGCTCAAAGTTGTACTAGAAGATAGTAACAGAAAATTTAAATTACAATGAAACAGATTTTTGCTGAAAATCAGGAAAAAAACTGATATGTTGACTTGCTGGTCAACAATGAAAAATGCATTTTATGAAAGGATAGAATTTATTTTCTGGGAATATGTAAACAGGATCTATCTGACAGGAAGACTGGAATCTTTTACTTGGCAGGGAATTGAACTAGATGAATTCCTCCAAACCTTACATGCTATCCAAGATTCCTCCAAACCTTACATCCTATCATACTAAACACAATTAGCGCAATCAGCCTAGTCAAACTAGTTCCACAATACCTGTTGAACATGCTCTTGAGTTTCAGCACATCTTCAGATAGGATTGCAGAAGGCATAATTTAGTGTATGATCATCTGAGCCTTCAGTCTGGATTTGTTGACCGTCAGGCCTTCCTTGTTTCTCTCCCCCTCCCCCACTGCTTTCTGGGATGATCTTGGGAGAGATGCTGCCTAGGGAATGATCAGATAAGAGAGGGCATAGACAGCAGAAACATTAACAGGCAAAGAAAGAAACTTCATATTAATCAGTCTGTAAATGAGATGGCAGAAGAATTGTATTGTAAGATTTGCAAGATTCTGTTAATGTAGCCTTACAATAAAGAAAATTAACTCATCTGGTTGTGTTTCATGTCTGGGAAGGCTGACACCTGTACTTCACTTTTATGGTAAGGAAAAGGTGTCATCTCTGATATTCAAAATCTAATCAGTAATTACTTAGAGGCTATTCCCAGGTTTGTAATGACCCTTGAAAGAAGTTAGTTTGGTTGCGTTGTAGTTTGGTTGCGCAACTGTGTATATTGGATTATGTGGGAAATACTGAATGCTATTTATTCAGGCCTTTTAGTATGCAAATCAACTTATCAGATTCTTTGTGGATGATGTTGGGTCATACTAAAAAAATAACAATGGAATTGGTGAGATCAGAATACAGTCATTAATTCTAGTCTTGAAATCATTTCTACAGCAATACTGTTGGGACTGCATTATTTTCTGGATTTATACTAGATTCATACTAGAACATGGGGACCAATGAAAGACAATCACCAAGCAACATATGCAATTGCAGTCATGATGATATCTCCTAGTTCAGTGGTCACCAACTGGTGGTCCGTGGACCACTGGTGGTCCGTGAGAAAATGTTGGTGGTCCGCAGAAAAATTATTTTCATTTTTTATATTGCACTAAATACTATTTATCTTTTTTAAAAAATTCATATTAGTGGTCCGCGGGATTTAAAATTATGAATTTAGTGGTCCCTGAGGTCCGAAAGGTTGGTGACCCCTGTCCTAGTTAGAAGGAAGGAATAATCCCTGCAAACCATATGGTAGTGCAATGTTTCTGGACTTTGGCAACTTTCAGATGTGTGGATTTCGGCTTGGTGGGGAATTCTGGGAGTTGAAGTCCACACATCTGAAAGTGTGCTAAGATTGAGAAATGCTATGGTAGACAATAATTACAATTGCTCAGGCTTTGTTCAAAGGAATGCACATGGCACTTTGTGGATTATTCAGCTGCTTGACGTATGCAATAGAGTCAGGAATACATTTCCAATCTGTGGTACTGAATAAGGAAACAGAAGATTTATTAGTGGGAAGTCAGTCAGGAGCATCATTAGAAATGAAGTTTTGGCTCCACATTTTGGAAAGGATTCAAACATTTGGAATAGGTTCACCGAAGAGCAATGAAGATCATTAGAGATATTTAAGCCAAGGTTTAAGAAGAAAGATTTGTTTATTAGATGTATATCTAACATAATAAGAAAAACAAGATGTACAGGTACAATATAGGCGGTGCCTGGCTTGGCTGCAATACTTGTAGGACAGATTTATTGTCAACTGTAAAAGCATCACAAGTAAGGCATATATTGTCACTTGACACAAGAATGTGGCAAAGTTATAGCAGAGTTTTGAGTCACAGCTGGAAAAAAGTATTTCTTTTTAAAAAGCCTGCATAATATTATACCTGTGAGTGGCAACAGCTTGAGTAGCAACAACTCTTGCTGTTTGAGGATCATCTGATTTTGCAGGCCTGACTGGATTGCTTTACAGCTATTGCAAGGAAGAACACAAGAGCAACAGTGCTAAATCAGATCAGGGCCCATTTTAGTTAGCATTTTACAGTGACCAGCTATTATCTTCATAAAAGACAGGAAATGAAGCTATACCTTTCGTCTATTGTTGTTCCCTTGCAGTTGGTATTTTAATGGATAATGCCTTTCCCTGGAGACAATGTTTTTTTCACTACAGTACTGCCAGAATTAGATTTGTTCTTTAAGAATTTATCCAATCACTTTACAGCCATTCATATTAAAGATCATAAATTCCACAAATTAATTGCTGTGCTGTTTCTTTGCTTCTTTTGCCTATTCTAAATCTCCTTCTAGTCTCCTTCCAAAACCATGGTCTATAGCAGGGGTGTCAAACTCACGGCCCGTGGGCTGGATGTGTCACGTGCTGGCCCCGCCCCCAGCCGGTTTAGTGAAGGGGGAAAAAGTCGCGATACGAGTTTGACACCCCTGGTCTATACTTTTGAGAGGGAGGAAAACTCTATGCCTATTTTCTCCATTCCATGCAGGAGTTTATACTTCTAAACCATCACCCAGTTGCCTTTATTCAAGCTAAGAGTCAAACATTCTCATCTTTTCTGGGTTTTTGTTTAAGTCCCCTATTCATTTTAGACATCTTCTCTCACATTTCTTTTTTCAGCTGTTATATCCTTTTTCAACCAGTTTCGTACACAGTGGTACAGACACATCAAGATTTGTATCTTGGCATTTTATTTTCAGCCCTTTTCCTAAAGATACCCAACATGGTATTTAAGAGTCACTGAGTTGATGCCTTCATTAAGCTCTCCGCTATGATGCCACATAATTGTCACAATCCTTTTTCTGGTTTGTGACTGGATGCTCAGACTATACAAGCAAATATATGAAGTTGCCGGGGGGGGGGGGATTGCATATTTTATTTATTTAAATTTAATTGTGTCTGCCATTTGGTTGACTATTCATCAAGTTAGAACAGATCCTTTTACAGTTCTTTTCAGTCACTTTTGGTTTTCACTGCCCTAAATAGTTTACCATTACTCATAAGCTTGGTCACTACTTACCCTTAAGTCAAGTCCCAGAAGAAACTGTGAGGGAAGCTTTGAAGAAGCACAAAGTGTAGAAATGCAGCTGCTTTGCTCTCTGGATGAGCCAAGCACAGCCAATTCTAAAGCATAGAATGGGGAAATTGAATTATAGTTATGCTTATTTTCTTGTGATAGCTTGAGATAAGGTTCATTCACAAAAATTCTTTTCCATTTCCATTTTTTAAGGATGTGTCTCCACAATCAAACCTCCATCTTGGTGCCAAGCCAGCTCCTTATGTGATCTAATAAGAGAGTGTTCTTTTCCATCAGAAAATAGAATAAGTCTTTATTGCAAACACTTGACAGTTTATATCAAATGAATTCATCTTCATAAATTTGCTGACCTGTTGCTGTAATCCAGCTGGTCCATTACAAACCTCTTAACCATTTTCTGCTTTGGTACCTGGTGAGTATTATATTGTCTAAATTGGAAAGTAAAGCTTGCTAATCTATCATGAACTGGGGATATTTGGTTATGATGATGGCATTAAATTGTATCTTTGAAGTACTTTTCTTGTATATTTATCATACTTCTAGATTTAAACTATGAATGGATACAGTGTAGGGATATGGATGCTGGTTTTGAAAAGTGTAGTAGAGGAATTCAAACAATTACAAAAATATACATACAAAGAGTTTCTTGATTTTTTTTATTTATTCTAGAAAAGAACTGACATGGCGCAATGGAAAGGAAAGGAATGCACTAAGGTTGCATAGTGTCTCCTTATTTATTCAATTTACATGCAGAATATCAAGCGAAATGCTGGACTACAGGAAACAAAACTTGGAATTAAAATCGCTGGAAGAAACACCAATTGCCTCTGATATGCTGAAGTTTCCATTTTGGTAGCTAGAGAACCGTAAAGAATCTCTTGTTGAAGGTGAGATTAAAGACTGCAAAAACTTACCTGCTGCTGTGTTAAAAATCCTCCCCCTCCCCCACACACAGATTAAGTCAGTGTCAGCCCAATGTGTGTCAGCACAGAAGTTGAAGTATTGACGGATGTTATCTTCATAAGCTGAAGTGTCATGAAACAGACACTGGTTACTTGAAACATATCTAGAGAAAACATTAGACTTGTGACACTAACCATGACAAGTACTGTTGGAGCCATGTATTTTTTCCCCCATTTGTAACATGGCTATCAAAGACACAATGAAGAAAAATTGATGTCTTTGCATTGAGGCATTGAATAAAATGGTTGAGAATATTTATTTGAATTCATTAGCAGCCCAACTCTTTGCCCACCAGAGGAAATCAGTCAACCCTAGTTGAAGTTAACCCAGGAGTCATTGGAGAATGCACAGTGCTAATGTTTGGAATACTCAAAGTAGCTGAAAAAGTTCAATAAAAACAAAATGGTTACGAGAGCTCCTTGGTGCTCTCTGAGTTTGGTTGTTTTCTTGCAGACGTTTCATTACCAAACTAGGTAACATCATCAGTGCTAGTCCTAGCCTATCCTCGCACTGATGACGTTGCCTAGTTTGGGTAACGAAACGTCTGCAAGAAAACAACCAAGCTCAGAGAGCACCAAGGAGCCCTCATTTAACCCTGAGCTGCAAATATTCTCCTTTATTGACAAGGTGGATAGATATTATGTCTGATGACATAAGCACGAATTTGCAAGAACTCAAGGCAGTCTTGATGGTATGATATCCATCAAGGCACAGTCAGAAGCGACCGAGGAATATGCTTCCCAGATGAACATGGCTAGCATCAGGCTGAATAACTCTAGAGCATTTCTTCCGGGGAAAGAAATAAGAGTAGCAATCTCCACTACGCTGGCGTTGGGAATCTTTCCCGCTGGAATCTTTTCTTCCTTCAGCCCGCCTCCTCCCGCCAGTTTCGCAATTGGTCCTCCGGAGAAACTGGAGCCGCCTTGCAAACGTGGCGGTCGGCCGGCTCCACCTTTCAGCTTAGGCATCTCCTCTTATCCAATCGCGCGAGGCGTAGCATTCAACGGCGCGGAGCTTCACCCGTTTGCAACCGCGTTGCTGAGTGGCTGGGAGGGGGGGGGTTTGAAATCCAATGACCAGTCCAAATTGGGCCATTCATAGGCGTCTTTTAAAAGCCAGACTTTTGCAGCTGGACCAGGATTGTACAATGGGGGGCAGGAAAAACGAGTCGACCCCGCGTTGAGCCTTTATGAGCGCGTGGCGCGAGAGAGGCGAGATCCGCTGGACTGGGAGGCAGCCCAAGCAGAAGACACGTGTTAGGCTCTACAAAGTGAAGGAGGTTCCCCTCTTGACGTGTATCGGAGACGCGAAAGTTTCATCGGAAACAAACCGCCCTTGGGCCGGAAGAAGCCATGAGCCTGGAAACAACTTCTAGCTCTCTCACGGTGGGGCTGATGCTAGTATTGTGCATCAACAGGTCCTTGGGCGTCCCCACTTTCAGAAAGGAGAGAGTCGTTCGTCCCGATCCCGAACTCGGCAATCGGCAACACGAAGATAACCAGAGCTTCCAGTATGATCACGAAGCCTTTCTGGGCAAAGATGATGCCAAAACTTTCGATCAACTTACCCCGCAGGAAAGCCAGGAACGGTTGGGGTAAGACGGTCCTTATTTTACCAATACTGGAAGGCATAAAGGTCCCTCGTTCCCCGAGGCAAGAGGACGTTCTTGGGAAGGGTGATTTAGAGATTTTCTCCAAGTAGGTACAGAGTGAAATAATAGTATTTTGCACGCCGACGGAGTTTAGCCACTCTGCTGTCAAATAGTCTTTAATACTCTTTTCTCTTTCCCGATAAACGCACGGCAGCGAAAATAAACTCTGCAAGAGGCGAAGAAATTTCTTACTATGATGCCTTGGTAACGTGGCGGGAGGGAAAGTTCCTATCAACGCCTTGAATGGAAAATCAGTTTCATTCCTAGATCATACAGTATACAGAATTCTAGTTTTATATGGGAGATTCAAGTACAGGATCAGCTCATTGAAATGAAAAGTCCTTTTTTTGTTGTAGGAGAGGTTTTCTTTCTCTTATTTAAACTTTTGGAGGGTGACTTCCTTAATTTGTTGCAGCAGAAACAAGAGTCTTTCATGGGTGAGAGATCTACCCAGTGCATGACAATTATGTATCTTTCGGTTGGCAGATGCATAATTGTGGGATGGAGGGGTTAAGTTTACAGAGTGGGACCACAGACATTATACAGGTAGTCCTCGACTTACAACAGTTCATTTGGTGACCATTCGAAGTTACAACGGCACTGAAAAAAGTGACTTTATGACCATTTTTCACACAGATGACCGTTGCAGCATTCCCATAGTCACGTGATGCTTGACAACTGGTTCATATTTATGACGGTTGCCGTGTCCTGGGGTCACGTAATCCCCTTTTGCAACCTTTTGTCAAGCAAAGTTAATGGGGAAGCCAGATTCACTTAACAACCGTGTTATTAATTTAACAACTGCAGTGATTCACTTAACAAATGTGGCAAGAATAGTGGTAAAATGGGACAAAACTCACTTAACAAATTTCTCACTTAGCAACATAAATTCTGGGCTCAATTGTGGACCTAAGTTGAGGACTACCTGTAGTGCAAAACCTATTGTTTTGCAACAACAACAAATAATTTTAAAAAAAAACAACCATTGGAGTTGGCTGAAAAGAGTACAAAAATAAAATCTGATTAGGTGTCCACTTCCAATTCATATTGCGGCAGGCAGGATATGAATAGGCAAGTCTGACTCTTAAGAAAAGAAACCTAGCAACTAATAGAAACTGGTGGAAAGCATTTCAATGGCGTTGGACTTTAAAAAACAAGTTGAAAGTAAAATAGTAACACCATAACAGCATGTGAACAGTTTGCTCACCAAAGGGTGTCATAGATAGGAGGAAGTCAAACCCACATTCACATGGATCCCATTTATTACTCTTTTCTCCAAGATACTCAGGTTTAATCTTCCCATTTGATCTTCATGACAAATCTGCTGATTAGAGAAACCAGAGAGATAAATTTGAGATTACCCTGTGATTTGCTGTGGCTAAGCATGAACGAGATTATTCTCCAAATTTATACTCTTGTATAAATGAAGCAATATCTCTCTTGTCTGGCCTAACTTTGTGATAAACTTGACTTTTCTGTCTGAGGCAGGCAGGGAGAATTGCTTTTCTCTAGGCAAAATACAGTCTGCGATGGCTTCCCATATAAACTAATTTTTCTTCCTCAGTTTTTTATCCCATCTAACGTCCCCAGACCTGGGATGGGGAAAGCTCTTATTATATGGCCATTGGAGGGAGCGACAGATGTTAAAACATGTATAATGTCATGCAAATGCTGTAGCTGGTGTCCTGGTGCAAATATATTTTAATGACATTTCTATGAAGAACATCATTTCATGGTGTCATTTGGGGATCTTTGCTGTTGGCTGAGGAAGTTGAAGTCAGCAGTTGAAGTAAATGAAAACTTTGCTTTGTGGGAGGGTTCTTCAAGGTGTGGTGTTGGTGAGGGGAGAGAAGGCCTTTCCTTCCTAAGGTTGTAACTTTCTCTTGAAGAATTATCAACTTTTATTCAAAATAGCTCTCACTGATGTTAGTAGAGCCCCTTTTAAAGTCTAATTTTTAAGATGGAGGAGAGGAGAAGCAAGTGTGCGTAAATGAATAGAATAAAGGTGTGGGATGGGCCTGGCAGTTGTGTCAACACCGTGTTTTGGTGTTGCCTACCTAGGATGTGGTCCAGGACACAGTTGGTAGGGCTTCCATGTTTGATGGAGCAACTTTAGACTTCAACCCAAATAGTTTCTCCAGTAACTGGGCCCAGAGTTTGATAATGTCATTGGATCTTTTGCCATCTGGTTATTGGTCATCTGGTTACAGGTAAAGGCAAATCAGCTGATTTCTGTCCTCTTCAGTCTGACATTCTATGCTTGGTGAGTGCTGTGTGTTCAAAGCATCCATATGGTACAGAGAAAGCTGATATGACTTGCATCCCTGCTTGCTTGTACCTGGAGGTAGGTGCAGAAGACTTGGTCTTCTGTTGGGCATCTGAGGGGCATTCTAAACTCTGAATGCCTTTTTTTGGTGCAGAACAAAGTTATTTTATTCTCAGGTGGAAGAATATGGCAGAAGTATGAAGTCTAGCTGCTAACTTGAGGAGTAATCACAGTGGCTTCTGGATACAATAGCAAAGCAATCATCTGCTCTGCCTCCTACACTCGTATTTTCCTCCCCTCTCCTAGACTTAAACTTGGATTAAAACATTGCTCTTCTCCTATCTCTTGCTATACCTGTGAGACAAGCTGTAGTAAGTATTCAGAGAGCCTTCACATAGTCCATATTCTCTACCAGCCAAAGTTCTTCATCATGGGAATGATTCTACATCCATTCAGTCAATTCTAGAATTTCACTTTGTATTGCTTTTTATTTCATTTAGGAGTATCAAATGTATAACATGAAGGTTTGCCATGCCATGGACAAATATCATGCCGTATTTGTCCATGTGACAAATACGGCATGTTAACTGGTCCTTTACAGTCTTGGAGATCATTGTTCATTGTTTGAAAGAGTTCACAAGCACTGGTCAATATATTGATTGATAATCTGTCTTCACTGGCTACCCATTATATTAGTGTTTGTAAGCTCCACTGAATATTAAATTTCTTCACAACATTTTAATAGGTTATTCTTCTATCAGTAACGGTAATTTTTTGCTATTGCTATTACTATTATTACTTCTTGTCCAATCATAGAAATCTAGTTAGTGGAAGGTTATCTAGTTAAATTCTTTGCTGTGATAAGTGCTGAATGCTTCTCATTGACAAGCCCACTTGGCACATGTAAGTCACAGCTAGGTTTTTGGGAGAAGATTAGGCTGGAAAGTTTGCCTGTCATTTAATGCTGTGTATGGAAAGTTAAACCTCTGTTTAGTGGACCTTGATGCAATGGGCATAATTCTTGTTATATTTAAATAATGGCAGAAATCAATGCAAATGATATAAATTGGTACAAATGAAGAATTTCCATCACTTATATACTGTAATATACCGGTAATTGTCTTACTACAATTTCACTGACAAAGAGGAACAATAGACAATCTCTCCCACCAAGTGGTCTGTAAAATTAGGATTTCATTTGTGTATAACTATACTTTGGGTCATGGGAGCCTCCAGATGCAATCTGTAATCCAGATACAGATCTCATTTCTGATGTATATCCCTTTGTGTATGGGGAAGGAGGTTGGAATTTGTATTTTGGCATTTTATTTGGCTTAGGCAACACTCTACAAAAGTTGACTAAGTACCTTTATGTATGTTTGTGTGAAAAAGAAATGTGATCAGTACATTTAAAACATGCTAGATTACAAATCCCTACAAATTCAGTGGCCAGATATCATCAGTTGGTGTTCAAATTTGACTCCTGTTGGGTTAACTTATGGCCTTTTACTTTGCTGTCACTCCATTCCTCTTCTTTCCTTCCCCCCCCCCATCATTGTCTGAGGAGTGGCTTAAAATGCCACGTAGGTTTTCTTGGAGAAGGCACAAGGGATTATTTCTAGAGACTGAGAATCTCTTGCATACATCTCCAGTTCTTCTCCTTCTGCTGCCTGATCAGACAAATAGTTGAAAGCAAAGGCACAGTGAAATGGGGAGAAAGACTAAGAAAGGACATGGGTAAAGGCAGAGGCTGTGAAATGTCATTAGATTGCAGGTCAGTCACAATAATGCAACAATTTTTAAAAAAATGCAATCATAGCTTGTGGAGGTAAAAACAGCAGGGAAAAGATTTCTTGAAACAATAATGTTATCTTAGATCAGATGGATAAGGCAGTGTGGTAGAGTAGTTAAAGTTTGGGATTCATACTGGAAGTGTGCTCAATGATTTTGGGCCAGTTCCTTTTTCAGCCATTGTGCCTCACAGGTTTGTTGTGGTTGGGAACAACTGCAGGAGAGAGGGCTGTGTATACTGTCTTTGCATCCCTGGTGGAATGGAGGGATATTGGTGTATCAGATAATTTAAAAACTACCAAAGATATACCCAGTTTAAAAATAAAAATCTAGTTTATATATTTGAAGAAGGACATTATAGTAGAAGATATTGAAGTGGATACATTGGGGTTTTCCAAAATCCCCTACTCTCGTGATCCTAGCGGTGCAGGCGATCCTTGACTTACGACCACAGTTGGAACCAGAATTTCTGTTGCTAAGCAAAGCAGTTATTAAGGGACTCATACCTGATTTTATGACCTTTTTTGACATGGTTGTTAAGTGAATTATTGCAGTTAAGAGACTCATGTGGTTGTTAAGCAAATCCAGCTCCCCCTATTCATTTTGCTTGTCAGAAGCCAGCTGGGAAGGTCAAAAATGGCAGTCAAATGACCCGAGAATGCTGAAACCATCATAAATACATGCTGATTGCCAAGTGCCCAAGTTTTTATCATGTAACCGTGGAGATGCTGTTATGGTTGTAACCGAGAAGATTGGTTGTAAGTCACTTTTTTCAGTGCTGTTGTAACATCGAATGGTTGCTAAACAATTGGTTGTTAAGTCCAGGACTACCTGTAGTTTCCCAGTCACTTGATCTGCTGCAACTGTAGTTGCAAAACAACCTGTTAGCAATCAAATTAACTAACAAACTTGTTAGAGGACTATTTTCCATCTTAGTGGAGATAAAAGAGACGAGCACTCCGGTGGCAGCAATCAGGAAAACTGAGGATAAGCTGCAGAAGGTTTACACATCTTGGGGCCGACTACAAATTGTGAGTGGTTTGTTACATAAGCAGAGATAGCAGGTTGTTTACCTCTAACTGTATGGCTATCTATGGGTTCTGTATCTGTTCAGTGGCCTCTTAGAAACTGTCTAGAGCAGGGGTGTCAAACTCAAGGCTCACGGTATGCATAGATCTGGCCCGCGGGACCCCCTGGAAACAGCGAAGGACTGGCCCGCGGGGCCTCTGCCAGTGAAAATGGAACTCGGGAGGGCTGCGCACGGCCATCCCAGGCTCCCATTCAGAAGATTCATTTTAAGCAAATGTAATTGTACAAGGCATGACAATTTGTGGAACAGTTACCTAGGATTATATGGATAGTAATGCAAATTCTGAAGAATATTTACCAAGATTCTAATAATCTGATTACTTTCCCCTTTATCTCAGCAAAATTGTTGATCGGATCGATGATGATAAAGATGGTTTTATCACAACAGAAGAACTGAAAAATTGGATTAAAAGAGTACAGAAACGTTACATCTTTGAAAATGTGGCTAAGGTCTGGAAGGATTATGATCTCAATAAAGACAATAAAATTTCATGGGAAGAATACAAACAAGCATCATATGGCTACTACTTAGGTAAGAAAATTCCAGACATACAGCTGCATTTGTTTACATTTATCAGCCATAAAACTCAACGTAATTCAGATGCAGCAGAACCAGAATGAATGGTGGGTGGATGGAAGATTAGCCTAATAACTATCTAGTGCTAAAAAAATACCTAAGAATAATATAATTCCCATAGTGAATTAAGTTCTTGGATTTTTGGAAAATATTGGAGTAAAAATACTCAAACACACAAAGCACAATCATCAGCAATTCTGAATTCTAGCATTGTTTCTAAAAAGGCTTATGGAACAATTTTGGGTATATTTCTTTTTGGTTCTTTATCAGAATGGTATGACTGGAAGTAAAGTATTTAGTAAACTCTGGTAGGAAACAACAGTTTAGTTCAAACCTAGATCCTATCAGCCCTATTTTGGCATTTTACATTTATGATAAATTTGATACAAAATATATCTGAGAGTACTTGAATGCCAAAGAACATCTGAAATGTTGGAGCAGAAAGATTCCAAATCTCCCTGAAGTATTCTGCTTTAATTCAGAATGTGTCCAAAACAAATGCAAAACAACTTCTGAAAAGCAACCCTTGTGTATATTAAATACCAGTTGAAATTAAGCCAAGGGCCACAGGCAGGCTGCAGGTTATTCATATGTATTGATGTATTCGAGATTAAATTGCAAGAAAGCAGAAACTCACTTGTTTTGTAAATATAGGCAGACAAGATGCACAGGTAAGAAATGAATACAAAAAAGAAGAAATGCATTTGTCAATTTAATCTAAATGTAAATGAATCACTAAATGGGACTTTGGATTCAGTTTTGAGTTCCAGAGGACATGGGTACCATTAAAGAGGGTGGGTGTAACGTTCCTATATCCTTTGTTTCTGACTACATGCGCTTATTCAAGCATATCAGTTTTCTGGCCAACTTGGTGGCTCTGTGCACATTGTTACAAACAAGTAAAGGTTCCTATGTATAAAGTGTATATGTCAAAGCACAAATGCTTTTGGGTGTAAAAGAAAAGGGACTGCTTGGGCTATTTTCATAATACCATTGTTTTGAGGACTAAAATGGTAATTAAATCCTCTTAAAATACCTTTCTTCTGTTTAAAGCACATGGAAGTAGCAGCTGCTGCAACACTGATAGTATATATAAGGATGGGAAAGGGACGCAGATACATAGCTTTGTCAAAGAGTCTCTCTAGTAAATACAAAATGCTGTGGTTTTTATTGTGGGCTAAGAAAAGAATTATATTTTTTATTTGAAGAATATGGAGCTATATGTGTGTGTATGTACAACAGTAGGTTCAAAGATCTAGTGGAAGAATTCCCATAGACAGAATACTATACTGGATGTACGTCTTACGTAAGGGAGGTTTAGAGATTTAGATTCTTGCATATCATTCCTAGATAAAACACTCTGGTGTTAATTATTCCTGCAATTTTAGTTTGGTTCATCTTATTCTAATAATTCCTTTTTTCTATAGAGCATTCCAAAGAATTCCAAGATATCACAGAGCAACACAATTTTAAGAAAATGTTGCCCAGAGATGAAAGAAGATTCAAACAAGCTGATCTGGATGGTGATTCAGAAGCAACTCGTGAGGAATTCACTGCTTTCCTTCACCCGGAGGAGTTTGAGCATATGAAAGACATTGTTGTTCTAGTAAGCTATGGCAAAGCCACCTTTATTCCTTTGGGCTTCTCTTTATTACATCAGTTTGAAAATGACCTCCTCATCTTTCAAGGCAAGGTTTCCTAGACAGTAATTACTGTTCTTTTCATCCAGAAGGAAAGCTGCTTTTAGGAATTAGGCGGCTAAAAAGTAGCCTCTCTCCCAAATTTTGGTGATCCCTCTTATGTGTTGATTAATTCTATATGAAGTTTGTTTAGTAGCAAGGTAGCAAACAGAGTCATAGACATGGGCCCATTTTGCCATGAATATTGCCTTATTGAAGTATTCAACAAATCCTTGATTTTATCACATAGTAAAGCAACAATACTGAGAAAAAAATGCTTGTGTTAAATGTTTCAAAGTAGCATCCATTGAAAGTCATAAAAATGCAAACTTTGTGTTTTGCCTACATTTATCAATGGTCAACCCTTGGCCTCCTATCTTTGATACATTACAGGCCCATTGTTGCTTGAGTGCTACAAAGCTGGCCTGTTCTCACAATCCTTCAAATTAGCTGTAGAAACCAGGGTGTGCCTTATTATGGTATAATTCACATACGTTAAGCATCATTTGTAGCTTACTCAATTAACCACGATTAAACAGTTGGCTGGTTTCACACTATTATATCTAACAAAATCAAATAAACCAGTGGTTCTCAACTATTTATTCACCACAGACTCCCTTTAAATACCTTTTGTGGCCATGGACCATGGCCCCAGACCACCAAGACTTAACTCAAGATTTAAATCGTAACATTTCTTCAAGCCTTCACGGACCCCTATAGCACTTAGATAGCAATAGCACTTAGACTTATATACTGCTTCATAGTGCTTTACAGCCCTCTCTAAGCGGTTTACAGAGTTAGCATATTGCCCCCAACAATCTGGGTCCTCATTTTACCCACCTCCGAAGGATGGAAGGCTGAGTCAACCTTGAGCCAGTGAGATTTGAACCGCCAAACTGCAGCTAGCAGTCAGCTGAAGTAGCCTGCAGTGCTGCACTCTAACCACTGCGCCACATCATGGCCCCCCCAGGGGTCTGCGGACCCCAGGTTGAGAACCACTGAAATAAAAAACATTCCAGTGTGTGATGTCAAGCTAGGCATAGTCAGCCATTGACCTAACTAAGTGGTGTCAAGACCAGCTTTCTCCAGCCTGATGTCGTCCAACTGTTGACTATAGATTCCAAAATTCCCTGGTTTTCAGTCTTTTTTTTTTTTAGATACTGAGTTTTGGGCTTAAGCTCTTCCTACAGTATGTACTGAACCACAGGCTTACTGCTGTTTCTGAGGCTTAGAAACTGTATTTGCTATTCCTAACTTGGAAGCTTACAATATTATTATTAGTCACATTGATTTATTAATGGCCTGATATTTAATTGACTGAGCAATCTTTGAAAGTTCAGATATTTTCATATATATATGATATCTCCAGAGAAATATTACAGAAGCTCCTGTAGCCCATTCCTGTGCATAAAGAAGATTCTAAGGTAAAACATACCTTGCATGTATGTTCAGGAAAAATATTTAGATAATATAACATTACGTTTATTATATGTTTGATTAAAAAAAAGGCTCTACTACTCTTGGTGTAAACAGCCTTTCCCAGACTGTTCCTTTCCAAATATTTTAGATGTCAACTCTCATAATTCCTAGCAAGCACTCAATAGGCCAAGCTGTCTGAAGATTATGGAAGTCCAAGACCACTGGAGGGCTTCACATTGGGAGATGCTGATGTAAAAGGACAGCTGAAAATGAAAGATTTATAAGCAGTTTGCAGAAAAAACTAGGCATCTTTATACTGACAGCTTTTTTCCTCTTATTGTGACAGGAAACACTGGAGGACATAGACAAAAATGAAGATGGTTTTGTGGATCAGGATGAATACATTGGTATGCCATGGCATGGAGAATTCTACTATTTGTTATAAATATGGTTTCTTTTTGTATAAATATATGATTTTTACTGAAACGTTTAAAGTGAAATCTAATACAAAGTAATATAATGTAAGGAAGAAAAAAAGAAAAAGAAAAAGCAAAGAAAAAGCAAAAAGTTCAAGAAAAGAGAAAAATTGAATAAAAATAGAAAGAAGGAAAAATATATAAAGAATCATATTCCTTTCTATAATCTATCCTCTTTAATCCTCAAAGACATAAATCAAAAGCTCACTTTTATAATTTCTTGCAAAATGTCCATAAGATAGTTCTACTCACCAATAATTGTAGATAATGTCTTTTCTCTAATCAAAGAAAATAATTTATCCATTTCAGCAAAATGTGTCAACTTCACCAATCATTCTTCCATTATGGACAATGTTGAATCTTTCCATCTTGGTGCATATATTAATCTCGTCACACTAATCATATATTGAAATAATCTCCCGTAACATTTTTCTAACTATGCTCCCATTAGTCCTAAATTCTGAGTTCAATTGAATTAACATCCTCTATATCAAAGTTTTTATTTGAATCCATTTCTTTTAGCTTTTATTCATGTCCACCAAACATGATAAAATGTCCCTTCATGTTTACATTTCCAACATACATTTGAAGTGCTTTTATATGTCCTAGATTATTTCTCTGGTGTCATGTACTAATGACACATTGTTTAATACAAATTCTCTTTTAGATCAAAACACAATATAAATTTCAACTTTTAACTGCATATTTTCCCATCGATCCATCTGTATATTATAACCAAAAGTCTTGACCTGCTTTATCGTACATTCTTTGACCTATTTTTCATATGTTCAAATTTCAACAAACGATTATGTATTTTTAGGAATTATAAGTTCATTATCAGTACACAAATGTATTTCAAATTCTATCTTACTTTGCTCCATACTATAAATCATTTTATCTATTTTAAATCTTTCAGATAACTATAAATGGGAAAACCATTAACAATTATATCCTTCTGCTTTTGATTTGACTCTTGATTTCATTTTAAATTTGAATGTATTTCAAATTCTATCTTACTTTGCTCCATATTATAAATCATTTTATCTATTTTAAATCTTTCAGATAACTATAAATGGGAAAACCATTAACAATTATATCCTTCTGCTTTTGATTTGACTCTTGATTTCATTTTAAATTTGCCTTGGTAGTTTTCTAATGAGTTACGGTATGTCAACTAGGTGGTTTTTTTTGGCCTATTCTCCTCCCTTAACTTATAAATTTATTTTAAATCTTAACTCCTATAATTTTCTAAACTTGTCTTATGTCTTTTATTCAATACCTCAAGAACCATAATGAGCAAAAATGGAGACAGTGGATATTCTTATCTTGTTCCTTTTTGAATCTCACAAGGTTTTGTTATTCTCCATTAAAAATTATGTGTGCTTTCTGAGACATATAAATCAATCTTATATCTTTAATAAAATTATCTCCAAGTTTCATATGTTCCAGAACTGTAAACAAACAAACAAAATTCAAATTATCAAAGGCTTTCTCTGCATTTGGAATATCAATGCAGCTTGTTTTTCATTATGTTGCTCGAAGGTAGCCCACAATATTCAAAACATTTCTAATATTATCTTGTAGTTGTCTTTTAGGTATAAATTCACATTGATCTTCATAAAAAAAACCTGTAAAATAAATATGATTTCTTATGGCCAGTTTGGGTAGTCTTCTCTCCAGTTAGAAACTGCACATAGATTGGTAGTGAGACTACACATTCTGGCTGTAAGTACTGGGTATCAGTCGTGTTCTTTCTTAGAATCTACCTGAAATCTAGATGCAAGCCTAATATTGTATAGGATTTTCGTGGATAAAAGCCCCAAATTGTATTCAATATTCATAGAAACTGGAAATCAGCTAAATAGCTCAAGTGTCTTTGTTGATTGTGCATCAGCATTTGTTCAGAAGTACCATAAACACACTTGATAAGAAAGACATCATGTGACTTTTGACTTCCTATTATCAGTTTAGGGAAAAGATTGTTACCATCTCGTTACTTGTTAGGTAACTCAGAAATATAGTACAGGTAGTCTTGACTCATGACCTTTTGTTTAACGACCGTTCAAAGTTGCAACAGCCTCAGAAAAAGTAACTTAGCGACCATCCTTAAAATTACAACGTTTAGTATTATTGCAGTGGCTTGCAGTCAAATGATCATGGTTTGTTACCTTTTCAGTTGGCTTCCGACAAACAAAGTCAGTTGGGAAAGCCTGATTTGTTAAAAACACTGTGATTCACTTTTTTCTTGTTTTTTACATTTGTGGCACATCTTAGTTCATTCTGAGCCTTAGCTTTCCTGACTCATTTTTCCGAGTGTTGTTTGATTTCCAAGTCATCCTGCTTTTTCAAAGCAACATTGGTTCCTCTTTGGAGTACTTAGTGCTCAGGGCAAAGAAATGAAAAGGAAAGTTAATGAACGGATATATCTAAAGCCTCACTAAAGACCACTAAGTTCCACATAACTGACTGTTGTTTCTCTAAAATTCCTGGTGCTTTCTATTCCTTCAGCTTGTTTGATTCTGATGTTATCCACAGAGACTTTGGCTGGCAGAAAGAAAATGCAGAATTGCTCTAGGCTGTTTTTCTAGTCAGACTTCTAAAGGTAGCATAAAAGAAAGTGGTTGGATTGTGTAACAGGAAAGTGTGACTCTTCCAACTTCTCTCGTCTTAGAAGATATTCAGTAGGTAAGAAAAGGGATCGGCATTCTCCTATTTTATTAAAAAAAAGTTGTTTTCCATCAGACAAAAGATGCAAGAAGATAAAAGCAATACCAAGGCTTGTAAATAAGCCTACTGAAGTAGCACAGGTTTAGCAGCATAAACCAAAGTAGAAATATAAACAGAGAGTTTTGAAGATGTGGTGAGAATAGAATCTTTTAATATTTGGGAAAGGGCAGGGAAAAGGCAGCAGAAAAGGGCAACCATGGCAGCACAATTACAACTCTACTTGTTTTATATGTGCAGCACGCATAAAGTGGGCAGTACAGGTAGTCCTTGAGTTACGACCACAATTGAGCCTAAAAGTTCTGTTGCTAAGTGAAACATTTGTTAAGTGAGTTTTTGCCCCATTTTGTAAAGTTAGTAACAGGGTTGTTAATGAATTGGCTTCCCCATTGACTTTGCTTGTCAGAAGGTTGCAAAAGGTAATAACACGACCCCGGGATAGTGCAACTGTCATAAATATGAGTTGCCAAGCATCTGGTTATGATCATGTGACCACGGGGATGCCGCAATGGTCATAAGTGTGAAAAGTGGTCATAAGTAACTTTTTTTCAGTACCGTTGTAACTTTGAACAGTCATTGAATGAACTGTTGTAAGTCAAGGACTACCTGTACTGTAATCCCAGTTGCAGACACTATCTTGATTTTGTGCGAACTATTTTATATTCTAATATACCGTGCAGAAGAAATGATCTCTAAACAAATGCATTTATAATTATATATTAAATGACACTTTTCCCTTATCAGCTCGGCCTCTTTCATATTATCTGATGACTTAAATAAATATGAAGCCCACTTTTTTTTTTGTTAGCTATAGATATGATTATAGGTCAGAGCAGCAAACAAGGAGAAAGGTGACTTACAGAATGTGTGAAATATTTAAGCATGTACATGGATTTCTGGGTTGTCCTTCAAGTAGCAGTTACATTATCAATTCAAGAGCAGTAAAATGCTGCATGATGATAAAAGGGGTGTGAAGCCACCATGCAAAT
The DNA here is from genome assembly GCA_003457575.1 of Thermophis baileyi. Taxonomy (NCBI): domain Eukaryota; kingdom Metazoa; phylum Chordata; class Lepidosauria; order Squamata; family Dipsadidae; genus Thermophis; species Thermophis baileyi. The sequence continues at coordinate 9,937,482 of QLTV01000972.1, read as the reverse complement.
AACATAAGAGCATATGCAAAGTGGATTCTGAGAATCATTACACTGAAGTCTCTTCCCCCCCCGCCCCATCCCTCCTATCTGGTGCAGAAGTTCACATCTAACTCTTGAATTTTTAACTGGCTATAAAACAATTTTTCTCCCATCTTACGAGCTGAATCCAATTTCTGCAAACTACAGTCAGTGTTAATGAAGATGTAGCACTAAACCACGAGAAAAGGAAATGATGGAAAATGATGTTGTGAGATGTAATTGCATGGACCACTTCCAATGCATTTACCATAAGTTGCCTATATACAGTTCATATGATTTTTCCAACCTAGTGTTCTTTTAATGTTGGTTTCTATGAGTTTTACTGTCTCCAACTCTTCAAGATCAAGTTGATTGGTGTTTTTCTTTCTTTTGCAGAGTATGATTCCCCCCCCCCCATGAATAAACCCATTATAAAAAGTTTGGGTTCAGTAGGTCCTGAGTTATGGGGAGGGAAGGAAAGGGGGTAATTTTTTTTTTTAAAAAAGCCTGAAATTACCTTTAGCCTAACAACATAGTCTTGTACATCTATTTAATTTTAATCTATGGGCATCTGCTCATATAAGCTTCATTGGAAGTTTATTGTCATGATTTATGTGGTTTTATTGGTTGGATTTTCATACTGATATTTTGGGTGACTATAATGCATTTGATTTTGTATAATCATGAATTATTGGGAAATATGTCTGTATAGAAATACAGTAAATAAATAAAGGTAAGATACATCTTTTCCCTAGTACAAAATCTGAGTTTTACATACTATTTCTTGTTTCCAGCTGACATGTTTGCACATGAAGATGGGGGACCTGAACCAGATTGGGTGGTAACAGAACGTGAACAGTTTGCAGATTTTCGAGATCTAAACAAGGATGGAAAAATGGATAAAGAAGAGATTCGACACTGGATTCTTCCAAAAGATTATGATCATGCACAAGCCGAAGCAAGGCATTTAGTTTATGAATCAGATGCAGATAAGGTATTTAGGGTTTCACACACACACACACACACACACACACACACACACACACACACGTGTCATGTTAGCTTATTGGTTTGATTCTACTTTGCCCAACCATAAATTTAAGATTTAATAATTCTGGTAAGATGTTTATTAAAAATGCATCATTTGAATGAGTACCTTGATGTCATTAGCTAATCTTTCAGAAAATGCTTGAAAAAAGTATTACAGTAAAAAAAAAAATGTTAAAACTGTAAATCTAATGTGGATTTTTAACATTTGTTCTAATCCAAAGATTGACCCCCCCCCCAAATCTACCCCCAAATATTGCTTCCGATACAAGGACTCTGAGCCGCCCAGAGTCCTTCGGGAGTTGGGCGGCATACAAATTTTGCTAAAATAAATAAAATAAAAAAAATTATAAGTGTTTTCTTTAAATCAAGGAAGCAAGATTTAGATTATTTTTTTCACACCAATAATTTATTTTTCAAATTGTTTTGGTATTTTTTGCAAACAAATGCCTACTGACACTTTTTGTATATTGTTCTTTTTATATGGCCTGAAGCATTGAGGCTCGCATATAGGCTTTATAAATAAAGGGATTTAGATAAAAGTATGAATAAATACCAATCCAAGTTCTTACACCAGAGTTTGGATTTTTAAAACAAAGAGGCGCAGAATTGACTAGAATGGAACATAGCTGTGTATACGGCCCCTCCTAAGTCTTCTATTGATTTTCCTGAGTATCTTCTTGGTACAGTTGCAGGTCTCAGAGGAAAGTAGATGCCCAGAAATACCTACAAAAGTAGCAGAATAGAATCAATCTCAGGACAACTGGATTATGCAGGCCAAATTTTCATCATGGAAAAAACTAAAGCATTTTAGAGCAACATTAAAAAGGGACTATTGCAGGGGTGAAATCCAATTTTTTTTACTACCGGTTCTGTGGGCGTGGTGTGGCTTGGTGGGCGTGGCTTGGTGGGTGTGGCAGGGGAAGGATACTGCAAAATCTCCATTCCCTCCCAACTCCTGGGGGAAGGATATTGCAAAATCTTCATTCCCACCCCACTCTGGGGCCAGCCAGAGGTGGTATTTGCTGGTTCTCCGAACTACTCAAAATTTCCACTACCGGTTCTCCAGAACCTGTTAGAACCTGCTGGATTTCACCCCTGGACTATTGGTATTGTTGCAGCTTATCTGCAGCTAATGATTTTTGAATAATAATTTCTCATTGAGCCAAGTAATTTTGTGTGTGTGTGTGTTTGTGTGTATATCTAAATGTATTTAATGTGTATCTAAAAACATCTTGTTTTTAGATATACATTAAAGCTATGTAATTAGAGCTGGATATTTGTAGCTGTTTTTCTAACCAGCTATTTTTTTTTCCCCTTGCAGGATCAGAAGTTAACCAAACAAGAGATTCTAGATAATTGGAACATGTTTGTTGGAAGTCAGGCTACAAATTATGGAGAAGACCTCACAAAGAATCATGATGAGCTATAATGTTTTTTGAAAAGCAAATATATCAGAGACTTATGTCTGAGTTGCCTGTAGATGACCAGAATAACAATGGTCATTATGGCAAATTTATTTTGCACCAGTATATACTTTCTAACAAAAAGCAATTCTGTTAATACCATTGAATGCCACAGATGTCACTTCTTCTAAATACATATTTTAATGAATTCATTGTAACTTGGGAAGTGCATTTTCCAAAAGTAGGTTGACATACTTTCACTTCAAACCTAAATATGTAACCTTGGATTTATCACTAAAATCAGTGAGATTTAACCTGTGAAACAGAGTAAGATAAACAGCCTCCCATCTTACTACTTAACATGTACTACATCATACTGTGTGTGGAGAGTTGAATAATTCAGTGCTCTTTCATGGTATAGTCAAACCCCCATATTTCAAAGAACATTGGAGTCTACCAAATGTGTTGGGGTACAACTCATCCCCAATCCACATGACCAATGGTAGGCAAAAAGCTTGGCTTTCATCCCTGCCATGTAGGGATTTCTTTGCTGTCAGAATGTTTCAAATGTTTTATCTCATGTATAATGACGTGGTAGAAGTATTATATAAGGCTATATCACATGAAGTATACTATCATCAGAATGCATTGCTCAGGTTTTCAGTGATAGGTCTATACTCAGAACTAAGATCTCATCTCAGAAAGTTACAGAACTCATAATGCTTTTGACAGAGAAATTATCAGCCCTGTCATTTCCAAGAGTTATTGCAAAGGAACAATCATCTAGAACTCAGTCTCTTCTAGACTGATGAGAATGTGTGGATTTGGATGTATATATATATATTTATACAAAAAGCTCGAGTATTTTCATAATGAAGAAAATATATATGTTACATAGTTTTTCTAAATTTATCTTCTGAGATGGGCAGGCATTCTTGGAGACCCAATTCTCATATTTCCTTCTAATGGAAATTGCAGTGTTAAAACATCTGAAAGGCACCAGATTGCCTTCCGCTGTTCGAAGATGTAATTTATGGGATGTATGTCTGTGTTCCATTTTGAACATTCGTAACAGCAGAAAAGGTGCTCATTTTCCATCTTCATTTCCTCCTTACAAGGAAGTGTATTGGTACTGAATAATATGAAAGACAAAAATACCACAGGGAAGGAGAATTTGTACACATCCCCTTTGAGTATTTGCAATCGGAGAAGACTTGAGCACAGGCCGCTATCTTGATATGGGGTCTTGTGAGCAACATTCCCTCTAACAAGGGAAATCGCTGCGCGGCAGTTCGAAACTGCTACGCGGCGATTCCCTGTCACGTGCGCGTCCGCGCAGCAACGTTCCCTCTGACATGGGAATTTGCTGCGCGGCAGTTCGAAACTGCTGCACGGCGATTCCCTGTCACGTGCGCGGCCGCGCGGCCGCGCACCTTAGAGGGAACAGTGCGGTTGTGAGGTAAATTGCCACTTTCAGATTTTTGCTCTTGACTGTTAACTTACTCTATTTCGTGTGGCATACAAACTTTTCCAGTATTTTTGCCTTTATGGACCAGAAGCCATGAACAATAAATACGTTGATTTTAAAATCTGAAAAGTGGAGATTAAGAAGGCATCATTCTAGATACTTTCTTTTCTAATACAATTAGTGACTGCCTGTGGGGAAAAAAGGCCTTTCCTGTAATACTTTTTATTCATTTTCTGACAAAATTCAATCTGATGTGAATGGGGAAACACCACATACAAGTTGTAGGCCGCAACAAGATAAATTGCAGCCTTTTCCAACTTGACATTCTCCACAGGCTTTGGACTATAGCTCACATTATCTACAGCATGAGGAGAGACTAAGTGGAAATTTATGAAGTTGTAGTCATAATACCTTTGAAGGCACCAAACTGAGAAATATTGGCACCCAAGCATTGTGGTTTAATCAATCAATCATGGACTTAATGTTATGTGAATCCAGATGATTCTGGACAGCTATATTCCTGCAATGCATCGTGTCAATTGCTGCTGTTGTTCAGGAGTAATAGTTTTTATTCTGCATGGATGACAAAGATTGAGCTAGCTTTTTTTCCCCAAAAGGCAGCTGGCTGTATCTTATGGGAGGATACACAATGTCAGACATGGGAAAGGGATTGCCGCAATAGCATTCCATGCTGCAATAGCATTCCACTGTCCTTTCCTAGTGGAGGAGAAAATCCCAGGCACTTATTGGGAAAAATGACAGAGTTTGCCTTTGTAGAAGATGAAGTGAATGCACTGCCCTTATTAGCTGAAAGATAAAATGGCTCCTAGGCCCTGGCGCAATATGTGATTTCTATTGGGAAAACCTAATTCCATGCATACCTTACCTGGATACCTATGGATGACATGCAAGAGTTCATACTTTATCTCTGCTGCCAACTAGTGGTCATCAAAATTATTGCAACCCAGATATGCCATGTAGCAAATGCAGCATGTGATTGAAACAGTTTTTAAAGAGTGGCTTACATGACATTCTTGGGGAAATACCACTAAATATATGGTTCATTCATATAACATGATGCTCTACCACAGTGAAGAAATTCTTTGGGACATATACATAATCAAACTTTCCAACATGTCCTTGCATATTCTCCTCTTGCCGGTGCCAAGTTCTTCATTTTCAGGCTTCAATTCTCAAAATTTCCAAACAATCATAGCCTTTAATGATTGTTTGGGATTTCTGGAAGCTGCAAGTATAATATAGCTGAAGAACATTGGATTGGGAAGATATTAATTTTTGGAACCAAAGAATAATGGGGAAAAATGCAACAAAATTTATGAACTTTTTTTTTTTTTTAAATAATACTTTAAATTCTTATGGGTTAAATTCTTGAAGTTATATTTTGGATGTTAAAATGGAAATGAACAAAAATCCTAACTACAGAAATCTTGAAGCATTTGATAATATTTCAGGATGCTTTTTTATATACTCAAGTAACTGTAAAATAGACCAAGGTGCTGGGTTTAAATTGAAACACTATTTAATGAAATCAAACCTTTGCTAGGTGATAAGCCTAAGCATAATCAATCAATCAATCAATCAAAAAGGATTTTAATGGAGCTTGACTGTTCCAGAGATGTTTGTCTTTGTAATATCATTAAAATCCAATTATGATAAATGCTACAAAATGTTACAGTAATACTATGTCATATAGTATTATTTATCTTCTTAGTATGAGAAAGTATTAATTGCTGGAAACCATGATTCATTCCCACAATCTAGAAATCCATTTTGTGTGTTTTTCACCAGTTACTTCAGATTTTTTCTTCATGAATGGATTTTTGTATCCACAGGTTCTCTGTGCACACTGTTGTGACATAGATCTTCCATTAACTAAATGCTTTTATTATGATGATGTCATGACACACCAAAGACACCTCTTCTTCCTTCAATTCATAGAATGTTTTTAAGAATTAGGATGCATGCAGTTTTTGTTATTAGGATTTACCAAATTGCCTAAGTGGCTAATACTCATTGTCTTAAAGCCCCACATGTGTCAGCCATTTCCAAACAAATTAGTGTTTCTCCTACAGGATGGAGAAAATTGTGCACATACAGCTCTGTTTTTATATAAAGACTATCTCCATGCTTTTATACTATAGAAGTTGAGCTTATTCTTACTGGCATCACCAATAAGTTCATAATGTTATAAAGAGAGAAACATAACTCATTGTGATCACAGATAATAAGTAAACATACAATTTATTTGGAACTTTTGTCCTATGTTTACTTACTTGAAACCCTGCCCCCCCAAAATGTGTACATGGAATAAAGCTTCTGACATAAATAGCTGCAGATGCAAATGTATTTGTTTAGATAAATTGGTTGGTTGGTTGGTTGGTTGGTTGGTTGGTTGGTTGGTTGGTTGGTTGGATGGATGGATGGAAGGAAAGAAGGAAGATAGATAGATCAATAGCAATAGCATTTAGACTTATATATCTCTTCACAGTACTTTAAAGCCCTATTTAAACGGTTTACAGAGTCAGCATATTGCCCCCAACAATCTGGGTCCTCATTTTACCGACCTCGGAAGAATGGAAGGCTGAGTCAACCTTGAGCCGCTCAGAATTGAACTGGAGTGAGCAGGGAATTAGCCTGCAGTACTGCATTCTAACCACTCCGCCACCATGCAGATGGATGGATGGATGGATGGATAGATGATAGATAGATAGATAGATAGATAGATAGATAGATAGATAGATAGATAGATAGATAGATGATAGATGAATTTCACATGGCCCATCTAGAATTACTAGTCTTTGCATAAAAATTGTTACTTAGGAGATAGAGTATGACTGCACTGCTCTTGTCTTTTATGAGCTTTTGTCATAAATCAAATACATCCCTACATGGAAGAGAATCTTGGCTTTAGTTATACATGTGCTAGTAGTCTCAAATTTTTCATTGTTTTAAGCATTACTGTGTTAACAGTACTATTAAAGATAGTCTGAAAATTGCAACTGGCCCACAATATTTCAGCATGGGTGGTGGTTAGTTCTATATAATCCTCACCTGAAGAATATCACTGGTTACCAGCTGCCCTCTGAAAATATTCAGAAAAACTTCCAAGTGTTCATAATGGTGTATAAAGCCTGAACAGTTTAATCCCAAGCTATTTTATGGGACAACATCCTCCCATGTTAGTCTGCTGTTCATTCTTGTGGTTGATATCAATGGTTATCTCTGCAATTGGAGGTCATATTAAAGAATAAATTGCTCCTGGAACTGAAACAAGTGCACCCTTTATTACTGTTCAGAAGTTAAAGTCTCAGTACTGGTTATATTTTTGAAGTTTTTTTATTGTGCTTTAAAAAAAAAAGGGGGTTCTCCATTTTAAATATAATGAAATGAGAGGGCAGCAAATAAAATGTCCAAAGAAAGGCCTAGGGCTCTTTTTAATTTGTAGATGCTATACTTTAAAGAATTTTCATAAAACCTTGCAAGAGAAGGCAAACACTATGGACAAACTTGCAGTGTTTCTCATCTGTTTACCTTTAACCTCATGTTCCACTTATGGATAATACATAGTAACATGTGGAATACTTAATGCTTTCTAAGCTTGGTTGTTTGCTTGCAGACATTTCATTACCCAACTAGGTAACATCATCCCTGAGTCAGTATGGTGCTTACTGCCTATTTATATACAGTTGCTTGCCCTGCCAGTTTTGGTGGGGCTGTGGTTTTCTCCTTGGCAGTTCCCTGATTAGGGTATTGTTTTCTACCTGATTGCCTGATGTTAATCCCTGCTTATCTGGCTTTTGGCTGCTGAAAAGAATGTGTTCTGGTCTTATTTTCAGTAACAAAAGGCTGAATGTTTTGTCACTTCATATATTACAAACAGAATTAGCATCGCTAGATGTATCTGTGTGAATTGAAACATAAAGCAATATTTGACTTTAAGGCTGTGCCTGCTGAACAATGGACATAGGGTCATATCTGGTAACTCTAATTCAACCAGAATAACCCGTGATGATAAGATATACTGCTGCATTGTCCAGATCACTCTATTTCTGGTCTGCATTAGCTGAATATATGCTTCATTACAACACCTTCAGTCTGATGTAATTTCAGGTCTGTGTCAGGGTATGTATATAGCACTGGGCAGGACATAACCCAAAGCAATACAAAGCATTCTGAAAACATACAGCCCATAATGCACCTGTATAGCACTACATATGTGTAAACATACTCTCAGCATTATTTTTAACAAACATTTCCCAAATCACATATGTCTGCATATATTTAATCATAAAATACACATTTTGTACATATTTACCCTATTTAATATTTCCATGCAGTTGTGACTTTTATTGCAACCAGAAAAGCATCCATAAACCGAGGGATAACTATGTGTGATTTGCACAGTATCTCAGACGATGAGAGCTAGATATATCTGCTTTAAAATGTGGCATTCCTATGCCATTAATCCCTAGCAATTGTGGTCAGTGTCATGTTGGGTCAGAACACAAATTTCACATAGCCGTGATACCAACATCCATTAACAGACTCTGTCTGGATGAAAATAATATTATAAAATAAAATGCTTAAAAGCCATCTAAAACAAAGCCCATTATGAATTCTAGTGGTACAAGTGATTTTGGGGTGGGTGGGTATTGGAGATATCTGTTCCCTATCTATTGCAAATCACTCTGGGTGATCCCAAGTAAGCTTAAGTTTCCATTTTATATAGTACACTTTCATTTAAAAAAACAAAATAATCTCTATCCAACTTTTTTCTTATCACAATATAGCTTTCTTTTATAAAGATCCTGTAATGTGCCCAGTGGAAGGCGGGAGAAATGTAATTCACAATAATCTGAACGGGAATATAGATTAGCATGATGCTTCACTCCAGGTATTGATTCACCCTCATTGATGAGTGCCAAAGGAACCACATAGGGCACATCACCTCAGCTCTAATACTAGAGCTAGATCTAATTCAAAACACAAACACATTTTTTAAAATGTACTGAATAAACAGAATTTAAAAGAAGCCAAACACACAATATTTTGACATGCGTAATACTTTGTTGGGAATTACTTGGATATATGTAATGGGAATTGCCTTTAGGGAGAAGAGAGAAATGGAAAAAAGAGAAAGAAAATAGCAAATGTCAGTGAAACATAATTGTCTTCCTAAAGTGAGGAGCAGGGAGAAAAATGAAAGCTGATCTCAGGAACCTTTACTCTTAGCCAGACAATTGCTATGTTTAGCATTAAAAAAAAATGTCCATCATATGTGCTACCATTTCAATACAATCTGGTAAGACGCAACTTTCTTCTCACAAATTCACCTTGAAACTATTTCCTCATGATACTACTGCGCGCTGATAAGAAGTAGATGAAGGGCAGGGGTCTGTGGGAGATGATGGGAGAAGGTAGTTATAATAAATGTAACTAAACAGTCTTTCCTCACTTTCAGTAATCATGGCTCAAAGATGTTTTCTTTATTTGCCCCCTAACCCATAAGCAAACCAGCCATAAGTTGTCTGTAGCTGTTCTGTTGTTAAAGTAGTGTTTTCCTTGTAAGCCAAGAGCAGCCAGGAGCATCTTTGAGATATATAAAATCTGTCATGCTTCACTATGTATAATAGCAGATGTAAATTTCAAGTATGAAGTCAGGTGATAAGTAGTAGGTACCGGTAGTACCAGAGCAACACTGAGGGACATGATAAAATAATGTACAGTGCCTATAATAGAAGATTTTACACCAGAGAACCCATTTTCTCCTTGCCTCATTGGTGTGTGCATTGATTGATTATGTGCCATCAAACTGCAATCAATTCCTAGTGGCCACATAAATAGATTTTCTCTATGATGACCAATTCCTTAGCCTGGACTTTCAGTTCTTCCAATGGAGCATAGAACAGAGACATGCGAGACTTATGAGTTTGCAAGCTCATGTAATTCAAATGAAGAGACAAGAAAAACTAGATGACTATGGGCATGGAAGATGGGAATTAAGCCTCTCATTTTTTACCATGTGCTGATTAGCAATGAGGAAGGGTCTACTAGACTTCCTTTATGTCCCTAATCAGCCACTGTCAATGGAAGGATCAAGTCTAAAGATACACTGGACTAGAAATGTTCTCATCCTAGGCAACATAAATGTTCACTAAGCTGGGTAGGAATTATGGGAACTACAGCCCATCGTGTATGAAACGTACTGAGTATGGGAAATAGCAAGTTAATTTTTAAGGTAGCATTTAAAGTCAGCGAAAAGTGCTTGGAAAAAACATTGCTACTATTCCAGAAACATCTACTGACACTAACTATAGAAGACATATAGCTTCCTGTAATTAGTGTGCACCCTTTAGATGTGGCTAATTACCTCTTATCAATTAATTTCTTTCTCATTAGAGACTGTAGACATGAGAGAGAAAATGAGAGGTCCGGACTCATAAGGCAGCAGAAAATTCAGTTAGATAATTTTTCCAAGGTGGTTAATTCCAGGTGACTATTAGGTTATTCAACCTAGGAGAATTTAATGATTCCAGACAGTTTGTGCAATGAATGTCCCTGTAAATCATTTATAATTACAAATATAAAAATTAAAAATCAGTCTGAAGAGAAAGATAACATGCTATTAATGATAGAGAGCAGTAGACTAGCAATGGACGCCTAGGCCTTTTTAATCAGGGACATTCTGGTGGCAGACCTCGGCACCTCACAGGGATTCTACTGGAAATTTAGAACTATAGGCCTTAATCAAATTAAATCATTAACACAAAGTATAGTCCATATTTTCTCCACAAATAAGCAAGATTTCCCTACTGTCAGGAAAAGTTTAATCTTGTCTAACTAAAAGTATAGTTTTATTTCTGTTCTGTCAGATTATTCATGAACTGGGAAAGCCAATGGTAACAAGGTCAGCCAATGAATAGGCATAGCAACTAAGTCAGCCAATGGGAGCTAAACACATCTGAGTCTGTGCAGAGAATCGAAACTGAAGCTATGAGGCTGGGCGTGGTTCAGCCCACTCTGTACTGTCTGTCCACTCTGAACTGCTGAAATGAAACTAACTGTTCTCTCCTGCCTGTGTGTTTGCCTGTAACTGCTGCTACGTTAAAGAAGAACTCTGCTACTGGTATTGTAAATACTCATCTGTTATTCTTGTATATAAAGAAGTTTCTTATTTAAATGAATCCTGCTGCATCAGTCTGCATGTGTGTGCTTTCTGCATTTAATTTTCTGCAACAAACTCTGATAGAGGGGGCGTGCATAAGTGCATTAACGTGCCTATCGTCCCTGTCATTGTATTTTTTTCTTTTATTAGT
>QLTV01000972.1:9909258-9923492 GCA_003457575.1 Thermophis baileyi | reverse complement strand
AAGCTATTCATGAACTGGGAGAGCAAATGGTAACAAGGTCAGACAATGAATAGGCCTAGCAACTACGTCAGCCAATGGGAGCTTAAACAGATCTGAGTCTGTGCAGAGAATTGAAACTGAAGCTATAAGGCTGGGCGTGGCTCAGCCCACTCTGTACTGTCTGTCCACTCTGAACTGCTGAAATGAAACTAACTGTTCTCTCCTGCCTGTGTGTTTGCCTGTAACTGCTGCTACGTTAAAGAAGAATTCTGCTACTGGTATTGTAAATACTCATCTGTTATTCTTGTATATAAAGAAGTTTCTTATTTAAATGAATCCTGCTGCATCAGTCTGCCTGTGTGTGCTTTCTGGATTTAATTTTCTGCAAAAAACTCTGATATGTTCTTCTCAAAACCTCAGATTATTTATTTAAAGGCAGCACATTTCAGATTATTCTGATTAACTGGCAACAATCCATGCAATTGCACATGTAGTAGAATGGGGGATGGGGGAAAGTCCAAAGCCTTTTACATTTGTCATAGTTCCTGGACCCCTTTTAAGTATGCCACTTTTTGATGGCATAGCTGAACTATTGTGAACATTGCTGCTTCTCACAATTTGAGATGGAATACTGTACCTATGTCCATGGAAATTGTCTTCAGACAACACTGGCTCCTTCAGCCAAAAAACAGAGATAAGCACTGTGCCCTAGAGTCGGACATAACTGACAGAGAAACCTTTACCTTTATCTTAGGGGTGACATGATAGCAGTGTTCCAATATCTCAGGGGTTGCCACAAAGAAGAGGGGGTCAGCTTATTTTCCAAAGCACCAGAGGGCAGGACAAGAAGCAATGGGTGGAAACTAATCAAGGAGAGAAGCAATGTAGAACTAAGGAGAAATCTCCTGACAGAACAATTAATGAGTGGATCAACCTGCCTCCAGAAGTTGTGAATGCTCCAACACTGGAAGTTTTAAAGAAGAGACTGGATAACCATTTGTCTGAAATGGTATAGGGTTTTCTGCCTAAGCAGTGGGTTGGACTAGAAGACCTCCAAGATTCCTTCCAACTCTGTTATTCTATTCTTTTCTATTCTTACACATGAAGTCTATAGTGTGAATCCTAAAATAAGCTTAACATAATAAGCAATAACCACAGCAACAAGTGTGAAAACTCTATCTCTAAAATCCATATTGGCATTTACCACCTTGCATCATTGCACAACTTATGGTGACCTAAATATGAATGACAAAAGATGGACGTGTATTTACAGTAGAAATGCCTTAATGCACAGCCTAAATAGCACAATAATGCGGTCTCATCCAAGAGCCATAAATATAGGACTCTACTCATACCATTTGTGCCTCTATGGAGAGAGCTGGGTTGGAAAAAGATGCTGGGCATATTCTAAAACCATTGAATGACCATCGTCTACTAAACCTAAGACAGAGCTCTCAACCCCACCTTCATTATGTACAATTTGCATGTCATAGCTGGTTGATTGGCTGAATTAATGTCATCTTATTCTCACATTAACTGTTCTATTTACTTGAAATGATAAGAATAAAAAATTCTGTTATTAGAAATTCCATGCACGAAAAATAATTTAAAAAAGAATTCAACATTTTTCCTTCACATTTGAATGACTTATGTCCCATTATTAATAAGTCAGCTATATTTTGTACACATCAACTGAAAATATGGTTCCTTCCACCTAGGTATTATTGAAAACATATTGTTGAAAACTTTATACATTGGCATATTTAGAGTAAAATCAATCTTCATTTTCTTCATATAATATTCATGTATAGTCACATTAGCACATTTCACTGTACATTAGTAAAAATGAAAGTTAATGTGACCTGATACTAATCCTACATGACAGAAAATTCCTAACTCAATAAAAATTCACATTATATTGGAAAAATAAAGTCTGTTCTTTTATCTTCCAGGTCACTTTCATTATTGCTCTTGAACCTCAAATAATGAAAAACATTTGTTCATCTGCATGCAAAATTCTGTCCATTACGGAATTCGGTAATAAAGTAGAAATGAAATGAAGTTATACATTTATTTTGTCGATAAGCAGCCCTATATAAAATATAATGTAAGCTGTTACTGTACTGTGAGAATTTAATTCATATTAGATGCTGTCATTCTGTCAGACACTTCCAAGTAAATGTGGACAACCAGATTTCCTACATACATGCTCGGTCTTTCTTTTTAAGATGGAACAAAAAGCATGACAGTAAGAGCTTAGTGCTGCTTGAAAGCTGTCTGTTTATCATTTATTTATTTTACTAAGCTTGTAAACGGTTCCAATTACAGCTTATCACTACAAAAGAAAAGGGACAGTAAAAGAAAACAAAATAAGGATCTGGGATTCCAACGTGGGTTCATTTCTTTCATCTCTATTGATTCCTCTACGTCTTAATCCTTACAGTTAGCACAATTTAAGCCTATAATACATTCTATTTTAAGATATACTTAAACTGAGGAAGATTTTAAAAAATTACTTAGAAATTCATTTAATGGGTGAGTACAGAAATAGTATTTAAATTTTTTAACATCAACATGTATACAAAAAAGTTGTCTTTATGATTACCCAGTTATTTATCTGATTAATTTACTTACTAAATTCATATTTTTATTGAATTCCTACATAGAATTCTTCCTACCAGTACTAGGAAAGCTATAAATTATTTGGGACATTTGTTTTGAATCTCACAAGGATGTGAGTGTTCTTCCATGCATCCTGCACCAACAAGCTCTCTTACTCTCTAATGGTCTATGTCAGGGGACCAGTATCTTCTTGCCTTTCACCAGTGCCTTCTCAACAATATATCCTCTTCTACATCATGACCTCCTCTTCTACATTATGAATGCAGAAATGGAGCAGATAGTTGTGTCCAGTGATAAAATCCAATTTTTTTTTACTACCGGTTATGTGGGCGTGGCTTGGTGGGCGTGGTGTGGCTTCATGGGCGTGGCTTGGTGGGCATGGCAGAGGAAGGATACTGCAAAATCCCCATTCCCTCCCCACTCCTGGGAGAAGGATATTGCAAAATCTCCATTGCCACCCCTCTCTGGGGCCAGCCAGAGGTGGTATTTGCCGGTTCTCTGAACTACTCAAAATTTCTGCTACCGGTTCTCCGAACTACTCAAAATTTCTGCTACCGGTTCTCCAGAACCTGTTAGAACCTGCTGGATTTCACCCCTGGTTGTGTCCAAATCAGCAGCCATCTTGGCCCATGTAGCGCTTAGAATCCTTGTAAGAATTGCCTTATTCTTTCATCAATGTCAATGATGGTTCTGGCAGTCTTGGCTTTGGCGATAGAACAAAGAACACCCCCTTCTCAGAAGTGTCTTCCCTCAACCAAATCAGTCTGTGGAACAGATAATAACATCTGGATAGCAGATTAATACTTTCAGTGTTATCTCCAGCTGGTTTCATGACACATAGAGTCTTCATAGGCAATGGTTTGTTGGATATGTCTTCTCTTCCACATCCCCAAACACATTCTCTTGTTATGTTGATGCAACAATGTTATTTGTGTAATAAAATATACATTTTGGAGGTGTAGAAAGAGTTGCATTTTTCCTGAAATCTAACTTTGGATCTTCAGGGGTAATGGATACACTGTTCTAAGACCAGAAAGAGAGGTTTTAGGGATAGATTGTCATAGAGAAAAATCTATCTATGGGATTGCTAAGTGTGGACACTGACTTGATAGCACATAATCAATCTGTGAAGTTTCTGAAAAATGCTCTAATTAATTCAGGAGCCATAAGACAATGTCCAAAAGAAATACAAATACATTAAAAGCGACATCTCGGCAATACTCCATTGCAGCCAGAACTAAGTTCATGCCGGCTGCACGTCGTCAATGACCCTGTTTCCCCTCTTCTCTTTGCCCATGTCATAAATCACATTCTCCAATTAATCACGTTGGCGGGTTGTGACCCCCACACTCCTCCCTCTGACTCCCGTAGCCTAGGACACAATCAGTAAAAGAAACATTTATGGAATGCATTTACAGTTAGGGCGGTTAGCCCTCCTCCAGCTTTCCTCCCCTTCTCTTCATGGCAACTTGAAATCTTTGCAAGTTGACACAATCAATTAATCAATTCACACAAAATCAGTTTTCAACCATTGAGGATATCATTAATCTGACAAAAATGTGTGTAAGTTTTCTGTCTGCTGGGGTAATGTATAGAGTTAACACATTTTTCATTTGGGTTAACTACACTAATAAGTACCACCTTTTTTTTTTGCAACCAAATCATGTTTCGATTTTTTTTTTGTTAATGATTAAATGTTATTTTAGAATTGGGTATTCAGTTTTTCCATTTGTTTATATAAATTGGGGAATGGCCAAAAGGTTTTGCTTGTTTCTATTTTCCTTTTGGCTGTATACATTTCCACTGAAAATAGTCATATTGTATAAAAAAGGAAATTGACAAAACCAGATTTAAAAAAACAAATAGATAATATGCATTTAAAATATTATATATCCTCCTGCAGACAAGCTAGAAAATCATGAAGCACCAAGTAAGACCTGGAGAGGAAATTGGTCTTGATCAGGAGTTATCACACAACAGGCTTACCTTTGGGATATCAGAAGCCACTTCTAAAATATCTAGCAGAGCTCCCAATGAATGCTCCAACTGAAAGCATTTAGTAATACCTAACCTCAGTTGAAGAGGTCCTGATGACTTCAGGGACCCAATCATGTAGCAAAGCACTTGGGAGTTGAACCCAGCCATTCTCACCTAGCCAAGCCAGACTCATACACGTAGCATGTTGTTGAGAGGACTCTTGATTGCTTCACTTTCCTTTTCTCCAACAAGCCTCTAGAAAAAAAGCAACTTTGCCCACCTGTAATTTAATTTGCTTCTTCAGCTGAAAGGTCTGAGCTTCCATTCCCAAATTCAGAGGGTCATAAAAAATGTTGGATTGCTTCCCCCATCAAGGATAGTCCATCAGTAAGTTCTGGGAAGATGAGACAGCCTATGATTATCCTGGTGTTAGTTCATTATTGGTGAAGCCACAGATCAAAGATCTGAACAGGGCTACAACATTATGCAATTTATTTTGTCATACTGGTTAGGCTTTCACCTAATAAACGTTTTTAATAAAATGGATGTTTAAGTGCCTGCTGTAAGCCTATTAGCTTCAATGCGGCTTAAATTAAAACAAAAATTGAAAGGGGGGGAGGATAGAAGAGGAGCAAGAGAAGGAAAAAAAGTGACCAGTTACAAAAGAACTGGAAATTTCAATAGTATCCTCACCATGAATTATTACAAGTGCAAAATGTAATTACCTTAATGCTATTTTGATATCATATCAGCAAATTGCACTGAGGCCCATTGTGACACTTGCATTAGGGTAAGAATTATCCTGTTGTGAATGTCGTTCCCCAGAGAAAATGAAGCAGCACAAATGACTGTGATGCTTCGGCAATTAGCTACTTCAAGACAGCAACCATTTCCGTTTCTGTTTTTTTTTTTAACGTATACAATGTTTAACCTATAAGAAAATAACCATTTATATTCCATTTGTTTCCATCTTTTTAAGCAATTAATTGCCTACAGTCTTTTCACACTATATATATATATATATATATATATATATGTATATGTATATGTATATGTATATGTATATGTATATGTATATGTATATGTATATGTAGTGTATATATATATATATATATATATATATATGTATATGTATATGTATATGTATATGTATATGTATATGTATATGTATATGTATATGTATATGTATATGTATATGTATATGTATATGTATATGTATATGTATATGTATATGTATATGTATATGTATATATAACTATCCTAAAAATACTAATTCCAGGTGTAGCTATAAAAGAAGAGACAGACATCGCGATCTCCGGAACTTAAAATATATTATCCACTTAGCTTTCGTTAGCCTCTGCTAACATCGTCAGAGTGTAAAAACTACCACTGAAGAGATATTCGCCTTTATACATCATTGATCAATTTGGCCATTGTGCGTGTGATAGGCCCATCCACCCACCTCCCACCTATAATTAGCTCTGTCGTTTTTACTTCAGACCTGTTAATCAATATATATATGTATATATATATATATAATGAGGGAGAAGGGAAATCACTTACTTGTCTTGAAATAGGCAATGTAGAAATTTGGATGTTTGAAGCATTAACACTAATGCCACAATACCATAAGACAACAGTGTAATGTGCTGGAGGATTATATCACTTCATGTTGAGCAAACAAAAATTAGACCGGCTACAGCCCTTTTGATGTTTCTTTTTAAAGCTCTTGAGGATTAGAACCCATGGAGGAAAGGAGCACTTACAGCTTTCCTTTTCTTTGCAAATTCTTCCTACTTTTATCCTGATCTGTGGGAGATACCAGCATGGACAGAAGACAATACTGTGTACTGGTATACAACTTCATAGGCTGCAGAGAGCACTGTAATTAATATGCCATTCAACAGAATACTATAGTATATACTGTGGCAGCTTCATATTTTATTTTTCCAACAGTTTCTTAAACAGCCTGTCTAGCCTCCACAACTTGTTCCTTATTTTAAGGGGGACGGGATGGAGTTCCCCTTGTTAAAGAACATCACTTTACAAAAGAACCGATGAGACTTTTTTTTTCATATATCACAAAACACTGAAGCAGTGTATTTCTTGTGGTACACAAACCGATGAGACTTTTTTTTTCATATATCACAAAACACTGAAGCAGTGTATTTCTTTTGGTACAAAAGAATGGGAAAAGGGCTATTGTGCAACAAGAATGGGAAAAGGGCTATTGTGCAACAAGAATGGGGAAAGGGCTATTGTAATGTGCTTATATACTTTCCACCGTGAAAAATAGAAACTTTGATTTGATCTAGCATGGCAAATTGTATGTATACCATGGAATAAAATCAATATTTCAGACAAATCTACATTTGTTCTATTTTTCTGTCATTCCTAGCCAAACAACAGTAGCCTTCTTTATAAAAATTAATTTATTAATATTATAACACCCTTATATGTCTATTTTGAAGTCCTTAGAAACTTGCTATTCCCTTGTGTTTACAAAATTGCAGACTGACATTATAATCCTAAACTCCACACAATACAATTACACTTACTCTCACATAAATGACTTGCAGGCTATGCCCTGGAAAAAGATATTATCGATTGATGTCAACATATGAACAGAATTTGGTCAATTAAGTATGCAAATTAAGATTTTGTTGGCTATAGTGAGACCTGCTTCTGAATAAATGTAATGTACAGGATGGCACTGTAATAATGCATTAAGTATAGCTTCTAATTAATTACTTATCTTAACTAAATATTATAGGAAAATGATAAAATGGTTTGAAGACAACTTTTTAAGAATATTTTCATTAAGGTTTAAAGAGACAAAGATAAAAATTTAATACAAACTAAGAAAAATATAAACGAGAAAAAGAAAAAACAGTAAACAAGAAATATATAAAGAAATGATTTCCCCCCTTTATCACAAATACAATTTTAGTAACTAATCATCTTCTCTGATACTACCACAAAAGATAACTTCTTCCCATATTTCATCTCTTATCTATAAACCAAATTCTTAAAGCCTCATCATTCATTACTAATCAACAACTTCAGACTTTCTTTGTATGTTTAATTTTCATTCAAAATAGGAATGAAGCCTTTTCATCCGGAAATGTGTACTGCAATGGTACGGTAGATGTGTATATATCTTGTAAAATGTATAAAAAAAGAAAAGGGATTGGTGAAAGAGTAGTAGTAATAGTTCCAGAAAAAGAGGATAGCATTTGTCCTTGGTCTAAGTGAGAGCATTTTTCCTAAACCACTCTTTCAGATTGAGGAAGCAAAACATGAAAATATTTTCTAGAGATATAGAAAAAAAGTTATACATTATTTTCTACTGGTAGCTAGCAAATTTAATTTATTGGGTGATTTTGGGCTAGTCACCTTATACAACTTATTATGACACCTATTCAACTTCACCGGGTTGTTCCTCTGGCCAAAAATTGCCACCATGAGCTTGCGGATGAAAGGCAGGATATATAGGTAGACCTTGCTTAACGACTGCCCTTTTTGGAGACCATTCAAAGTTATGATGGGACTGAAAAAATAACTTTATCCCCAGTCATTGCACTTACAGCCATCAAAGCATCTCCACAGTCATGTGATCAAGATTCAGGAACTTCACAACCATCAGCCATACTGTATATGACCCATCAGAGCATCCTGTGGTCACATGATTACCATTTGTGTGCTTCACATCCAGCTTCTGACAAACAGAGTCAGTTGCAAAGCTGATACCAACATCACAAATTATAGTCGCTTAATGTCCTGCTTATTAACTGTGGGAGAAATGAGGTTGTAAGTCCATCGTAGTCATTTGATGTCTCATTAATGACCATGTTGCTTGGGGAAAGAGATGTTAGTTCCAATTGTGATAATTAAGCAAGGTCTACTTGAAAAAAGTAGAAAAAAGGGGACGCGGTGGCTCAGTGGCTAAGACACTGAGCTTGTCGATCGAAAGGTCGGCAGTTCAGCGGTTCGAATCCCTAGTGCCGCGTAACGGGGTGAGCTCCCGTTACTTGTCTCAGCTTCTGCAACCTAGCAGTTCGAAAGCACATAAAAAATGCAAGTAGAAAAATAGGGACCACCTTTGGTGGGAAGGTAACAGCATTCCGTGTGCCTTTGGCTTATAGCCATGCTGGCTACATGACCACGGAAATTCTCTTCGGATAACACTGGCTCCCTCGGGCAAGAAATGGAGATGAGCATTGCGCCCTAGAGTCGGACACAACTGGACAGGGAAACGTTTACCTTTTATATCTAATAAGAATCAAGCTTTAAGAAAAAAAAACTGATTAGGGTTAACAGAGAAGGGGAAAAAAAGTACTGGTAATCACCGGCTCAAGGTTGACTCAGCCTTCCATCCTTCCGAGGTGGGTAAAATGAGGACCCAGATTGTTGGGGGCAATATGCTAACTCTGTAAACCGCTTAGAGAGGGCTGTAAAGCACTATGAAGCGGTATATAAGTCTAAGTGCTATTGCTATTGCTAAACGGAGATGAGCACTGCCCCCTAGGGTCGGGAACAACTAGCACATATGTGCAAGGGGAACCTTTACCTTTACCTTACTTGAAAATCATTATCATCGTCGTCGTCGTCATCATCATCATCATTACAATAGCAAGAAATATTCAAAAATTATATCTATGAATTTGATTTATCCTGTCTCTGTAGATTATGGATAGGCAGCAGTCAAAAGGTTGATGAGAATCTTCCTGCTTTTTTATTTCTTCCTTTTGCTTCAACTATGCAGCGATCCAGATTCAGAATCGTGAATGTGGTGTGCCTGTTCAGCTTCCTTCTCTAGGCTCTTGTGTCAGGTCTTTGCAAGAATAGCCAAAGACTCCCAGGTATCATGTCCCCTTCAAGTTCAGAGAAGGACTACCAAGATGGTGAAAGGACTGGAAACCAAATTCTTCAAAGAATGGTAAAAAGACTTACATATGTTCAGCTTGCAGAAGAAAAGGTTAAGAAGGGACATGATAGCTGCCTTCAAATACCTGGAGGGTGGTAGGAGGTCCAGACTTATTCTCACTTACTTCAGAGGGTAAGACTAGAATGGATGGGATAAAATTTCAAGGATATAAATACAGATTAGATATTAGGAAGAACTTCTTGACAGTAACAGCTGATAATCAGTGGAATAAATTACCTCGGGTAGTGGTTTCTTCCCCTTCACTGGAGGTTTTCAAACAGAGACTGGATAATCATCTATGGGGATGGTGCAGTGGGTTGGATTTGATGACCTCTTGGATCCCTTTCAACTCTATGATTCTATGATTTGATCCAGACTTGATATATAACATCAACATTTATCTCTTGCTGTTTCAGCATGACAAGTAGGTGATGTGCTAGGAAATAAAACGGAACTTTGTTGTGATTAGCTAGCACATGAAGCTGAGAAAAGGAAAAATATCCAGGATTTCCAAGATATTTGGCACTCATCAGATTAGGAGAAGACCAGCAGAGGAAGAGGAAGCCCCAGTGGGCCAACTGTGTACAGTATAATGTTTGCCAAGATTGTTGATTTCTCTGAAGTGTTGTTACATCTATCAATATTGTTGTCCTTATGTGCTGCTAATAAATAACACATTGCTGCTCAAGATGGAACATAGCCAATTGCCAAATTCAACAGCATCTTGAAATACTTTTTCATCTCCAGTGACATGTTTCATTGAGATTTTTATTTTAAATCGCTAGGAAGCCCCCTCATGTTACACTTCACTCATTATTTGTCACATGGGGTTCTGTGTTCCTAATGAACTGTTAAAAAGCTGTTAATGAGTTATGTAAATGAGGAAAAGAGTTCACTGTAGAATTGATGGAACTTGGGAATTTTTCTGTTCATCTTTTTCCTAAATATAAACTAATAATTTACTCTGTTGAATTCCTAAAAGCTTATATTGTAATTATTATATGGTCTCTTTAACCCAGAATGCAGCAAGTTTTTATTTTACACCTTAATAAGACTGGGACTGACTCTTCTGGGAAGTTCTCTAGCCCAAATTATATAGAAATTAAGGCGCTTCTGATATATTATCTGTTAAGAGTCAAAAGGGGAGAGAAAATGTTACATTCTTTTAATCTCAAGGATCATTCCATATGGAATAAGTTGCTGAACAAAGTCTAACACATCTGGAGGGACCAAGTTGGGGAAACATTTTGTTGACCAGATGTGGCAGAGTATATTTTCCTGATGGACATGGCATGATATAATGTTCTTAGATTTAATTTTTTTTGCATGCCAAAACCAGAGACATTTTGTGCCTAATGAAAACACCTGAATGCAGACACACTTGTGTTATAGTTGAACATACAGTATACACAAACATACAAAAGGAAGAGATGTTAAGCATGGGGGTGGAGATGGATGGACACTGTTGGAATTGTTCTGTGTAGTGTGGACTGTATAGATACTATGTGTATCAAGGAATAAGTGGAGGAGGAACATGGAATTGGAAATCCAGCAGGACCATACAGGAGGGAAAGAGCTGTGGGTGGAAAGGACTGCAATTTATGGAGAACGTAGTCAAGGAGATCCTGACAGCAGTGTTGGGATCCCAAAAGAACTGTTTTGCCTCTTCATTTGGATCAAGAGGGACCACAGAAGTGAAAGTACTGAAAGAAGATGCATGAAGAAGAGAAGGGAGGAAGAAAGTGAAACAGATAAGATATTCTAAACAGCTCCATTGAGAATAATCTATGCAGAACTATATCTGTATATGCACAGATCCTGGAGACTGAGAAGTTTCCTGAGGATGGGTTCCAGCACAAGTCCCAAAGCTTGGAAGAACAAATCTCTGGTCCCAGTGTGAGTCCCAGACTCAGATTGGATCCTGCTATATATGTATAGTCTGTTAAGCCAAGTCACTTTATCTACTAGAAATACATACAAATTACTTGCCTAAGAACACCACAACAATAAACACTGTAATTTAGACAAGAAAGAGGCGAGGGCATCTAGGACCATAGCAGACTGGGCAGTGATGGGCTGAATCTTCTGTGGAAGCTTGGAGTGAATGGTTTTCTTTACATTGAGCCTATTGAAAGATTCATATGGGGTTTCATATATTTCCTCCCTTAGATTTTAAATGTAGGCAAACATTTGAAGCAATTGAAATAAAATCAGCTCTCCAATTTTGCATTTAGGGTTCTCTTGTTCACTCTGCTCTAGTGAACCATGGATTTCGGCTCCTTCAGAGTATGGTCAAAAAAGTCAAGATTGTGACCACATCAGTGTAAAGTACAAATCAAATTTAAAAAATGAACAGTACTTTGATTGTACAATCACAACTGCCATTTTTATTTGTTTTACTATATCCTGTGGATGCTCCTGTGCCCTCTGGTTCTGCCATGGCAACATCCTAATATGTTCCATAAACTTGTGTTGAGGAGGACAAATGTATGAGATCATTTACTAACAAATTTCATCATAATAATGCATCAGGATTAATAACTAATTTTTTAAATAAAGTGACTAGAAGGTACCTTTACTAGGACAAGAAAAATTCCTCATTTTCAAGGGTAAATGATAAATTATGGAATGAAGCAAGTGCTCAAGATTGTGTCACATAAGTGTTAATATTATGCTCACATCAGCAGCACTCTGCCTTTTTAATTTAAAGCGTGTATTCCTATGAGATTAACTATTATCTGTTTTTTCACTTTTTTTTCCCACTCTACCCATTTCATTATAACATTCTTTTCATGGATCTTTAACTGCCACGGCATCTGAAAAGAAGCTTTCCCTATATTTCAACAGGAATAGTCACCATTTGAATTAGACTTCTTTATTGATTATTTTTTAGAAATGAAGTTCCAAGTATTACCTCATATCTTTTTTAATGTGGGGACCAGAGATGTCTGAAAGAACGAAAAGATTAAGAGCATGCTCCTCTTAAATGTTACTTAATTCAGGGACAGTATAATTACTTGAGGGAGAAAAATGTAAACCTCTCTATTTGGATTGTTCATTAATTCGTTCCTGCAAGATTTTAAGGATTGCTTCTAAACTGTAGAATAAGAATTTTCCAAATTTTCTATCCTCTAGACTGAGTTTGTTATTTGTCTACAGTATTTTTTTAAATATATTCTTGAGTTCCTTCTGCATTTTGAAAAATCAATAAAGTGTCTTTCTGTTTGAAACTTTAAAACTTTTTTTTAAAAAAAAAATGCAATACATCATAATATACAAAAAGGAAGAGCAGGAATAAAATGAAGAACCATAGACCGCATCTCTATACAGATTTTACTGCAGTAATGAAAGCTGCTTAAGATATAGATTGCTGAGTCTTTTTGAGGGAAAGGTAAAACTTGATTCTTAGTTTATCTTAGGCAAAGCTATTTTGGGGCAGTGTTTCAATTATATATTTAGCTTGTTATATTTGTATCTTGTCTTTCCTGCAAACGGAAAAGGTAACACACATCATATCCCTTCCTTCCCTTTTCTCTACAACAATCAATCCATGGAATTACTAGAACAAAACCACTCATTTAATACAAGTGCCACATTGTCTTGTGTAGGGTGAGGCTTGCAGAAACAGATGCTCTAGCTCAGAGTTTCTCGAGTTTGGCAACTTTTAAGATGTATGAACTTCAACTCCCAGAATTCTCTAACTGAGGAATGCTGGGAGCCAAAGTCCGTGCACCTTAAAGTTGCCAAGTTTGAGAAGTACTGTTCTAGCTGTTAAAGTCCCTCAATTTGCCAGAATTAGTTAAGAACTTTGGGTTCATTGGTAAGAATGGTTTATTTTCAAGATTTCCATTCCCATTCACTGCCAAGGATTCTAAGCAGGGTACAACAGAAATAAAAAATTAAAACTACAGAAGAAACAGGAAACAAAGTAAAACACACTGCAAATCCAACAAGGGCAGTTTCCAAAGTTTCCAAAGTTTCCAAACTGCCCTTGTTCCAAACTTATTCCAAACCGATGAAGCCTCTTGGATAAGAAGTGAAACATTTTCTTCTTTTTCCTCAAGGAAAAACAGTCCAGTTGCCTTTTGAAGAAAAAAGCACATTTGAGTTTCCAAACTTAAGTTTTCCTAAATGTTCCCTCTGGAGCCAGTCTTTACCCCTTTACTCCTTTACTGCATCACTGTTTGGTTTGGTAGCAGCAGTGCCTCAGATAGAAAGTCCATACAGAGAGTGGCGAGGACAGACGAGAAGATTATAGGAAGCTCGCTTTCCGTTATTCAGGATACTGCTTATAAGCGCTATGTGCTTAGAGCTCATAGCATTGTTAGAGACCGTACACACCCACTTTATGGTCTGTTTCTGTTGCTCCCCTCTGGGAGGAGGTTTTGAAGTATTTCTAGCAGGACTACCAGATTCTGTAACAGCTTTGTTCCCTATGCCATCCATTTGGTAAACTCACAAGATTCGTTTTTCTCGCCATGTACATGTATACAACCAAACTAGACTGTGTTGTTTCTCTGTGTCATATAATATATGTGGGTATATACATAATTTTGTATTTATTTATTTATTTTGTCATGTTTATGTAGTGTATATTGGAGGTGGTGACCCTTTGAGAGCTGTATGCAATGAAATTTGATGTTAATGTATGCTGATCAGTGTACATTCAAAGTGACAATAAAGTTATTCTATTTTATTCTGTTCTCTCTCTTAGCCCAACTCACCTAAC
>QLTV01000972.1:9892621-9903770 GCA_003457575.1 Thermophis baileyi | reverse complement strand
CCCCCTCCCCTTTCAAATGTTGAAAAAGCTCCTTGTCTCATTCTGTTCATGGCATTAGAGCAGGAAAGCAACACCATTAATTTAAAGAGAAAAGCCACAAAACCATCTTCTTCGTGGGCCCTCCAGGTGGGCAGGTACAGGTAGTCCTTGACTTACGACAACAACTGAGCCCAACATTTCTGTTGCTAAGTGAAACTATTTGTTAACTGAGTTTTGCCCCATTTTACAACGGTTATTGCCATAGTTGTTAAGTGAATCAGTGCAGTTATTAAGTTAGGAACATGGTTGTTAAGTGAATCTGGCTTTCCCATTGTCTTTGCTTGTCAGAAGGTCACAAAAGGTGATCACATGATCCCGGGATATTGCACCCGTCATAAATATGAATCAGTTGCCAAGTGTCTGAATTTTGATCATGTGACTTTGGTGATGCTGCAACAGTCGTACGTGTGAAAAATGGTCATAAGTCACTTTTTTCAATGCCGTTGTAACTTCGAATGGTCACTAAATGAACTGTTGTAAGTTGAGGGCTACCTGTATCTCAGTTCCTTAGGAAAAGGAGCAACTCAATGAAAGAAGAAATTGGGAAATTATTTATATTGTTTGTACTGCTATCTTTTATACCCTAGTTGGGCACCTCATAAATATTTTTGTTTAAATTGGATCTTCAGATTCCTGCTGGCACCCATTTCCCTAGTTATGGTCTTGAATGTTGTACTTCTAAAAATAAAAAGCAATGATTTTGGTTTTACCTTGGTAAGCAGGAAATCAAATATATGGATAGGGAAGAGGAGTACAGAGGATGAATTCAAATAAGTAATTTTTCCTTTATAAAGGACTATGCAGTCTATAAGAACGCTTGCAGTCTATAAGAACGCAGGGTGTAAAGAAGACAATAGTTGAGGATGAAAAAATTGCAGGCAAAATGTGTTTACCCCTCCACTGATACTCATCACAGTTGAACAACTACATAAATGCTAGTCTGTCCGGTTGTTGAAGGTGGAACACACACACACACACACACACACACACACACACACACACACACACTCCGACATATGTGCGTCTTGTTTTGATTAAATAAGAACTAAGTTCCTCATCACTGACATTATGATTAAAAAAACTCAGAAAACTTGGTGGGGATAAACAGGCAAATCTTTGAGGCTGTAGTAAAAGCTTATGAGCCTTTTACTTCACTTCCTTTTACTGCAGCAAATGCTTTAGGTACTATATTTTGCAATAACTTATGATCTCCCATAATTTTATGAAGCCAGACCTGCCATAATGATAAAGTATTACTGCCCAGCATTGGTGATGACACTGATTGAATAAATATTGTCAATTTTCTCTATCACTGTATTTAAGCACAGTCTACCAACTTCAGTTCAGTTCTAAGTGACTGATTTCGCCCAAGTTCATTTAAAGGGACGAAGCAGATATTATCTGACCAAATATATGGTTTAGAAAAGGTTGGTGGGAATTTAAATGAATAGATAAAATATCCTTTCCACATGTATCCCCTAAAAATGTTCCTAAAAATATTTTCTTGCTACGTCACTTCCCCAATCCTTTGTTTTCATGGCTTATTTGAGGTATTAAAATAAAAACTGTTGGGAAATTTGCAAGAATTATGAAAGAAGTACAAGGTTGGAACTTGCAACTCATTTCAGATTAGAAATGAGTGTCAATCTTCTTGATTTTTCAGTGGCCTAGAACATGTTAAAAATATGCCTATGTTTCTACAGATGAAGGGAACATAACTCATGCCAACTTTTTACCTTTTTTTTAACCTCATGGCTAGACATTTTTCCTTTTATGTAATTGATCTTTTCCCTAAGCAATTTACCTTCCCTCTACTTCATCCCAAAATATGTGGGTACAAAAACAGAGTGGAGCATACAAAATAGAAATGGGAGGCTTTTCAGTAACTTCGTCATCCAGAACTGTTATGCATTAACCTTTTTCCGTGTTCTTTTTGATAAGGAGATACACAATTCAGGTGTGTGTCTCCTTATTAAATCACCTGACATCTACAATATCCAGGCCAGATCTTGAAATGAAGTTTTTAAAGCTCTGTGTCCAGATTGAGAACAAATCTATAAATAACACTGTGCATTACTGACACTTTCTCTATTAAGAAGGAGCCCACACTACACAAATCTTTAAATGCCAACAGGGTCCAAGTTTAGAGCACAGACTTTCTAATTGTCCTCCTAACATTCCAGTAGCTGATCCTAGGATATTTAGCAGGCAAAACAGACCATTGTCTAATGTTTTATATAAGGGAAGAAAATTAGATACAGTACTCCTGTAAGAAATATATTACACAATCTTTGGTGCAAAAGGCTTTGAGAATAGCTTATAAATTCCAGTAGTACCACAGAGCCTACATTCAAAAAGGTAGAGCAATTTTTCCTCACCTTTTGGACAGATTGGAAGAGCTGGAATGTTTAAGATTTCCGAAGTCCTCTGGCAAGATGGAATTTTGCATTGAAAAAGAAAAGCTCACAAGTGAAGTACTGGTAATACGGGAAGGTTAGAAGAAAGAAAAAAAAGATGAAGTTCCAGTTCAGAACTGAAGAAGCTTCTTGGATGAGAAGCGAAACAATTTTAAAGGGGAAAAAATATACAAAGTCCAGTTCCCTTTTGGAAAAAAGCACCTTTGGGTCAACCATGACCTGGTGGATTGAGAATTTCCACAGACTTTCAATTCCTACATTTACAGTGTACTCAAAACCATCTGAAAGGTTTCAGGAATTCTAAGGGAACTTTTGCTGGTTAAGTAATAGATGTGTGAAAGAGCTATAATATAACTTCTTTATAACTTTTCTATCTGATTGAAACTAAATTGTTCTGCATTTCATTTTTAATAGTAATTTTATTAAAAATTACAGTTACAACAATAATACAAAAAACTTCAATTTTAAAAGAAATAATATAAAAAATTATAAATTCAACAAAAATACAAAAAAAAAGAATAAAAAATAGAAGATGTAGAAAGATTTGAAAGGAAAAGGAAAAGGAAAAAAAGAAGCATATAAAAAGGAAAAGAAACATATAAAGAAATGACTTCCCATTTCATCCCAACAAGTTTAAACAATTTTAGTAAATTATCGTCTTTTCTTAAAATACAAATTTCTTCTTCCCAAATCACATTTCAGTACTGATGTCAGCAAAAATCTGTTAAGGATTACCAGAGACAACAACATATCTATTTTAATCTTGATCATATAAACCAATTTTATATTCCTTCCTTTTATTTCTAACTATCTTGATCTTTAGTCCCTTCAAGCAATGACTTATAATTTTATTTCTTTTTATTTTTTATTTGTCCCTTCTTACAAAATTATTAAAAGTTTCAACCACACTCTTTGGTAAATTCAACATAGGAAAATTATCCAGGCCACTCTCTTGGTTTATTTTTTGTATATCCCTTTAACTATTAAGACATCAGCCAATTTCTTTTGTATGTCAGGTGTAACATCATTTTCCATGTCATCCTTATAGCCTGTCATTTTAAATCCACTTTCAAATCAATCTCAGTGTTGTCAGGAAAATCTTGTTCCTTTTTCCTTTTTAAACACAGTCTATCTATTGAGGCACTCTTACAATTAACTTCTGGGTCCATTCTTCAAAAATATCCTTCAATATGGCCAATGTTAAAATATTTTGCTTCATTCTGTATTAGTTCTGCTCTTTTGACTGTAATTTTTAGTTCCTTCTTGTTCTGTATAGTGTAAAGCTTTATCTTATATTTCTTTTAAACAAGAATTCATAATAAAATCATTTTAGCCCAGGAAAGATTCTCATGATTAATTTCAAAATCTTATTTCAGCTTTATTTGGACCCTTAGTCCTTTTGTAACTTTCTAAAATCAGTCTTAATCACTCTTTGGCTATTTATTCCAGAAACATTTTAAAATCCTAAATAGTACTTTCACTATGGATTGAAGGAAATCTACTGCTGTAAAACCAAATGTTCCTAAAAGCAGTTAGCAAGCCATTTACAAAAGTGATTAGAAAAGGCAGTATGTGAATCCAGTGTCCTTTCAAACATATGAACCACAGTTTGACCAAGATGGCTATTCCCTCATCAGAGCACTAAATCTGGCAGATTGCTGTCTTTCAGTCTCCTCATGAGGAGCAACTGTCTGAAGCACTTGTAGGTGATCTCAAGTCCTCTCCTTGTTTGAAGAGGAATTACAAAGAGGTGGTCTACTTGCCAGTTTTTTATTCTGCCACGATCATCAGCTTTGCTTTCCACAGAGCCATCTTCAGTCCATCAATTCCACATAGTCCAAAATCTTTCTAAAGTTCTTACAAATGACTTTGAGAAGTTCTCAGGCTCATAAGATGCATTAAGATGGGGAGGACTATGGTAAATAGTGGCGATGGATGTACTCTGGCTATCATCACAATGTGAAGAAAGATACATTATAGCTATGCCACTAGATACGTAATCATGATTATGAAAAATGACATCATTCAAGAAAAATGAAAATGTCATTTATGGTACATTCTGGGGGTATTATTTCTTCTTAGACTGATAGCCTAGAGAATGCAAAAACCCAAGGCTGGAACTTGGCACATAACTTTATTAGTTCATATTCAAATTGATTTTTAAATGATTTACCAATATAAGTATGAGTTTGCATGGACAGAATTAGAAATATGTTTATTTCTAGTTCTGTCTTATTACCTAGAGTTATTACCTTCAGTTCATGGTAGATGTGTTGAATATATATTAAGGGAGGCAGGATTGGAAGAAAATGAGCATGGTTTTGAAACTAGAAGCAAAATACTAACAGCATGTGCAATGCTGTTGACGCTACACTGATAGGTGAAAATTCAAATGATCCAGAATCGGTAATAATGAAAGTCAAAGAGCACTGCAAAAATAGGGACTAAGATTAGACATAAAGAAGACCAAATTAATGGGAACAGGAAAGCCTTAAAACTGACCAGGAACATATTGAAGTGATGTAGCTTTTGCCTTTTACGATCAATTATTAACAGTTAAAAGCCAACAGCCAAAATATATGCATTTGTTAAGGTAGCAATGAAAATCTAATTAAAGATACTCAGATGCCATGACAATTATATCTACAGAGAAAAGAATTGTGCAGGCAATGGTTTTGCCTGTGACATAGTATGGAAGTAAAAGTTAGACTTTGAATAAGTAGGATAAGAAGACCTATCCTTACATGTTTACATTTTTTAACTTTTCTGTTGAAAAAGGTTCCTAATACCATGTATAGCCAAGAAACAAACAAATGGATCATCAGACCAATCAATTCAGAATTCTCATTCAAGGCACAAATGATTAGGGCTCAAGTTATCGTATTTTGGATACCTGAATGGGTTTTATTATAGTGGCAATAGGTGATAATAACCTGAAGAACCAGGTTGGAGCAGATCATCCTGGAGAAATCCTGTCACTATCATCACTAAGAATTTATATCGTGGTGGCATATAATCAATGAATCAATTAATTGTCCAGTCAATACAATCTATGGGTTTCCATTGTGGGAAACAGAATGCTGTACAAAATAGTCAGACATAAAGTATGCAACTAGAATTCTGAATCAACATTATGGACTCTCTCACAAAAAAGGAAAGCAAGTGGAGATGAGGCCTGACAGATATCAAGGGACATGTGGCAGAAACATTGATGGTTATGGGCATCAAACCTCCCACCACTGAGGTATATTGTTGTAATGTAGCAGGGCTTTTTATGATTTTATGAACATAATCAGATATATCTAGCAAGAGCATGTCTTCATTTCTAGAAAAGGAATTGGAAAGCACAAATGGTCTCCAAACTACATGGAACAAAAATTAATTTATTTAATTTTAATTGGATTCCAAAAATTGTTGTGATTCTGGTGTATGTGCTTTTATGTTTCTAAAGAATGTATGGGCATAATCTGAAGAAATGTTAGCATTGTAAAGCCTTACAATTTCAGTGGAACGGCCCCACTGACATTTGTTTTACATTCTCTTTGAAGACCACATGAGTAGAAGTCAATTTTCCCCACGTGTTAACCTTCAGATGATACTTGCTTTGGTGTTGGACACATTTCTTAAATCTCAAAGTATTATTACTGTAGGTACCTGCTCTGGTCCTTCCAATGGAAATGCCAAAGCATTTTTCTTTTCCTACACCTGTGCTCAGTGTACCATGGGTATGATTTATGCCACACTCAAAATCATAGGAGCGCAAAAAGTCAAGATAAATGGGTTCTTGCCTGGGGAATCTGGGATACACAAAGTTGGGCAGAGCTGATAGGATTTTGGCACATTCTGCATAAATGGAAAAAGCTCCTCCTTGAGAGAACTTCCACGCCAAGCTCCACAGGCCAGGGATTTATAATGGATTTTTAAAAGGAGCAACTGTAATCACCAGAGCTATAATTTTAATCAAAGTAACAATGTTGAACAAATAGTCTGTTCTCTAAGGCATTCCTCACCTGTGAACACATCACTGGCAGGCCTCAAAAGATGACCATTCAAGTAGTTTTCTATTTTTATATTTAACTATCTTATCCATTACATTACAGAAATCCAAAGATCAATTGACTGACTCTCCTGTTTTCTGACAACTATATTCTATGTACTCTACTATTCAGCAGAATGAGACAGCTGCCTTGCACTGCACCTCACATTAGTTCTTTGTAGTATGGGAGGACATGGTTGGACTATTATTAAATTGCCATCCAGGTTGTCTTCTGAAGGGGCACCATTTTGTCCTTTGCTTCAAGTAGCAAAGTATCTAGTTCAGGTTAAAAACATGGGAGGCTGACAACCTAGGATTGTCAGACAATTCTGAGGATCATCTACTTAGAATTTTTCCTTGATAACCATGGTTAAAAGACCTTGAGAAGCAGTTGTGGCTTCATTTGCTTTTTTTTTTTTTTAAAGATTTGTTTGGTTTTGAATATATTATATCATAGACCAGCAACTCATTTTACTGGTGGGTTAAAAGAAAGGCAATAGTGAGATGATAGATGTTGAATGTCAGATCTACACAATGAGTTTTCCATAAAGGATAAGAAGATGAAATGAGTTATTGTAAGAAAATACATTAGCATTGTAATAGGAACTTCTAATCCAATAGTCAGCAAAGGGTTAACTGCACATATTTAATATCTTACCTCATTCAGGTATAATTGTGGTAAGAATCAAGCTCTTATGGTTGCTGTAGTCTGAGGGTGCTACTTCTTCAAAACACAACAGCATAAAAGCCATGCAAATGGAGATGAATGGAGCATAAGCCACTGAGGTAATTAAAATGTATTTTCCATCTCCTAGTAATTGAATTGTGTACAAGCTGCAAGTTAATGAGGTCATCTACCCTCAAGCACTGACAGGAAAGCAGGAATAATTATCTTTCATTTTTTTCTTATGTAGCAATTAATTTTAACCATTCGCCTACACCCCACACTCCCACTTCCCTCATTCCAGTCAGTCAAAGTGATAGCTAAGCAGAATTGACAAGCCATCGAAATGGTGGAGGCACAAAGCTGCCAAGGCGGGGAAGATAATCAAGGGGCTACAGCTGTTAAGGGCCAAGCACTTCCAGGTGAATGTCACCTGAGATTTTGCATATTGCCACTCGGAGACTTTGGGACATACAGTGGTGGCTTGACAACACATCTGGTGCCAGCTGGGTAGGGAGGACATGCTGCAACTTCAGGAAGGGAGCAGAAGGATGGACAAGGATTGATGAATGGACAAGACCTGGAAACAAAACCCCTTTACTCTCTACTCTCAGCTCACCTGGGATCAACCAAGTTAGCTGCATGGAACAACTGTTCTGGCTTTCACTTCGGATAACCAGACCTTAGAAAATTTAAGGTTCCCATCAGCCAGAATTAGTATCAGGCGATGTGAGGCACTCTTCTTAGGCTTGCAGATTTTCAGTTCTCATGAAAAGAGAGCAAAGTATTGGTTCTTCTATTATTATTATATTATACTTTTTCTTTTTGCTATGGAGGTAAAAAGAGATTTGTGGGGGTTGTTTTTCTTCCCTCTTTTTTCTTTTACTGGCAAAATTACTCAGTGTATCTGCTGAAGATCAGCCCTGATCTTGGAATCTTGGAGACTTGTGAGTTCTAATTCCACCTTGGCATAAAATCTGGCTAGGTGACTTTGTCATCTCTCTCTCTCTCAGCCCAACTCATGTTGTCATGAGAAAAATAGGAGGAGGAAGGAGTATTGTGTGTGTCCAGTGCCTTGAATTAGTTATAAAAATAATAAAAGTGGGAAATAAAATATAAAATAAAATACTCTGTGTGTCTGCTGAAGGCCAGCCCTGATCTTGAAGTTCTTGGATGAACTTCCTGGCTGTATTTGCACAAAGTGAGCACAATGTCAAGCTCAGCATAATTTGGAACCCAATTAAAGAATACAATTGGGACAACAGGCAGTGCAGTACTACAGTAATTTTGTGGTGCATTATATTGACAAATAAGGTAACATTCAAAGCAATCAAATCTTCTGTAAAGAACACGATAAGGATACTCAGCTATGGTATAAGGGAGTTCTTGTGTTGATTTTGAGAGGAGCTCTTGATTAGTGGGCACTTCAACATAGAAGGAAATGTCATGTATTAGGTCATGCATGAACGCTTAGTAAGGTTTTGGATAGATTAAAAAAGTTAATTGTTTGCTCTTTACATACATTTCTAAAGTCCAGTTAGTACAGCTTTGGGCTAACTACAAGCTATGGTTATGAAGTTCCTGTTCTTTCCTTCTAGCTCCTCTTGCATTTAGAAAACAATTACATTTTAAAGCATATATATTCTAATGAGCAAAAATATCCATCACATTTTATGCAGCCTACAACTATATTTTGGAGTATCTCACATCTCAAATCTGCAAAAATATCATACTAAATATACTTTTCTGATGTTCTGTGAGCACTTTGTTCAGATATTCAGATAATTTGCATACAACCACTCCATGTGCTATTTCATCTAATCAGTAACAAAGAATATTATTTATTTTCACTTCGGTTGAATGGAGCTGTCCAGCATCACTCTTCCAGCTCGTCTAACAATGCCACTGTTGCTTTTTCCACATTTTGTATATAGCATGATAAAGGGCCCTGTGATATATTACAGATCTCTGATTCTTTTACAGAATTACAGGAGGGAATATAATTAGAAATGGGAAAGTCTTCTTTGGAATTGGATTTGGTAAAACCAAGCTATTTTCAGATATTGTCCCAACTCCTCCAAAACTTCAATGAGTGTCTCTTCTAATGCTGATAAGGCATGGCTCAAAAAGCTATTACTCTTGCTTTCATTTTGTACAATAATAGGGATGATTATATTGAATCAGTAATGATTCCAGTGACAATATTGAGTCAAATACAACTCAATTTGAATATAAGAGTTCTTTATAGGACGACCCATGATCAGTCTCGCTATTTCATGCAGCTTTATCTCTCAAAGAAATAATAGATATCATGAAATCTACAAAAACAGCTTCCAATGTAGGTTACTGTCCCCACACTGATATAAATCATATATTGAGTTCTTTGCTCAATACTATTCTGGGTCTGTGATGATTTCTTTTAATTAAGCTTCACTTCATAGACAAGCTTGCATTTATTTGTTTGTTTGCTTGTTGATTATTTAATTAATGCATAGCTTGCTGCCATGTTGTGACTCTCAGCAGTTCACAACATCCACAGTATGATTAAAACAGCAACAAATAAAACCATGTTTATAATGGTAAGGAGTAACATGTAGCATTGTATGTACCGTAACAGTAAACATAACAAACATATAGAGTAAAAAAAGGTAAAAGATGGGGCAATAGATGCACTCTCGGGAAAAGCTCAGTTTTTCTTAACTTTCTGAAAGGAAAGGAGGGGGGGGAGGCTGTTCTCATCTCAATGGAAAGACCATTCCATCACACTAGGAATACCACTGAGAAGCAGCATATCCTAGCTTTGTTCATTCATTCATTCCCAGAAGTGCAAAATTTGAGAGTTAAGAGTGCCTTTCCCTCAGTGCTTTAGAAATTCAGACCAATGCAGGTTAGAGACCACAGGTCCCCAGTTGCCAAGCCATAAAGAGCTTTTTGAGTGAAAACCTCACTTTCGATTGCACCTGTCAATGAACTGTAAGCAACACCAGTAGTGGTGTTACATATTACAACCAATTGGATTAACAACAGCATTCTGGACCTGTTACAATTTCCAAATAGTCTTCAAAGAGAGTTTCTGGTAAGATGTATTGCAGGTTTTTTTTAATTCTTGGTGATAATGAGGGATGAGTTACTGTAGCCAGGTAAATTCACAGCTGGTGGAAATCATGGTTCTGAAGTCAGGTTAGTGCCTTCTTAACTATTATCCAATATAAAATTAAGCAGCATTAAATGTTGACACAAAAATATTGGGAGCAACCCTGACACGACCATTTGATTATTCATTCTGCAGAATATAAGGGGTCACCAGACATTTGATAGTATTAAATTATTGACATTTTGGATATATGTTCAGAAAAATCAAAATCAGCAGTGATAGTCTTGCTGGATACAGGAAAGTAGTTATGTGGCTTCTCTGATATTATGGGACGGGATGTGGTGGAATGTAGTCTGGATTCTGAAGAGGGAGGGGCTGCATTCCAGAGGAGCAAGAGATAGCAAAGTTTGGATAATTTGGCTGGGAGAATGAAGGTCAAGATAGCTTCTCCCTAAAACCGCTCAAAGTATATCTTTAATGGTACAAATAATTGGCAAGATTTCTGTCTTTGGTTGAGGAACAATAAAGTAAACTGCTTAAAAATAACTTGTGTGTCTTTCTTGGTTTTTTTGGGCCTGACAGGAGCATAGTTCCACATTTAGTAATAGTTTTATTATATTAAAGGCTGCAAAGCATATTTGGAACATGTTGGGAGGGAAGTATAATTTCAATTTTTATTCACATGATAAAATTATACTCTGTGATAATCTCAGTATGACAATTATAGATAAATCATTTTTTTGAAA
Source organism: Thermophis baileyi (assembly GCA_003457575.1). Lineage (NCBI taxonomy): Eukaryota > Metazoa > Chordata > Lepidosauria > Squamata > Dipsadidae > Thermophis > Thermophis baileyi. The sequence continues at coordinate 9,892,774 of QLTV01000972.1, read as the reverse complement.
TCAGGAGCAAGAATGGATTTTCCAACATAGGAGACACACAAACACAAACGTTTACTCTCAGTACAATTCCAATTCTATAATATTGGAGATCTCTCTCTCTCTCTCTCTCTCTCTCTCTCTCTCTCTCTCTCTCTCTCACTCTCTCACTGGCAC
>QLTV01000972.1:9871708-9886022 GCA_003457575.1 Thermophis baileyi | reverse complement strand
TTCCATGCTCGAATGCTCGAGCCCCGGAGCGGCAGCAGACCTGTCCGCACAGGCCGCTGCCTCACCACCAACTGAATTGCGCAGGTCTAGTAGGGCTCCAAAACGCCCCGCCTACCTGCGTGATTACGTATGCTCCATCCAGNCCTGGCCGCACAGTCCGCTGCCTCACCGCCATCTGAATTGCGCAGGTCTAGTAGGGCTTCATAACGCCCCGCCTACCTGCGTGATTACGTATGCTGGACAGCTCCATCCAGGAGGGGAGGGGTGTTATGTTCTAACTGTTTAAACTGTGTTACATGGTTCCAACCAGGTCCAGCGTTTGAGCGGGAAAAAGCTCAAACGCTATTGGCTGGTCTGTCTGACAGCTCCCTATAAAAGGGCAAGCTGTCAGACTGCTCTTTGCTGGTTGCTGATACAAGAGCTGAAATAAAGAGCTGCTTTGGAAGTCTGTCTCCTGTCATCTCTACCCACTATCTAACACTTTGCTAAGCTGAGTTCTAAATAGCTACATAACTTTTGCAACTCCCAGATTACTCCTGGTCATTACCACAGTGATTTTTCAAACAATATTTTAGTTTGGGTATGTTAAGGTGTGATACAGTATATGCATTCTACAATTAGCAAAGGCTTAAGGCACCCAATTTGTTCTTCAAAACCTCTCAAGGCTCCCCAAAGTAACCAAAGAAGCTTGGCCATGGCCCTGCCAGTAATATCACGATTATTTGAACTACTCTATGATTTTCAAAAATCATCAAAAATAAAAAAAATTAAAATCAGTTAGCCCTTAATCTCAAGAAATTTGTGCTTCCTTGCCTTAAGCCAAACATTCATCAGTAGAGTAGTTTTGTCGTCTTTTATCTGTACAGACAGACCTTGATGGACGATTAGGAAAAGAGAAGACTAAGAGCCGAGGTGGCGCAGTGGTTAGAGTGCAGTACTGCAGGCTACTTCAGCTGATGCTGAGTTCGGCGGTTCAAATCTCACCGGCTCAAGGTTGACTCAGCCTTCCATCCTTCCGAGGTGGGTAAAATGAGGACCCAGATTGTTGGGGGCAATATGCTAACTCTGTAAACCGCTTAGAGAGGGCTGTAAAGCACTGTAAAGCAGTATATAAGTCTAAGTGCTATTGCTATTGCTATTGAAGTGGGTTGGGCTGAGTGAGAGTAAGTAGCCCAAAGTCACCCAGTCAGCTTTCATGCCTAAAGTGGGAGTAGAACTCACAGTCTCCTGGTTTCTAGGCCAGCACTTTAAACACTATACCAAACATCAGTTGTGCATTTTTCTGTGACTTTTCAAGAAAAAAAAAATTCAACAGTATCATATTCCTCTGGAATTTTACAGAAACATCCCTTCACCAGAAACAGGATATCTTGCCAGTTTCCCGTAGAAGCTAATCCTGTGACGACTTCTCCTACAGACAAGCATGTGGGATTAAATTGCTTGCTTTCACTAAAAATGCAAAAGGAGAAATTAGAACAAATCTTTCCTGGGTTTCTTTCCTCCCTCCCCCTCCCCTCTTCACTTTTATGTGGCAGAGACCAACCAGCAATAATCAACCAGGGCCATTTAGTTATAGTCTCATCTTGCTGTGACTAATAGAATGATTGGTTGTACAGCTTCTTTATGGCTGTTCATTATATCACCCTTACATAAAGTAATTTAATTTCAGTGGGATAATTAGGGCATTTCTAATCTAACTGATAGTCTGAATGAAATTAGATTCTCAGAGGGAGATTTGTGTATTGGGAGACTGGCGACCTTCGGCCCCAATTTTCACACAATGTATTAAACTGACAGTCTGACTCCTGAGCTTTGCTGTATCTCTGCAACTCGCACTGCACTTTAGACTGCTGGGAAAAATCACAACCAGGGAACCCATTTCTCAAAGAATGGATACTGGAAGAGCGCCTATTACAACAACAATATAGGTTCCAGTTTCAAGTCCTACTTCTGTTCCATGACTGTTCTGGAACAGATGAAACAATAGAAAAGACAAAAAGATCACTGGATGTGGGTGAAGGTTCGTTCTCCGAGCTTGTGTGTTGGTTTCCGAATGTTTCGTTACCAGGCTAGGTAACATCTTCAGTGGAGTTTATGGGATGTCAGTGTCAGTGTTCTTCTGTTTATAAAGGCTTCAGGTGTGGGTGTGTCAGGTGTGGGTGTGTCAGGCGTGGGTGTGTCAAGTGAGGGTCTTGTGATGGGTCATGTGATGGGGCAAGTGCGAGTCATCAGTGAGTCTTGTGATGGTCTTGTGATAAGGAGATTATATCAGGTCAGGATCATTGGAAGGTGAACTGCTGGTGGGGAGGGGTTGCTTGAGGGTTGGTGAGGTCTCTGGTTGGCTGTGCAGTTGATCTGGATTCTGAGGGGTTTGTAGGCTGGTTGTAGGTCAATGTGTCTGTTGATAGAATTGCTTGTGGAGTGCTTGTGGATGAACTCACAAGCATGGCGGGTGGTAGTGTGGCCAATTATTTTTGTGTTGCTCCAATTATTTTTGTGTTGTGGTGCTGTTTGATGTCAGTATTTGCCACTATTGCATCACTGGATGTGTTCAGGAATACTATTGGTCTGATCATATGAGGAGAGATCAGGTTGTAAGTCTTGTCTACGCTCAGCCGAACAAGTAAAAGCAAGCTGTGAATATGGCAGCCAATGTAGAAGATGATACATATGCATTTGAGCTTGGATATAATTTCTTGTCTATATGATAGAAGTGATTTATCATCCTTCTAGGCAGGTTTTTTTTTCTCCAACTTCCTAGTATAGTCTACAATCTTGTTATTCCCTGAAAGAATGTCATCCAAGTACTAATTAAATGCAATCTTTCTTATCTTAACTAGCTCTGATAAGTCAATCAGGTACTACTACCTGCTATGCCTTGGTTTTAAGTCAGGTTTGACTCTTGGTGATTTTATGGACATGTCCATGTTGTTTCCTTGGCAACAATAAGAAACAGTTTGCAATGGCTTTGGGAATTGGGCTAGGTGATGGTGGTAAGAGGAAACTCCTTTTCAAGTCTTGCCATTCAGTGCAGAAAAGTCTGAAACTGAGAGAATTGGGCATCCAGTAAAATTGGGGTCAGCATACTATCACAGAAGGCACAATATCCTTCCACGCTGCTGAAATTTCCAAAGACTGTGAGAAAAGAAGTCTAAAGAGAAGCAGAATAGCCATCAGAAAGACATGTTAAATTTGCAGGTTTGTTCAAGGATAAATAGATCATTTAATCCAGCCACTTGCCTTAAAGATAGCAACTTAAGCATCACTAACTTTTTCCACTAAGTTTCCTCAGAAATCTTTCCTCATGTACTAAGGGTGGGAAACATATGGCAGCTGTTTGCTTGCATCTACAATATCCAACTCTGTTCAGTGGAGATTCAGGCCACTTCTGCAGACATGATGTTTCTTCTACTGTATTTGTGGCTTATTCTTTTCATATAATACAGCGTTCATGCTAACCAATTTGATTCATTTGAACAACTGGCAAAAGAAATCAAGCGAGAAGTAAAGCAAGAGCAAACTTCCTCTGGGGAAACATGTGGATTTAAATAGTCTGCATCGATTCTGCTCTGTCTCTATATTTGCAAATAAAAGCAAACTTTTATTAAATATATACATTATGTCTGGTAGACTGGATAAGGTCTAAATAGCGGGGACTCATATTTATTGGGTATGTGGGATTCTGTAACCTTCATAGGCAACTCATCCCATGATTTATTCACTCATTGCAAACACATTTGTCTGTGTTTCTGATGAAAAAAATCACTCATAACCTCAAGCTCTTAACCAGATGGAGGAATATCCTCAGCAAGAGAGCGTGTGAGCTCTGTTCCCTCCTAAATATACATTTTCCTTGCCCTCAAAATTATGCCCTCCTTTCTTAAGAGCCTCATTTTTTCTTACAACAAGGTTTCAGGAGAAAGGCAGAATCGGGGGGGGGGGGAGACCCTAAATGGATCTACATTACTGATCAAAATGCTGAAAGTGATTTTGAGGAGTGAAAGAAGTCAGGGATGTATGCAAAGTAGAAGTTATTGTAATAATAGCACCAATTAGACTTCACATAGACTACACTCATTCACACTGAAGCAATGAATGAGTGAGTGAACGAACAAATGAATGAATGAATGCATGTCTAGATTGTCTTAAAACAGTATATCCTGGAACTAGGAATAGGAAACAGCATAGAAAATGTTTTTATATTTAGCATACAATGAAATGGGAAACAGCAGGATCCAATACTACCATATTTGACTAAAAGGGGAAAATGTCTTAAAATATGGGAACCAGTAAAAAAGAGAGAAACAAAAACTTCCTGGGGTCCAAATTTCTTCATAATTTTGGTGGCTATTTAAAGCCACAATAATTGGAATTGAAAATGTTTCATAATATAATAAAGAGTTAACCTCAGCAGAAAGACTTGAGCATGACTTTAGACATGCTCACATCTAGTCATACTCCAGCAAATTCTAGAGGTTAAAAATGCATCTTTCCTTTCCAATTTTTAGAGATATTTTACACTGTCAACAGGTATGTAGTAGAGGTCACTCTGTTGACACAAAGTACTTGATCTTTTAAAAAGTTTTTAAGCAAGTTCTTCCCCAAAGGCTTATGAGGATTTACTCTTTAATGGACTGCTAACCTTTAAGAAACAGAAAGTGAAGATTAGACTAAATGGGAAGTTTTCTCAATGAGTCTATCAAGTTGGGACTGGTACTTTTTAAAGTATCAATACTTTTTAAAGTGATAATGACTTAGGTGTGAGCAGTCAGCTGGCCATGTTTGTGGACAATATCAAATTCTTCAAGATGGTAAAATCCAAAAGTAATTGTGAAAATTTCCAGAAGGATTTGTTTAATTGGATATGAACAATAATTATATTCCTGTAAGCCGCCTTGAGTCGCCATGTGTGAATAGGCGTCAATATAAATTTCCTAAAATAAATAAATAAATAAAATAAATAAATTTCACTCTCAGGTAATTCTCACACAGAAGCAAATGGTTTTTCCATGAAAGTCAAATCCCATCTCAAAGAATGTTGAAAAACTAGGAAAGTTATCAGTAATAGAAAACTTAATTACCAAGTTCTACCAAGTTTTAATGACCCATTGGTAATGGACCATGACTTTGGATTCACAACATAGCATTACCTTTTGCCAGCACCTGCTTGAGTAAACCAGGCTTGGCATTTAAACACTATACAATTTTTTTTTTAATGAGAAGTAATACTAAAAGTAATGACATGCAGAATCTCCTGATTTTTTTCTAATGGTTTTCAGTCACTCTGCTAGAAGAGAAATTATTGTTGAAGTTTATGTCAAGAAGAAAATAATTTTGCTGAAATTTTAGTGGGATGAGTAGATGTTATTATAAGGTGGCCAAGGAATGTGTGTGAATGTTCGGTCTGTACAATCACCTTTCCATCTGTTCTGTTCCATCCTAGTGTGACTACCCATCCTTCAAGTAAATCCCATGGTAAGATATGATGGAGCTTCTGTCACTTTTTAAAAAACTAGGAAGTGAAGGGCAGCCAGGGAGTCTTCAGGATAAAGGAGAGCTGAGTAACAGGAAACAAGATGAGCAGTAGCATCCCTTCTCAACTTCAACAATAAACCCAGAAACATCCTCAAGAGAAATTCTCAAAGCTTCCTAGGAATAAGGTAGAAAAATAAACTCCTCTTTCCCAAGAAAAGAAAGCATGCAAAATAGCAAGACAGATTATAACATAAAATTAATAAAAAGGAGACTAAACCCAGATGGAGTACTCACATAAGCATCCTGATAGATGGATTCTATCAATTTTGGCATGAATAATGATCATAACTTCCACTGTAGGTATTCCTTAGAAATGTTGGGGAAAAAACATTATTACCAATTGGCAATTACCAATTACTTCTGGGGTAAATGGGCACTTACCTGGATTGCAGGGGTGACATTCAAATTTTCCCCCTACCGGTTCTGTGGGCGTGGCTTGGTGGGCGTGGCCAAGCCACGCCCACAGAACCAACAGAAAAGTTTGGCCAAGTCTTCTAGCATTCAACCTGGCTGCTTCTCGCCTCCTTCTCATGTTTGCTCTGTGTGTATGAGCCCGAGAAGGAGGAAAGAAAGAGTGAGTGGGAGGGGCGGGGCGGGCGGGGCCAGTCAGTAGTGCGATTTACCGGTTCTCCAAACTGCGCATAATCGCCGCCACCGGTTCTATAGAACCTGTCCGAACCTGCTGAATTTCACCCCTGCTGGATTGTGCCTTTTGCATTTCATCATCATTTAATTCTTCTGGATGCATTTTCCCCCTCCACACCCATCTGAATCTGCTTAGTGAGAATGAGTCACAATCTGATTCAGTGGATTTAGACCACAAAACTGATATTGTAATAAGAAATGGCAGCAAAATATTCCAAAGTTATGTTACTATTTTTGATAACAATCACAATTTTCCTGATACTAAAAATTCAGCATTTCTAAAATTTCAGTTTTGTTTCTAGTAGATATAAGAAACTATGTTGTAATTTCTGCACAACACTGTCTATAGGAGGCTGGTGTGAATAGTGGAGATGAATTGAATGATTTGGTCAAAATCACTCCATTAGTGTACGTAAATTCAAATTCAGATCTCTTATGACATGGAAACTATCCGTTTTTCATTTTGAAAAAAAAAATATATAGGCAGAAATATGTAACAACAAGCTGCTGCTTGAAGTGCATTATCTCCAAGGCTGAAGCTCTAGGAAAGAAGCTGAAAAAGTGGGGCAACCAGGTGTCCTTCTCACCCTTTTTTCCAGTACACTGAAGAGGACTTGGAAGGGAAAGAAGAATTAGGAGGTCCCAAAGGTGCTTTTTCAAGAGGCAACCATGACCTGAGAATGACTGAGAATCTCCATAGACAAGAATTAGGAGGGGGAGAAGAGATTGGCTAGAGTCTAAGAAATGGTCCTTAGAGCAGGGGTGGGTTCTAACTTACCTTGCCACCGGTTTGCTTCCTCCCGCGCCACGTGGCCACGCGCGCGCATGCGCAGTGCCGAAAATTAGCCAAAAATTCCCCCACAAAAAAGCCGAAAACAAGATGGCGGTGCATGTGCAGTGCCGGGGACTCGGCTTCTGCGCATGCGCAGAAGAAAAAAAATCAGCAAAAAATTCCAAATTCCCCCCCCCCAAAAAAATTTCCAAAAAAATGATGGCGGCGTCTATGGAGCGGCACCGACAGAACCGGCTCCGTGATGTCACCAGTGGTTTGCTACCGGTTCTATAGAACCGGTGTGAATCAGGAGGAACCCACCTCTGCCTTAGAGGAGAGATTTGGTTTTTGAGACCATGGTCACAGATTGCTGGCAAAAGGCACTTGGGAAGCCGAGGAAAATGTATTTTGCCAAAATATGTCACACTTAATAAAGGCCTTAAACCATAGCTGTCTCTAGCAAACAGTGATTTTGTTTGCTGGATTACATATGTCCAATAATGTCATGATGCAAACTCTAATTTCATGAACTTGTATATCTAACACAAATTATCTCAGTTGTATTGATATCATGACAACACACATTTTTATCACTACTGCCTTCCCAACGCCGAGACACCTATGCTCCAAAGTGAATCCTGTGAGCATTGGAGACAGACATGCCTAAATAAGAATGTCAGAAAATAAATTTAAACTGTAAGAGAGTAGCAGGAAGAGTAACTATACTAGTAAGTTAATCAACAAAATCAAAATGTTCATGGCCTTAGTTGTCTATATCCTAATGTTCAGATGGACTTAAATTCTTAATACAGGAAAGCAAATATGATTTAATAAATATAACTGAGAAATGTTGGGATGAGGATTACAATGAAACATTATACAGCAATTGAAGAACACAGTCTGTTAAGAATTAAACTAAAGAAATTAACTAAAGAAATAGAAATAATGAAGTTTCAATGTATTTCAGCATCTATAGACAAATCTAAGGGAATAAACTTAATGGTACAAGAGAGCAATTGGGTTAACATAAGTAAAATGTAAATGTCCATAACCCGCCATTCAATGAAGGACTAGATATGGCTGATGTTTCCAGATGTAAAGTGACCATCTTTCAGAAAAACAAGAATTGCATCCACAGATAGCTGCTTGTAAATCTGTTTTGAGTTACTTGGTCCCTTTGAGTTAAGGAGGGAGCCCTTGAAGGGTTGTTATGAGATTTATACTAGACATCTATCAGTCACTTGGAATTGCTTTAAGTCAGCCATTGGCTGAGCTGAGTCTGTGGAAATGACTAGGATTCAGTCTTGTCTATTTATCTAGACTAGGTTTGAGCTGATGACTCCGAAGAGAGTGACAGGCTCCTGGGACTAAGTTCTGCTACCTGTGTGCTATATCCATGTCTATCTTACCTGGTTAAGTCCTCTCGTGTAGCACAGTCCTTATGGTGATGAATGCCTTAAGAAGCCATTCTTAGACCCAGCAGTACAGGAATGCTGTGGACATATCATCACTTGATTTCAACAGAACATTTTATGAAGTGTCCCATAAAATTGTGACTAGTAAGGTAATTAAACAAAGACTTGATGGTATGTCTGGTAGATAGATACATAGTAGGCTTGAAAATGATCATCAATTGCTCCTCATGGCTGTTATGTGTTTGTAACAGCCATGTTTGTAATCATACCCAGTTTTACACTTCCCCCAGGGCTGTACAAATGAAGCTGTCAAGATACTGACCCAGAGTCTGGAGACTGTTCAGATCTGGATGGGGATTTTGGCTCATTGCTGATGAGATTGAGAGGTGTGGCTTCTGTCTTCTCTGGGTTGGGAATGTTTCCTCCACTGGTTTTTGATGGGGTCACATTTCCCCATTCAAGACTTTTTCAACCTGAAGAACAAGTTGCAGCTGTGGTAAAAAGGCCTTTACATAGATATATCTTATGCACCAGTTGCACTGTTTCCTTCTGGAGGTCCTGCTGATGGTCTGTCACACCCTGGTCACCTCATGACTGGACTACTGCAATACACTCTGCATGAGGCTGCCTCTGAAGCAGTGGTGAAATCCAATTTTTTTTACTACTGGTTCTGTGGGCGTGGCTTGGTGGGCGTGGTGTGGCGTGGCGTGGCGTGGTGGGCGTGGTGTGGGCATGGCAGGGGAAGGATACTGCAAAATCTCCATTCCCACCCCACTCTGGGGCCAGCCAGAGGTGGTATTTGCTGGGTCTCCGAACTACTCAAAATTTCCGCTACCGGTTCTCCAGAACCTGTCAGAACCTGCTGGATTTCACCCCTGCTCTGAAGACCATCTAGAAGCTACAGCTGGTTTAAACTGATGCGGCACAAACAGTAATGGGCACTTTTCATTGTGCCCATATGTCATCACTGCTACACAAGCTGCATTGGCTACCACTTGACTTCCAAGTGCAATTCATTGATCTTTAAGGCTATTTATGACATTGGGCCTGGTTATCTGAAGGAATGCCTCTCTCCTGTTGTTTCTGGCCACTTGGTATGTTTGGGCAGAGTTGGTGTGCTCCAGGTCTCTTCTCCTAATGTTGCTATGTTCTGGGATCTAGGATCTGTGCCTTCTCTGTCATGGCTCTCATCCTCTGGGAGCATGATTCTGCCAGAGATAAGGATGGTGCACACTTTTCTGGAGTTCCAAAAGGCCCTTAAAACTTGGATGTGGTTCCAGCTTTGAGGTTATTGTGTTGAGGGTGGGTAGGAAATGTCACACTGTGGCTTAATAATTGTTTTTAGTCTGGGCTTTGTCTACATTTTTAGTCTGGGCTTCTTTGTCTACATTTTTGTTTTAACTTAGATTTATTAGTATTAGTATTAGATTTTGTCTAGATTAAGTCATTCAGAACCTGCTGGAGTGTGTGAAATTGAAATCGATCAATCAAATTGGAATGAGTCACAACATACTGGAACTTTTCCACATTTTGTCAATAACTTGATGAAAAGGGGAAAGTATGATACTTTCTAGTAGTTTTATAGTAACTGTGAAAGTGCCATACAGAAGTTCAACCTGCTGACAACCATCTCAGTGTGCAGGTTATGGAACAATAGTCTTAAATAACAGGGAGGCAGGTTCAATTTGATTGTTCAAGCAAGCAAAGTCCATTTATTTGAGATACTTTATTTTGGATTCCTGTACTGAGTAAGGAAAGTTTTAAATGGCCATTTTCAATTCTAGGGTTCCACAGGAAAAGATAGAATGCAGTGCCACCCTCCAGAGGTTTGGGGAAGAGAATGACACAAAGAAAGACAGGGGTTTCTTTTTCTTGCCCCTGCCAGGTTTACAATTTCATCTTTATAATTTCCTTCTGACTGGTTATATATAAAAAAAGAAAAATTGCATAAACCAGCATGCATTCCCTTGGGCGGGGAATGCTGGGGGGAAACTAAAAAGCTGTCAATCCTCTGGATTCAATTCTTTTGACATTTCTCTCCCAGCTCCCCTGCCTGGTTTTCTCTGAAACTCTTATTGTTGGATAGGCAAGGACCATATTGCAGTTAAGGTAAATTTGGAGAGGCCATTTGTCTCCAAATCTGAGGTTGGACTGCTTTCTTTGTCCTTGGAGGAAATTTAAACAGCTTATCACTTCTAGGCTTCCTAATACACAATGCTACTCATACTATGAAAGGCATTTGCATGGGGTTTGCTCAAACCAACAATAGCAATTATGTTTGTTTCTGCTTAAAGAATGTGCTCCATGTAAGGATGCAGTCCTTTGATATGCAAGGCAGGCATCACTCTGAAAGGCAAATTAAGGTGTGTATGTGCTTATACAAATAGCTAATTTGCAATCCAAAAGACAAATGATGTAGGAAAAGCTCTTTCTATCCAACTCCTTCTCTGTTGTGCTTTCTGTCAGGGAGAGTTGAAGCCAACCAGTCCTTATTGGTAAGTTTTTCAGTCTAGATAAACAGGCCTAAGATATCTGACAGCTGTTTCATGCTTTTCATCATCATCTGAAACAATCAGTACACATTAGAGGGTACTTTTCCCTTTACAAAGCTGATAATTAGATAACAAGCTGAGATTAAAGTAATTACAGTTAGACAGCTGGCAAGGCAGCACAGTCATGTTGAAATACTGTTGATGCTTCAGCATCTGGTTCTAACAACAGCACCAGGCTAAAAGATTTTACATTAATTACATCACATAATTTAATATAAACATATTTAATTACAATTGATGGGTGATAAACTGTTCAAGAATGACTTCACCCCTTGCAGATGTCAAAATGGTGGGAGCACCATAGAGTTCTTTCCACTTGAGGTGCAAAGCTGGGGTGTGGAAGGGAGGTTAGGAGATTTTTAAGATTTTAAGCCATATCAAGGCAGCCAGGTAAGAAGCAGAACAGCTTGCTGAAGTCTTATTCCATGATACATTTGAAGCCATAGGTTACCTCAATTAAAGAGGCATGTGATCAGAGTGAAGAAGATACCTTTGATAAATGGTTGGGATCATTATTTTTTTAATGTCACTTTCTAACCCTTCCTAGTTGAGATGCGTCATGATTCAAAAAACAGATTTGGACTCAAATTTAGCAATTTGGATAAGAGCCAGATTTACTTTGGACTGACTTGGAAGCCACCCAATTTGACTCTGGGACTGAGTCCAAATCTGCATTTGGAAACCTGAAATTCCAGGCCTCCCACTGATTATCATTGGAATTCAACAAATGTCTTGATTGTAATAAACTATCTAATAACAAATGTCTTTTTTTCTCCCTATTTGATAGTAGTGGGTTAAATATGCAGTCTAGTAGATAATTAAGAAAGGATGTAGCCTACCAAAATGAGAGAGAGAGAGAGAGAGAGAGAGAGAGAGAGAGAGAGAGAGAGAGAGAGAGAGAGAGAGAGAGAGATGCCTGATTTTTTTTTTAAATGAAACTACTGATAATTTCGTCTTGACAGAATTGAAATAATATTTAGATTTATTTAACTGATTTGAGGGATTAAGTTCTGTCAAGTTTTAGAATAGGTTTTTGTTTTATACAATGGAAGCATGGCTCATTAATAATTATAACAACAAATACACTTTCTTCTGCTATTATAAACACAGGGTTAGTCCTAGCTAAGAAATCCATAAATTTTCATTAAAAGTCCAGTGTATTTTGTGGAATGAAATTTTCAAAATTGAAAGGATATATATAGAAAATTGCTTTGGTTCCTCTTCCCTAGTCCATGTTGGTTGGTTGCCTTTCCTGAGATTTGTATGAGAAGACATACATCATATAAATGATTCTAAGCTAAAAAATCTGCAAATTGTTGAAGAATATCTGAAAGAGTTTGGGAGTTACAATAAATGAAGAACCATTTTTGTTGAATTATCTAGCATGTTTTTTTTCTTAGTAGGTAGCACCACTGGACTCTCTTGTCCAGCCTGGGAAATTAAGTGGCCCCGGTCTGATTAATATGTGAATGGAAGACCACTTTGGAAGAAGGTACACTAGATGGGATGTCACAGAAACATCCTGGAAGAAGGCAATTCCAAATTACCACCATCCTGATATTGAGAAATCTATATAGTTGTAGCCATGTAGTCAATAGGACCTGAGTTTTCTCTTCACTATTAGCATACTCTTCCCTATTAATTTCTTCCAGCAGCTGCTGTATAAAGCAGGGCTGTCAAACTCCCGGCCCGCAGACCGGATGAGTCACACGCTGGTCATGCCCACACCCAATTTAATGAAGGGGGGGGGAGAAATCCTGATACATCATGTGACGCTGCCATGACGACGTGAGTTTGACACCCCTGGTATAAAGGATATAAAGATAGAACATATCAACTTTACATTTGAGATATTCTACTGCTTATTTGAATGATCTAAATCACGGGTGTCAAACTCGTGGCGTCACGTTGCCATCACATAACATATTGTGATGTTTTTCCCTTCAAGGAGCTGGGATGGGCGTGGCCTGCACGTGACGCATCCGGCCTGTGGGCCGCCAGTTTGACACCCCTGATCTAGATGGTTCTACTAGATGACGCTATCTCTCCAACAGACAAACACAAAACTGTCAAAATGAGTATTACAGGCTAGTTTTCTATGCAATTTGATTTCACTTTCATGTGTATTAAAGCACAATGTTAGATAGCCACCAACTCTTTAAAATAACAAAAGATATGGGCTCCAGATCAGAGGTGGGATTTAGCCGGTTTGGACTGGTTTCAGGCGAACCAGTAGTGGTGACCTGCGGGTGGGCCTGCCAACCCGCCCGGGCGCAATCCTATCCTATATCGCTGTGTTTTTTGACACTGCACGCATGTGTGGACATAGCGCGTGAGTGAATTGCCATGTTTTGTGACGCCGCACACATGCGTGGACAGTGTGGGCACGCTCACATTTTCGATTCTGGGCGAACCAGTTGTTAAATTATTAACCTCTGCTCCAGATGAGATGTTTCCTAAGAAAAAGCAGTAATGAGAAATAGCATGTGCTAGCCCTGCCTAAGGCAATTTGTGTCCATAAAATGTACATCTACTAACCTCCATCTTTGTGGACATATTGTGTTTTTAAAAAGGAAGAAATTACTTTGAAGTGTAGCAAGCTGTTTTGACAAATTGGTCGTCCAAAAAGAGAAGTATTATTCAGCAAAGAGCAGCACAGTTAGACATGTGTATATGTTGCCTGTCTTCACAATTTGATACTTTGATGGTCACTTATACCTCCCTTCCTTCCTTCCTTCCTTCCTTCCTTCCCCCTCATAGAAAATATCTTGCGGTTATGGTTTCCTAAGTGCAGAAACCTCCATCTTGTTCTGTAAGAAAAATGTTTATGGGATTAAAAAAACAAAACTGCAGTTGCAAGAGAAGATCACCATATGAAAATGAGATATTTCAAACTCCTTCCCATATCTGGCTCCCATTTGGAGGGGAGGTGTGTTTGCATTTAGAGATTCATTTGCTCTGATATGTCATTATGTTGACCTCTGACATTTATTTATTTTATTTATTTATTTATTTTATAAAATTTATATGCCGCCCAACTCCTGAAGGACTCTGGGCGGCTTACATCATAAAAAAATAAAACATATAAAAACAATTTTAAAAAGAAAGGGGAAAAAAAACCCCAACTATATTTAAAATAAAACATTCACACAACCATGCATGGGCCAATCAGAACAACTATTGGCCCCAGGCCTGCCGGAAAAGCCAGGTCTTAAGGGCTTTACGGAAGGCCAGTAAGGAGGGGGTAGTACGGATCTCGGGGGGTAGTTGGTGCCACAGAGTCGGAGAGGCTACAGAGAAGGCCCTCCCCCGCGGGCCCGCCCGCCGGCACTGCTTAGCTGAGGGGACCTGGAGGAGCCCAACCGTGTGGGATCTTACCGGTCACCGGGAGCTAT
>QLTV01000972.1:9853010-9869695 GCA_003457575.1 Thermophis baileyi | reverse complement strand
TGCTGCAGCACCTGAAACCTGTCTGGGCAGATCTCTGAAAGGGGAACACCCCCCTCCTGTCCCAGCCAGGTTTCGGTTATACATGCCAGATCTGCTCTCTCCTCCAGGATTAAATCCCGGACGAGAGGGGCTTTGTTCACAATCGATCTGGCATTAAGCAGCAGCAGCCTGAGGCCAGGGCCCTGAAAACCCAAGTCACCAGAAGGGTCAGAACAGGCAACTGCTGCAGCACCTGAAACCTGTCTGGGCAGATCTCTGAAAGGGGAACACCCCCCTCCTGTCCCAGCCAGGTTTCGGTTATACATGCCAGATCTGCTCTCTCCTCCAGGATTAAATCCCGGACGAGAGGGGCTTTGTTCACAATCGATCTGGCATTAAGCAGCAGCAGCCTGAGGCCAGGGCCCTGAAAACCCAAGTCACCAGAAGGGTCAGAACAGGCAATCGCTTTGATACAGCGAGTACTAGTTCTCCACACATGGTCTGCCCTTCGGTTCCCGCCATACCTACCTCTCCCAACCACCACTGGGATGCTCCGACCCGCCACCGACCCGACATTATTGTCTGAATGACCTTAGGTGGTGTTTGGAGCAAGGTTGGGTTGCTCACAGTAAGACATTAGATCAGCGATATCGGCAAAGTGTGATAAAAAACAGTCAACAGCTACCACCCACAATGGTGCAATTGAAACAATGCACATAACAATCAGAAGAGGCTGACTTACATTATTATGCTTGCCATCTTGACTTTTTTAAAAAAAAAAATACATACGTTGAAGACACTCCTACTAGTCCTATTGGCTGATTTGGAAAACTTTCCACTGCAATATTTGCCAAGCCATAGTCTTTTCGACATTTCTTTTGCAGAGGGAGGTACTGAACATAAGAAGTGAAGGCAGAATTCTATGGCCAGCAGATAAACAGACCAGACTAAAAAATCAATGCCGTATTGCTGTAATAACAGAACATTGCAAGTCTGGTTTTATTGTACTTCTCCACCTTCTTGTATTTAGAAGTGGTGTCTGTCTAGCCACTTCCAGACGTAATCTGTCTGTAGCGGGCTTAAAATAAATTTTACTTCTTGTTGCCTTGGCAACAGAGCTTGTATATTCCTGTCATGGTGATCTTTCTTATTGTCTACATGGCCTTCAAGAAAAGGATCGAAGGGATTTGACTATCCTGCAAATCTGCCTCCTGAAATAAATTTTCATATTCTGATTTATAAGCTCCACAAACTACACTGCTAAGATTTTCTCAGCACAGAAATATTATCCTTTTGTGTTATATTGTTACCGTATTGCAAATTTCTCCATTCTTACTTTATTTCTCAATGAGAGAAGTGTGTATAATTAAAGTCTTAGACTGGAATGAGGAGAATCAGGTCTAAATTTTCACTTGATCACACATCTTACAGAGCTTCCACACTTATGTCCTAACCCCAGTGCTTAGAGTCATCATGGCTGTGTGAAAGACCAATACAATAGTGCTTTCTGTATTTCAAGAGGGAGGCTATTTCACAGAGCAGGTGTCATAACAGAGAAGGCACATTTCTGGGAACCCATTAGATGATATTGTTTTATTGAGGTACGGTGGACAGAAACCATGAAGAGAGACAAGTAACCTGGTCCCATATCATGTAGGGTTTTAAAGGTGACAACCAGCAGCTTGAATTGTCCCCAGAAGCTATCGGGAGCCATTGCAGCAGTATTACATTGGCATACCACAGTGTGCCCAAAACTGCCTGTGCTGTTGCATTCTGGACCAGCTAAAGCTTTGAACACTCTTCAAGGACAGTCCCATGTAGAATGCATCACAGTAGTCCAGTTGGGAGGTGACTAAGACATGAATGATTTTGAGCAGTGTCTCCCAATCCAGGAATGGGTGCAACTGACTCACACAGTGTATTTGTGAAAAGCTTCCATAGGCTGCCACCTGTTCATTGAGCAGGAACCATGATTCCAAGAAAAGATAAGATTGCTCACCGACTGAATAGGGCAGGCCTGTCAAACTGGTGGCCCGTGGGCTGGATGCAACATGCACAAGCCACGCCCACCCTGGCTCCGCAAAGGCAAAAAACATCGCGATACATCACGATACGTCACGTGATGCGATCGAGTTTGATACCCGTGGAATAGGGGAATGTAACCCCATTCAGAGTTAACTCTGATCTTGAAGTTTTCCCAGAAACCCAAAATCCAATTGACAAGATAAGAATTGAAGGCAGAAGGATACTTACGTTTTGCGTCTGCAAGGATCAAAGATTTGCATTTCAATATGGTCTCAACCATCTTCATTCAGAAGTAAACCTTAAGGTACGTCATCTTAATGTGCAAAGGAACTCTGGGAGAGTTGTTGTCATCATTACCGGTATTATTGCAGTAATTTTAAAAACAAAAATTAATGTTTATATCTACTATGACATCAGTGTATTTATATACGTAAGCTTCCTCAAGCTCGTAGTGTAACTACTTTCATTCTCTACAAATGAACTTTAAATTATGGCATCAGGGGAGATATTGGCCACTTTTAACATACAACAGCACCTAGCATCAGGTGTCATACTGGCATTTATTTCTTAAATATTAATATATGTTGAATGCAATCCTGACTGCCTGTTAACTTTTTTGTTAGCAATATGTGTAACAAAATATGTATTTACTTGGAAGGGTTGTTCTCATTCTCAATTTATTTTCCTTTTGGCAAGTAGATAAAACTTTGAGGAATAAAGTTATGCAAAACATTTTGTGAGTGTTGGAACTGATATCAAGCTAGATGCTTAATGATTTTCTCCCCTCTGCCTCAAGAAAATATCCACACAAAGTGATAATTGCCTCCAGGAGCAACATTAGTGTCCAGAGATACTTTACAAGAAGAGTCCTCCACTCCTCTGCTCGCAACAGAATACCTTACGCAACCAGACTTGAAATTCTGGGCTTAGAAAGTTTAGAAGTACGTCGCCTTCGGCATGACCTAAGTGTAGCTCATAAAATTATCTGCTACAACGTCCTTCCTGTCAACGACTACTTCAGCTTCAACTACACGAGTACACGAGCACACAACAGATACAAACTCAAAGTGAACCGCTCCAAACTTGACTGCAGAAAATACGACTTCAGCAACAGAGTGATTAATGCCTGGAACTCACTACCTGACTCTGTGGTTTCCTCCCCAAATCCCCAAAACTTTATCCTTAAACTGTCTACTGTTGACCTCACCCCATTCCTAAGAGGTCAGTAAGGGGCGTGCATAAGCGCACCAGCGTGCCTACCGTCTCTGTCCAAACGTTCCCTTTTATTTGTACCCATCTTATGTATATAAATATTGTTATATCTATGTATATTACCAAATACGTACTTAACAAATAAATAAATAAATAAATAAAAATTAGTGCAATCACAAAAATACATGCAAAGCAACATAGGGAAAGAGTGATTTTAATTTTTCAGTGTCCCGGGGCCCTGTTATCTAGTCTTTTCTGAGAAATCGCTCGTGATGGAGTTAGCAGGGAAAGAGAAACTACAGCCTTCTATTCTGGGAGCAACCCAGTGCAAGGAGGATATTAATTAAATTTATTAAACAAATAACACAGCTACTCAGGGAAGCAGGGGTCCATCTGCCAGTGCTACAGATTGATCTCTGCAGAGATGCAAGCTGAACAGTAGTTAAAGCTAAGTTGCAGAGCTCAGCAGATGGGCTCCTGTCTAGTGAGAAAAAATTTGGTGGCGGTCCAACAGTATTTTCCCCTCCAGGTTTTTGTTTCTTGCCACTGTGATTGAAGAAACACTGCTCTGTCTTTTTTCAGCCTCTTCTGCTACAGCCCACCCACACCCCCTTCCTCCATTATTGTGTATGCAAGCAATGATTAAGTCTGAGTGATTTGTTCAAGAGGCAAGTCCCGGCTGATCTCATTCTGTGCCTGGGATGTAAACCTCAACCAGAAAATAATTAGGAAAATGTAATCCCATTGACTTTACACTCCACTTGTGTGCCCTATTACATCTCAGCATACAGCTTTTGGGCAGGGAGGAGGCTACAAAGCAGCCTGGTATCAGGCCTTCTAAATTACTGTATATGCATATTTCTATGTGCATAATCCTCTCTTTTACATTCTTTGTTTTTGTCCTACTTGCGCATACACCTTAACTGTTGGCAAGTTAGGATCTATCTTTATATATGGTTTCTACTAATGCAATTTTCAGATTTAAAGCCATGTTGGTGTGCTACGTTTTTTCATGCACTCTTCAAAAAATTCTCCCTCTCTTCTTCCCTTCATGAAAAGGGAAGATATACGTATCACTGTCTGAAAAGTGCCAGCAACCTATTCTTATGTTTTTAATATTGCAAAAACTTGGATGTAATTGTTTCAACATGAATATCCTCATTTGACTTCATAGCTTTTGCAATATGAGGTCTGTACGAGTCTACAAAATCAGTGGAGATCTGCAAATACAGCATACATATAACACCCAGCTCTGTTTTGCTTTGTCATCTGAATCAAATGAAGTCAAAGGGATGGATTGTATGGAGTCCAACTGCACCTGCGGTCCAGGTGATGAAACATGGTGTGATGATAGTTGGTCCATTCCCTGCTCTTAATGGCTCATACCAATCTAGGAGTATCTGTGGACACTCTATGATACAAATGTGAGAAGAAACCCTATAGTTGCAGTGGCTTGGATCACTTTTTACCTACTTTACTTAGTTCATCAGCTCACATCAATGCTGTGGGAAGCTCAGGCTTGGATTGTTATACAATAGACCTACATAATTCTTTTAATTTATCTCAGTGGAGATGATGTAATTTACACTGATGCGGTCCTTTGCTTTGCAGCCTCCTCAAGCACTTACAACAGCTGGAAGATGGCTCCAAATAGCTGATTGCCTCTAGGTCAGACTGAACTACCACTTTGCGTACAAATCTCTTCTGAGTATTACAAGCAGTTGGAGCAGGTAAAGCAGAGCAATGAGACTGTTTCATACTTAGAGAGGACTGCATGGGTTTACAAAGCTACTTAAAAGAGATACTTGAACCTTCTCAAAGATCCTTTGCAGGAAATTCATCCTTTAGAGGAAATTCAGCTAGCGGAATTTATCTCAACAAAGTCAAATAGGTCACTCTGGAAGATTGCACATTTGCTATTAATACCAGTTCAATGCGGTGGTGTTACCCTTAAATCAGGGGTGGGTTCCACTTACCTTCCTCACCGGTTCGCATCGTGATGTTTTGCGCGTGCGCGCTCCCTCCGCTCGCGTGCGCGCGTTCCCTCCGCTCGCGCGCACGCATTCCCTCGGGCAATTTGGCTTCCGCACATGCTCAGTAGCTTCAATCAGCCCGAAACACAGCTGAGGAGCTGATCAGCTGTGCTTCTGGCAGAAGGAATAAAGGTCAGTTTAAACGCAGGGGCGGGTGGGACTATGCTTCGGGCGAAGGAATAAAGGTCAGCAGGGGCGGGCGGGAGGGCCCTTTTTCAAGCGGCAGAACAGGAAAAACCTTCCAAACAGTAAAGAAATTCACTAAAAATTCCCAAAAAAAGATGGCGGCGCCCACGGACTGGCACCGACCGAACCGGATCCATGACATCACCAGCGGGTCGCTAACGGTTCTGGCGATCCAGTCCGAACCGGGAGGAACCCACCCCTGCCTTAAATCCTTCAATGGCTTGGAATCCAAATATCTAAGGAATTACATTAGTAACTTGCTATTATTAACTTTGTCAAAAGGGGTCCTTCCAGCAACAGAAGAAGTCTATGATGAATATGCTAAAGAGAAGATCACCAATGTGATAACATCCTGAACTGGAAATGGCTTTCCATCCTGGGTTGGAAAGCATTGGTGGGCACTTATAATTTGCCTAGGCATTTTACATCATTGTATTTTCAGATAGTTTCATTATTTTATTTTCAGTTTTAAGGCACAGTATTTTATTGCTTTATGTTTTATTGCTTTAAAATTAAGTCCATTGTTAATGAAGGCTTAGTTAATATGTAGGTAGTACATATACATGAACAAAATATTAAATAAGGACTTGCATCCTGCAAAGCGCTGCTAACAGGTGCAGGATTAGTTTGCTTCATCCTGCTGACGAACCCCAATCTTTTGTTTGGATTGCTTAATGGACAAAAAAGTTATACTAAGGCAATTTTCTATATTGGTAATAGAAGTGAGATCAACAACAGTCAGTAATCAGCATTTGTCCCTAAGTGGCTGCAGATGGAAATCACATTTACTTTGAGCACTTAACACCCTTCCAAGAAATTTCTGCATAAGGTTATTTGAGAAATATGGTTAATTGAATACATTCCCAATTTAGTACATAATTGGTCTCCCTGTTACATCTTTGCAGTTCCATATGGAATTGAAGATGTCACAACAATCACCAGGGATATGAGGTGAGTTTACATAGAAGCACTGGACTTTTTCTTTTCCCCCTCCAATCAATTATCCTGGGACAAAAGGCAATCCATAAGTTCACTTCAAACTCTGATTTGTTTACACATTCAAGAGGTGAATCAAAGTTGAGGCGCTCTGGAAGCATCGATAGCACCAGGACGAAGAGCTATTGATTGACTTATTTCATTCTGGAGGAGGTCAGCTACATCTGACCTTGTTATCTAGTGACAGCCTAGCTTTTCATTAAGTTCATGTAGATTTCCAAACGCATCAGCCCCTGACAGAGCGGTCAAATGCCTAATGACACAGTATGCTATTGATTTGATCCTGGTTAGCTTTTTGGCATATGGTTGTCACAGGTGACATAGCTTGAAGACAACAAAAACAAATTGCCAAGTACAGGTTGGTCTCATATAAACAACACTTAAGCTGTTATCTCCGATGGTTAAAACCCTCAGAGAAATATAATATAATTAGCCCAAGTGTTTTTGTTGGCAATGATAAACCAGTTTATCCTGCCAAAGCCCCACCCTGGCCCATGGGCAGCTTTCCCCAACACCGTGCCCTCTAGATATATTCAGCCCCATTGTTCTGCAATCTTATAATTAAATACATGGAAATGGTCTTCTGGGCAGAAATATGAACATGCCCATCCTATGAATGGATCAGAAGGATGACATAGTAATGGGGGCAGGTAGAAAATCACTGCTCTGCTTGCTCTGTTCTGCCCTATCTCCAGTGAAGGGAATTGGAAATGAGCACCATTAGCAAATAGACTTCATATTGCTTCCTCTCTTACTGTAATATTTAGATGGATTTTCAAATCAAATCAAAATGCCCTTGCTAGTAAGGGTCTGTTTCTGAACACAGAGAGACTATAGGAAGCCACTGCTCTCTTTTCTTTTATATAAAGAAACATGACTAAAAGCTGATAACCATGCTAATTATGGTTACAAAATTCCATATAACCAGTAAATGGGAGCAAACAGAAGCAAGAAATAAGCTTAATTCTCCTGCGTTCCACTGACTGCACATATTTTTGCAACCAGATATAGAGTCCTGCGTAGATTAAACAGGTCAGAAGAAGCCTATTATTCCGCATCACAAAGTGAATTTTCAAATGGCTGATATGGAGCACCTAATCGTTCACAGGTTCACCATTGCGGTAGCTGTATACAGCCACAAAAATCCATCTGCCAATTGAGATTGTTCCCTGTCAGCTTCCTAGAACACTCTCCCAACTTTTAATTACTTTCTGGACAGAGGAAATATGTTTTACAAAGTACAGCAGCCAAACATCTTATTATTTAAGAATATTTTACTTGAGTTCTTTGTGGCCAAGTAGAATTTCTGTAAATACATACAAAGCTGGTGGAGAGTGATGCTTTCTTGTGTAGTATTCCTTTTGATTTGTTTTTTATTTTACTTGTGAGACTAGTTTGAAGTCACCCAATGAGTTTCCATTGATTAATACCATTTAAATAAAGGAACCTAGAAAAAGAAAAGTGGAGCAGGAGGCCTGGTGAGCATCAAAGAAGGTGATGCCTCCTTATAATCCATTACTACTTGTTCAAAGGTGTAAAAATGCTGCACATGTATTAAAAACTCTATGAAAAATCAATCCTGGCAGCTCATCTTAGGGTTAGGTCTCCTGTGTCTTTACCAATTAAGATTTTTTAAAAAAGAAAGAAAACAGCAAGTTAGTGTTATATACAGACCTACAACTCCATTCACACAGTAAACTAGCCTAAGAAAGAAGAGTATGATTAGATTTGAGAGTTATAAATGAGGGAAATTGTGGATTTTGAAGCCTGATGTTTTTCGGGTGACAAAATTTAACTCTTTTTTCTGAAATCAGGTTCACCAGGCTTGATGAACAAATAGATAATTTATAATTATCTAAATCCAGTGGTGAATTTTGAGAGTGTTCCTCAAAAGTCCAGTATAAGCCTTCATTCCTTCTTTTGAAGTTTAATAAAATAATGTTGTTCAAATTAAATTCTATATTTCCTCCATGGCAAAGAAAAACAGGTTAGTGTTTGGATGTCACCATGTCTGAGCTTTCAGTTTTAGATCACCTTGAGGTTAATAATACGAATGCTTCAGTTGCTATGTTAAATTGTTAGAATTACTTGTTTTTCATTAGTGTCCTGCAAGACTCATTTTGAATTCTAATTCAAAAACCCATCACTGTACCACCTTTATTTACAATGTTTGAAACTAAGCCAGCATAATGGATGAAGGCAACAAATCTGTTTAAAAATGTTTGTTTACCAGGACGCAATAGGTGAGTTACCAATTTATCTATCTAATTTGTAGGAAATCTTAAAGAAAGATGCAAGCCACATTTGAATTCACAGGCTATTTACCACAGACTCTTTTTTTGCCATCATTTTATACCTGGAATAATTTTGTTATCTGATTTAAAAGGCAAAGTAGTTGCTTTGGCATCTCAATTTAAGAGAAAATTGGATGATATTCCTGAAGTCAATTACCAGAGTTTTATATTTCTCTCGTAGAACATATTTTGTGCTCTCCCCTCCCCCATTAAATCTAAATTGGAAAATTAGATTGAGATATCAGTGTATATATTACTCTAAAAACATTAAAACTTCATTAACATGTACGAAGCAGGAATCCTGTAAAAATCCATACAACCAAGCAGCTAAATAGTACCATAAATGAAACCAAAGTATATATTTTAGTAATGTATCTAGATGCATTATTTTCAGTATCTTTCTGTAGGGTTGTTTCACTTTTTTTTTTTACTGTAGTATATATAGCTGTATAAGGAAATAACAATACTGAAATACATGTTAGGAATGTATTGGTATCAATTTTGCCCCATGTTGGGATCTTCTAACTACAGCTTTGTAAGCACATACAAGGGATGTGTGGATTGAATCCATTTCAGTTTGATTTGAACATCTGAATCAATTTGAAAGAACAATCCAACTTGATTCAAATGAATCAATTCAGACTTAATCTTTAAAATGGATCCAATATAGTTTGGAGCATTAAAATGCATATGTGCCTATAAGGAAATCTCTGAATCATTCTGAACCTATTTGATTCAGTAAATCTAATTCAGTTATTAATTAGATATATGCGAGGGTGATTTGGCGCAACATCTGTCATCCCATTGATTGCCAGGGTTGATCTGGATGGTTAAGTGGGTGTCCCTTTCCTCCCTCACCGCTCCATGTGTGTCCCTCCCAAAGCTGCCCACTAGGTGGAAGAGAACGACCATCCCAGATAGGAGTCTTCTGTCAAGGATATACGATAGTTGCACTCCCCTACTAGAACCACAAAAAACCTCAAAAAATCTTCCATTTGTAGAAGATTAGATACATTGATTTAGTTAGTTGAATTGATTCAGTGTTCCACATCAGATTTTGGAATGTAGAAATTATATATGTTGTATAATATTGAATGTTTCTGCAAGAACAAGGACTTCATGCTTTCCACATATAAATGTTTCATCCCATAGAAAACCATTATGTCCAAGATCTATTAACATTCCATCTTGGAAGTTAGAGCTTTGGGAACTCACCAGTTTGCATATGAAAGTGATTGCTTGATATCATGTGCGTGAAGTTCATGAACTAGCAAATTCTGGATCAGATCCAAAATTGTTCTTCAGCGAATAGAAGGGCTCCTTTAATTTACTTAAATCTCTTGATTTAGTAAATGCTTCTATAAACTTTCATTTTAGTTGCATTTTCATTCATTATGGAACATATTTCACTATCTACCAATGTATTCTATAATATCCATCAACCATTTTGAAAATCTAAAGTTCAGGAAGCCCAAGAAGCTGCAGAGATAAGGTCCTTCTGTCTTAATGCATGAGCCTGATGGGCACTTGCCCGTGGGCTCCACGAGCATAGGGCCCCCATACTAATCTGTGTATGTTAACCCTTCAATGCACCTTGTATCATATAAATATAGCAACATATTTATTACATTTTACTGAATTTTTTTATTTACTAACATACAAATATATGTTTAATTTTATCGACCATTTACATTTTTATTCCTGTGAGTAGTTGTCGTAGGGGCCCCCAGTACACTGTTTCGCTGGGGCCCATAATGCTGTTAAGACAGCCCTGGATAAGGATGGGCAAAAAAAAAAAATCTTTGCTTTTCCATCAGTGGGAGTGCCTTTGGATCTCTCTCCTGACACACCTATGACTGATTCTTCACTTCTGTATGTCTGTCAAACTGAATGCTTTATGTTCTCATAAATGAGACAAATGTTGGATATGATAGATTGTAATCAATCCTGTTCTCTGAGTCTTAGTTCCCCATTTGAAAAATGGCAATGTCTTGGATTCCATTACACAACTATTATGTTAATAAGTGAACAATAAGTAATGTCAAGGAAGAATATATTCTGTTTTAAGGAAGGAAGGAATTAATGGATCAAGGAAAGAAGAGGGGAAATTATGGAATATTAGAAAACAGAAACAATAAAATAGATATATTTTATAGATACCCTATTCTTACCCCATGATGACAGACAGATGCTGAAACTTGTTGTAACTGTATTTATATGGCTACAAATACCCACAGATTAAATTCCAATCTGATGAAATTTTGACCTTTCTTCTGATTTATCCCATCAATACAAAGTAAATAATTTTAAACCCAATCATATCTGGGCTATAAATAAAATGTACCATTTTTAGAAGAGCTTATGTTTATAAATAAGCAGGACAAGAGGCTGCGATGAATAGTCATTCCCACAGGTTTCATACATGTGTGACTGTCCTCTCCTTGACTTATATACTGTACATATTTCCTGTACGATAAATTAGGCCAGGACTGTCAAACTCTCGGACCGCGGGCTGGATGCATCACGTGCTGGCCACGCCCACGCCCGGTTTAGTGAAGAGGAAAAAAGTCCCGATATGTCACGTGACGCCGCCATGATGATGTGAGTTTGACACCCCTGCGTTAGGCTGAAAAACAATGTTGAGCCCAAGAACATCCAGGGACCCTCCTGGCTGAGTTTTCATGATGCACCAATACACCTTGATTGCATCTACACATCCACTTCTTGTTTAAAAATCTGGCAACTATTCCCTCTCCCCCCAGAACTTTGGAAAACAGCTGGACAATGATTTGGAAAACAGGAAGAATGTAGCAGACTTCTCTTAGTGGGCCATTCCAAAGAACTGAAAAAGAGACAATATTGCTTTGAGAATTTATTTTCTAAATGTTGATAATGGGAGAAACCACAAAGTTAGTGGAAGGAAGACTGAAAACACACAATGATTATTCTTTGCTTTCACAGCTTTACTGATCAATCTTGATCACTCTCAACTTTATTGTTCTTCTGAAATAATTCTTGATAAACTTGTCCAATTATTGGAACTAATTATTGGAACTTCATGTGATCAAATAGCTCAAGAACAATACCTATTATAGTTGTCAACAGATGGCTTGAGAGCAATTGTTAACCTAGTGGTTTTATCAGCCCTTTTTTCTAGCAACATATTTAATTTGTTTAATTGCCAGAAGGTGTGAAAAAGCTGATGAGTCTCTCAGCTGCCCAGACATGCATGGAAAATAAAATCAGAAGGGACTGGTATTGGTTTTTAAGTTTTATACAAAGTTAAACATTGAGATTTAAATTAGTTACACAACTTAAAATAATTATTAAGTTGAAAACCCACCAAAATCTCATAGCAAAAATGTTTGCTATGGCATCAGGATAGGTCATTTTAGCATAAGGATTCAATGCAAGAGAAAAACAATATTTTCTCTTGTAAAAGGGTTGTTTTCCACCGAAAGGACAATTAAATAAAGAGGTGCATCTGTCCTTCCATCACCTATACAATTATTTCTCAGGAATACTTTGATTGTTATAAGATACTTTTAAAAAGACCTGATCAATCAAAGAAGAAATGCAACTACAAAGGAATTAATGCTTTTCACACTTGGAGAAGTACTTTCCACCAGTTCAAAACTAGTGAATGTTCTATTTTTTTTTTATTTTTTATTTTTGCCCCAGTGAAGGGCACCAATGGGCAGCTCATGTTAAATAAATAGCCTGGTACTGGTTGAAGTTCTACAGAAAACAAATATACATCTATTTCAGATATTACTCCATATCTCAGATAATACATACTATTATAGGAGGATATTGAGCTAATGCTATTATTAAGAGAGAGCACCTCAGTCATTTTTTAGAATCAGGAACTCTCATGAAGATGAAATTCTACTGCAGCCAATATTACATACCGGTAGAGTCTAATCTCTCTGAGATCATCTGGACAAGTTATCCTGTATCTCATTCGGTATTTGAAGTCCTATTGGTAAGAATGAATGATGCCCAGATTTTGGAATGTCATTACACAGAAATTCCTCCTGTACTATCTATTCAGGTGTTTGGGTCAGGTTCAAGAACATAAAAAGAAGGCAGCTGTGGGATTCTCATGATACATTAAGTAAACTTGCTTCAGCATTCTTAATACAATCTTAAATTGTATTTTTGCCAGTATCTATGTTCTTTGACTGTACTTCACTGAATTGGTTTTTAAGAATGAGCTAATACTGTTTGTCTTGAAAAACTATTACAGAACAGTTTGATTTAGCAATAGCACTTAGCAATAGCACTTAGACTTATATACCGCTTCATAGTGCTTTACAGCCCTCTCTAAGCGGTTCACAGAGTCAGCATATTGTCCCCAACAATCTGGGTCCTCATTTTACCCACCTCGGAAGGATGGAAGGCTGAGTCAACCTTGAGCCGGTGAGATTTGAACTGCCAAACTGCAGCTAGCAGTCAGCTGAAGTAGCCTGCAGTGCTGCACTCTAACCACTGCGCCACCTCGGCTCATTTTTAACAGATAACTCAGGAAAAGTGTGTCCTTCTGTAGGCCCCTTTCTTCTTTTCCTTCCTAGAGTTTGACTACAGGCATTTACAAATATAGTCCTCTATGGGACATCATTCTGCCCAACAACCTTAAGGACTGTTGAAGAACCACATTTCCACACACTGTCGTGTCAGCAGGGAAGCAGTGGTTTGGACAGGAGCCAGGTAAAGGGGGAAGGAGCCAGGATCTTTCCTCTTTCTTCTTTCCCTGTTCAACTAATATCTCAGTAGGCCATTTGAATGATGGTCTTGGTGTCTTCCCACATTCCTTCTGTTAACCAGTACATTGCCTACTCTCCCATCCAATTTTGCCTCCACCTTTCCTCTATTTCCTGGAACTCAAACATGAAACTTGCACAAGTGCCATTAATCCACCTGAACTTCCTAATACTGAGTATGCACATTAATTTTAGCCCATTTTTAGACTAGGACCCATCACTGCCAAAGACAGCTCCCCACAAATAAAAAATAAGCCTATTTATATCAGAAGTTGTTCTGACCCCACCCCCCAAATCTCTGTTGCCCATTAAATTGAGAACTATTAAACCAAAGGTTAATTGTTCTTTGCTTTTGTATTTTGTGCTGGGCTGTCCCTAAAGGAATGATCATTTTACCTCACAACTGAAAGGTTCAGAATTGACCTAAAGTAACAGAAGTTTCAGTTCTATATCTTTAGAGGCACTGGACTAAATTTTACTGTGATGAAAGATAGATTAAGTGTCCAGAAAATTGCAACCTTTTCTGTCAGTTGTATTCCTCATGATTACTTCATGGACAATACCAGTGATTGATTTCTCAATAAAGGTCAAGGGATTTTTACAAATATCTATTTGTTGTCTATGTTCCAGATCAAGTTCAGTTAAGATGCTTAGCAGTATTTTATAATTTCCACAAAGATATGCAGGAGAAAGATTTCTCCACTTGGATGCTGAATTTAGCATTAAATGTTTATCTAAGATCTTAGATTTTTCTTTCCTTCTAATATACGCTGGATTGAAACAGAGATAAAGAAAGGGAAGTACTAAGTTTTCTGAAAGGATAAACTGGCCTTTTGTTCGGGGCAAACTTCTGAAGCCAGGAACAAAATGCTTTCAACTTTACAGTCCAAGGCAATGTTACTTTCTTTTCAATATGAAGGCAGAACAAGGATTTGCACAGAAAAGGAAGGAAGTCAGATCTGATATGTTCATTCATATCTTCTGCTCCCTCATGTATTCTTCGATCCCTCTCTTCCTCCCGCCTCCAGACTGATGCCCTCCAAATGTGATGAGACTGCAACTTCCAAAATTTTCACCAAGCAAAATACAGTCACAATCCATCTAGAAGACATCATATCAGAAAAACCTGATTTGAATTCTGTTGCCTAAATACAGGAAATGACATTTTGGTGGAAATGGAAGCAAAGCAGGATAAATCAGTGTTTTTTTAACAATCCATCAAAGGGATTTTAAAATCAAAAACCTATAATGTTACACATTTGAAGTTTTACCATCCACCCTATCTATTGTCTTACATTCTAATTTGTTAATACATTCAGAGCTATATTGAGAGAAAATCGGAACATACAGTGAGATGGACATTCCTTTTCAAAAATTAGTGTTTGTGATGTTGCAATAACAACAACAGCTGTATTGTGGGTGGGGGAAAGGAAGATTTCTTACTCTGGAGAGTATTATGCATTTACAAAATAGTCCTTGTAGTATTGTTATCTTCTAATTTGTTGGTGGACAGCTGAAAATAAGGAGCCACAGGAGTCTACCTAGACATGGTTAACTATTCAGTCTCTAAGGCCATGGCATTATGTGTACCATACTAAGGGTCTCACTGGAACTCAAGAGCAGGGCATCCCAATCTCTGGGAAATAATAGTTTACACGAGAAGCATAAACACATTTTACAGAGCATCACTCCGAACAGTGATTATTAAAAGTGGAAGTCTTTTATCAGTGTTTTAATTATACAAATGAGATTTACCGTTCTAATGAAAATGAAAATACTACCTTTGATAATTTGGGCCAGGTTTCTTTCTTGAATTTGGTTTGTATAACAGAATCCATTTCTGAAACATGAAAAGTAATAAAACCAATACAGGATCTGAGCAAATGCAGTAAGTATACTTTTTAACCACACGGAATTTCAAGCACTTCATTGTGTCTGTACACTATACACTGCATTGGTGGGGGATATGGGCTTACGAAGTAGCCTATAAATTAGAGATCCTAACTTGTGTGGAATTGCATGACTCTGCTTGTGCTAAAACAGAGCTTGATTGAGGTTATGGCATACTGGCCTAAATGTGACAAAACTGATGGATAACTTTACCATTAGCATGAAATGTTGCTGAACTACTAAGGTCACTAATCTAGTATTCTAAAATATTTTCCTACAAGACTTGTATTTGTGTTCTTGCAGTGATTCATTCTGCTTATATTTTTTTTCTTCCACTTGTTTATTTTTCTTTCATGTCCATTTTTTCATATATATATACATACACACATATATACATATATACACACATATTAACAAGATAGATAGATAGATAGATAGATAGATAGATAGATAGATAGATAGATAGATAGGTGATTGATAGATAGATAGATAGATAGATAGATAGATAGATAGATAGATAGATATACATTCACTACACACACACACAAACATATATATACACACATACACATACATATATATACATATATACACACACTTGAGAATTGCAGTGTTCGTTAGGCAAGTGTTAGGTTTCTTCTTTTTCTTTTGCTAAATAATTTCACAGGGGGCGCAATGGCTCAGCAGTTAAAGATGCTGAGCTTGTCAGCTAGAAAGCTGACAGCCCAGGTTCAAGACCCGAGCACCCCATGATGGGATAAGTTCCCATTACTTTCCCTAGTTCCTGCCCATCTAGCAGTTCGAAAGCATGTCAATGTGAGTAGATAAATAGGTACCACTTTGGTGGGAAGGTAATAGTAAAGTTTGCAGATGATACTACAGTGATTGGTCTCATTCGAGACAATGATGAAACTGCATACAGATGGGAGGTTGAACAACTAGCCTCATGGTGCGACCGGAACAATCTGGAACTGAACACACTCAAAACCGTAGAAATAGTGGTAGACTTTAGGAGAAACCTTCCCATACTACCACCTCTTACAATACTAAACAACACAGTATCAACAGTAGAGACCTTCAAATTTCTAGGTTCTATCATATCTCAAGACCTAAAATGGACACCTAACATCAATAATGTCATCAAAAAAGCACAACAAAGAATGTTCTTTCTGCGCCAACTCAGGAAGCTCAAACTGCCCAAGGAGCTGCTGATACAGTTCTACAGAGGAATTATTGAGTCTGTCATCTGCACCTCTATAACTGTCTGGTTTGGTTCTGCAACCCAACAAGACAGACACAGACTTCAG
>QLTV01000972.1:9825827-9837193 GCA_003457575.1 Thermophis baileyi | reverse complement strand
TCGGCCCTTCGGCCGTGGAGGCCACACCCAGTACCTTCCAGGAGCTTCCATGCTCGAGCCCCGGAGCGGCAGCAGACCTGTCCGCACAGGCCGCTGCCTCACCACCAACTGAATTGCGCAGGTCTCGTAGGGCTCCAAAACGCCCCGCCTACCTGCGTGCTTACGTATGCTGGACAGCTCCATCCAGGAGGGGAGGGGTGTTATGTTCTAACTGTTTAAACTGTGTTGCATGGTTCCAACCAGGTCCAGCGTTTGAGCGGGAAAAAGCTCAAACGCTATTGGCTGGTCTGTCTGACAGCTCCCTATAAAAGGGCAAGCTGTCAGACTGCTCTTTGCTGGTTGCTGACACAAGAGCTGAATAAAGAACTGCTTGGAAGTCTGTCTCCTGTCATCTCTACCCACTATCTAACATTGACCCCCTCTTCTTTGTGGCAGCCCCTCAAATAATGGAATACTGCTATCATGTCCCCCCCTAGTCTTTTTCTCTAGACTAGTCAAACCCAAATCCTGCAACTGTTTCTTCATATGTTTTTTGTCTCCAGGCCTTTAATCATCTTAGTTGCTCTTCTTTGCACTTTTTCCCAAAGTCTCAACATATTTTTTTTTGATGTGGAGACCAAAACTGGATCCAGTATTCCAGGTGTGGTCTTACTAAGGATTCATAAAGCGGTACTAATACTTCACATGATTTTGATTCTATGCCTCTGTTTTTGCAACCAAGGATTGTATTCACTTTTTTTGGCTGCTGCTGTACACTACTGACAAATCTGGCTTCCATTATTGTCTTTGCCTATCATAAGCTGGTTGGAAAGGTCGCAAATAGTGACCACATGATCCCCAGATTCTGCAAGTGTTGTAAATACAGGACAGTTGCAAAGCACTCAAATTTTGAACACATGACCCTGGGCATGCTGCAATGGTCATAAGTGCAATGACGGATTGCAAGTAACTTCTTTGAGTGCTATTGTGACTTCAAATGTTTGCTAAACAAACGGTCATAAGTCAAGGGCTACCTGTATGCATATTATTCACATATAAATGTTTCATCTCTCATAGAATTGGGGAGCTATGAATTAAAAATAGCTGTTGTACCCTATTTTGGCAGCCATTTTGGAAAGCAGCACTGAGTAAGAGATTGCTGAACTCACATACATGAAAAAGTGTCAGGCACTCTTTGAAGATCTCCACAAACACAACAGAGTTTGAACACATTACAGTGGTTAATTGATAATCTGCATCTGCATAACCAGTCCAACTCCCCCCCCAACCTCATCCCAATTTAACTCCTACATACATTTAGCCACCCCAGGTTACATTTGCTGAAGTGAGGTTCAGCTCGTGAAAATTCATATGCCTTAAATAAAATTTGCTAGTCCGAAAAAAATGCTACCAGATTCCTTCTAATTTTTGGATAGAAAAACTAATGTGGCTGTCCCCCTATAGTACCCAGAGATGGGATTCAGCAGGTTCTGACCAGTTCTGGAGAACCGGTAGCGGAAATTTTGAGTAGTTCGGAGAACCAGTAAATACCACCTCTGACTGGCCCTGCCCCCATCTATTCTCTACCACCCGAGTCCCAGCTGATCGGGAGGAAATGGGGATTTTGCAATAACCTTCCCCTGGAGTGGGGAGGGAATGGAGATTTTACAGTATCCTTCCCCTGCCACGCCCACCAAGCCAAGCCATGCCCACCAAGCCACGCCCGCAGAACCGGTAGTAAAAAAAATTGAATCCCACCACTGATAGTACCTAACTCATACATATAGCATTCTGCACTGCAGATTAAATATATGATCTTTTCAATTACCCTCTGTAAGGAAGAAATTGCTGGATGCTTCAGGTAATTGGTTTTGTACCAACATGATGTCCATTAAAAGGGTTTCTTTAAGAAGTAATAGAGATGTCTAGTAAGTACATTTGCTCCAGATCTGAAACACCTTTCCTGCTTTGGATCTGAAAAGGTGCTCATTCCCACAGTCCAAATACTCTTGTCATGACTGACATTCAAACTAATTTGGCAGAACAAAGTCTGTTTATATCTTCCTATAAAGTATTGCAATGTGAGGATTCCAAAATGTTTGGCTTTGGGGAAATTTTATGTGCAGCTGTAGCCATTTATCAAAAAAAAAAAATCTGTAAAAATGCAACTGTAAAAACGTCCTTTTCAACAATAATACATAAACTCCCTAAATCCATTTTCTTTCACCTCCATTTTCAGTGAGATCAAAAATAACCTTCTCTCAGATCATTACACACTCTTTCTTCTCTAGAAAAATTAATTGTTTTACTTCTTTGATAGGAAGCACAGCTACAACAATTACTTTTTAATAATCTAATCAGCCTTTTTTGGAGCTGTCAACTGGAAGAGTTAGTTCCAGAGTTGAGCTTTATGCATCAGATTTTACTATCTTGATCTCTGGGATGGAAGACAGAGGCAGTTTGGTTTATAATTTTCACTGATGTGCTCGGAATAATTTGCAAAGAGCGATAGTGTCAGACTGAATGATCAAAATAGTAGCTGTGATTCTGTATAGCAGGGATACATTTCAGCCATTGTTCATATTTATCTGGAGTAGTTTTGCTTACTTAAACCACCTGCTAGCAACACTGCAGAACAGTAACATTGCCAAACAGCTTATGTATCATTTAGGTAGATACAGCGAGATATAGCTCCTACAGCTAAAAAGTATATATTTAATTTGGAACTGATGTTGCCCACTCTCCTCCACTTCAGCTGCTGCATATTTAGAGATTTTAGAGAAGGGCATCTGATTGCAAAACCGATAGTATGTTACAATGCCACCCTACGTTCCAAATGTACTTTTGAATACAGATAGAATGATGGTTACAATCTGGCAGAAGAATTAATCAGTGGAATGTCTTGCCTTTGGATGTATTGTGGGTGCTCCATCATTGGAGGTTTTTAAGAAGAGATTGGACAGCCATTTGTCTGAAATGATATAGGGCAGGGGTGTCAAACTCAAGGCCCGTGGGCCAGATCCGGCCCGTGGGGTGCTTTAATCTTGCCCTCAGGGCCAGCATGGAAATAGCAAAGGACCGGCCTACGGTGCCTCTGGCAGCCAAAATGGGGCACGGGAGGGCCGCATGTGTCCCCCCGTACCCCATTTTTGGCCTGGATGGCCTCCTGCAGCACTCTGCTGGCCAAAACAGGGCACAGGGGGCTGTGCGAGGCCCCCCTGCCCCATTTTCAGCCTGGACAGCCTCCTGCAGCACTCAACCGGCCAAAATGGGGCATGGGGGGACCTCATGTGGGCCCCCAATGCCCCATTTTGGCCGGCAACATTCTGCAGGAGGCCGTCCAGGCTGAAAACGGGGCACAGGGGGGCCTTGCGCAGCTCCCCCATGCCCTGTTTTGGCCGGCAAATTGCTGCACAAGGTGTCCATCCCATTCCCCCCCCGGCCCATGGAGGAGAATTACAATGCTGATCCGGCCCTCGAAGAAATCCAGTTTGACACCACTGCTATAGGGTCTCCTGCCTGAGCAGGGGGTTGCAAGCAGTGGCAGATTAAGGTTCACTGGTGCCCTAAGCACTGATAAATCTTGGTGCCCCCCTCCTTTGTACATACTGTTGTGCATACCGGGTTTTTTTTCTTTGTGCCCCCTTTGGGCCTGGTGCCCTAAGCACATGCTTAGTCTGCTTAATGGTTAATACACCACTGGTTGCAAGGTCCCTTCCAACTCTGTTACAGGTAGTCCTCGATTTACAACAGTTCGTCAAAGTTTCAACGGCACTGAAAAATGTGACTTATGACTGTTTTTCACACTTACAACCTTTGCAGCATCCCTATGATCATGTGATCAAAATTCAGATGCTTGGCAACTGGTTCATATTTATGACCATTGCTGTGTTCCCAAGATCATGTGATCCCCTTTTGCGACCTTCCAATAAGCAAAGTCAATGGGGAAGCCAGATTCATTTAACAATTGAGTTACTAACATATCAGCTGCAGTGATTCACTTAACAACTGTGGCAAGAAAGATCATAAAATGGGGCAAAACTCACTTAACAAATGTCTCATTTAACGATTTTGGGCTCAATTGTGGTCGTAAGTCAAGGACTATTTGTATTCTGTTATGGTTTGATGGTAGGCAATTTCATTTCATTCAAATCTCCCAAATTTCCTTGAAAATCATTAGACATGTTAAAAAAGTTGTATGTCATGTGTATAGGTGACTTTAAAAAAAAAAAAAGAATTCTCCAAAGTGCTTATCAAATGATGTTTTTTGCAAGCTCTTTTTGGTCAGCTGGGGGAGATCACAGAACGATTCATTGTTTTTTCTCCATGTTCCCATATTAGCAGCAATGAAGGTGACTGATAGGTTCCTCAAAGGAACCCATCAGTCGTGCAGAGTGGAAGTAACCACAGTTTTCTACTAAGGTTGGAAAGCAGGATCAAATATGACAAAAGTATGTTGATAATGTATTGGTTTCCTGGATTTATACTTGATGTTTAAGAACAAATTTGTTCTTATCTAGAACAACAGTTGCCTGTAGCTCAAATATGAATAGAATTATTGGAGAATAGAATCTCGATTGATCTTTT
Organism: Thermophis baileyi; assembly: GCA_003457575.1. Lineage (NCBI taxonomy): Eukaryota > Metazoa > Chordata > Lepidosauria > Squamata > Dipsadidae > Thermophis > Thermophis baileyi. The sequence continues at coordinate 9,832,627 of QLTV01000972.1, read as the reverse complement.
TAAAAACAATTATGTGCGTGGTTTTGAAGTTGAGGCTTCTCCAGCAGAGAGGTTCAGCGATCAAGCCCTGATGACCACTGTGGGTGGTATATCCAACATAATTCTTTTAAAAAGAATTATGCTTTTTTTTCACCTTTCTAGTAGTTCTTCATTAGGGACTCTAAAGAAAATTTCTGCCATACGGCTCATCAGTAGGAGATCGGAAAATTCAACTCCACACCCTTTCTTGGAACTGAAGCAGAAAAATATTGATTGGGAGAAATCTGGTTAGAAAGCTCATTGGGAATACTGTAAATTATCAGTAGGAGAACATATGGGAGCAAATGAATCAAAGAAATGTATAAAATGAGCCGAATAAAAACCAGGCTGGATTAACTGAAATGCTCACCCAGTTTCCAAAAGGGTCATTTGGGTACTTTCATTTTTGGCCACCATTATTATTTCTTCAGATGTTCATTCTAGAAATAACAATTCAGGCATACATATATGACCTACATCGTCTACAGTGGAATGATTCCACTGAAGGGGAATTAATCTGCCCTGATATTTCTCAGGGAAATTGATTTCTGTGCCTTGTGTAAAAGCAGTGTTGTCCAGCAGTAGCAAATGAGAACCAACTAATTAGTTCACTTTTCAGGGCAGGGGGGCTATTCAATGTAAGACCTATTATTTCCTCCATTCTTTCTTTGTTCTTTTTTGACCTCCTTTCCTTTGGCTCCCCCTTGCCTTGTTTGCTGCTGACCTTGAATTTGTTGAGCAGGAAAGATAAACACTGATTAGGCATATGCAAACCTCTAGAATTTAAAATTGGGATATTCCAAAAAACATTCTGGAACACTCTGTTCCTAAATTGGTGAGTTTTCCTATTGCTACATTGTGTCTTTGGTCTCTGTACATGAGAAAGGGAAGATCTGAACCTCTGTTGCTGCAAGGCAGGGATAAGCTTCAGAACCCCCAAATCTCATATATATACATATATATGTATATTTCTTCTGACAGCTATCCTGCCACTATTCATATGATTTATAATAGCACAACCTGAGCCTGAACACAATAGTACAAACACAAACTGCACCACTTACTTTCCTCTCTTTAAAGACAAAGCAAGCATATATACATCAGTGGTGGGTTCCTCCCAGTTCAGCCTGGTTCTTAGAACCGGTAGTGGCGGCGGCAGGAGGCTCCGCCCACCCGCCCAGGACGCTTCTGCGCATGCACAGAAGCATCGCACACGTGCGTGCGCAAACCGGTAGCAACAGGTTTTAGAACCCACTACTGATATACATGTAGGTAAGACCATTCTCCAGGCTAAATCAATCAATCAAACCTAATTCCTAATTTAGTCAATTTGCTGAAGAATATAGCAGAGAGCCATCAAAAATGCCAGTTGCAATTTAAAATAAAGCAAACCGTAGACTTTACTAATAAAAACATATCAGATTTACTATCTCAGTTTAGCAAGAAACTTTAATTAAATTTAAAAGGTAATTCCATGTAACACCACCAACGAGTTTAGTTTTTATGCTCCATCAGCCTCTTGAAGTCCAGGAAGGGGTTACCCAAACGAGTTTTTTCCAGCTACAGGAGTAGCTTCCAAGAACAGAAATTCAAACTAACAAAATAGTGTTTCAAATAATCTCTTTGTATGTCTATCAGAGATTCCTAGAATGCTTATTAAATGTAAATCTAAATAAATGATTCTAGTTATGTCCTGTGTATAGTGTCAACCCTGAAGCTGGCCTGGCTGAAGCCATCTTGGACCTTCAGTGTTGCCACCCTGGAGTGAGGGATAGGGAGGGGGGATTAGAGATAGCTGGGGTTGTGTAGTCCAAATAAAATACTTTCCCCTGGGAACCAAGGATGTTCTCACACCTGGCCGGAGGAAGAAGGAGTGATGTCACCAGACCAGTGGACGCTGCTTTGATTGGGCCATGTGACTGATTGTTTGAGATTGAGGGAAAAACTTTTACTTTTAATTAGGTGAAACCCAAGGGGCCTTCAGAGTTGGTTTTCACTAGATATGTGCCAATTTGATAGAGCACGGGTGTCAAACTCGCGGCGTCACGTTGCCATCACGTGACGTTTCGTGACGTTTTTCCTTTCGCAGAGCTCGGGTGGGCGTGGCCTGCGTGTGACACATCCGGCCTGCAGGCCCCCAGTTTGACACCCCTGGTATAGAGGAATGGTCTAGCCAGCAGAGATGTGATCTAGATCCCTCATCTCTTCCAGTCCAATTTTCCATTTTTATAACTCATGCAACATCATGCAGAGCTCTGAAACTCTTCATGGCTTACCCTACCATTGTCCTCAGTGGTGCCTGCATTACCTTTTCAGCAAAAAACATTGTACACATGATAGGTTTTGCGAGTTTTAATAAATCTTTTTTTTTCAACTGCCTACCATCCAATCATCCCAAGCACTATTGTTTTAAACTGGAAATAAAAATTTTGGGAGGCAGAAAACGTAGTTCATAAGTACCCTAATCATATAAAATCTAGTTCATTACTTGTCTTGTAATTCTGTAAGGAATACAGAAAAGGAAAACAAGCAGGCAGAAATGTGTATGGACCATGTGACCTTCATAGGTGATGGTAGGATTTCCTGACTTTTTTTTCTTTTTTGTTACTTTATATTACATGTATATAATACTTACAGTACAATGTTTGTATAAACTTTGCTACAATTTTAAGCAATGCATCATTGAATCACCCCTTCAAGATAAGATAGGTCAAGAAACAGACATTGCAGAGATTCCAGGAATGTTTGTTGTAGGGTATTACAACAAGTTTTCCTCTGTCATATCTTATACTAAACAAAATCAAGACAGGTTATCTTGAGTGTTTTTCTCACATTTACTTCAGTTTTAGGACTATGTCCCTCTTTTCCAAATATCTCCTTAACTTCTCATTCCTTCCTCCTCTATGGCCTTTAATGGGTTTTTTCTACCTTCCCAAGAAGGCTTCAGGGGCAACAAGTAGCAAGAGCAAGAGCATTTAGACTTACACACCAGTGGTGGGTTGCTAATGGTTCGCCCCAGTTCGGGCGAACCGGTAGTGGCGGCGGTGGGAGCCTCCGCCCACCCGCCCGGACGTCATCACAGACGATCTGCGCATGCGCAGAAGGTTCTGTGTATGCGGCAGAAGCGCTGCACGTGAGCAAGGCAAGCACGCACGTGCACGCATTCACAGTTCCGAACCGGTAGTGAAGGTAAGTGAAACCCACTACTGTTACACACTGCTTCACAGTGCTTTACAGCACTCTTGAAGCAGTTTACAGAGTCAGCATATTTCTCCCAACAATCTTGGTCCTCATTTTACCAACCTTGGAAGGATGAAAGGCTGAGTCAACCTTGAGTCTGTCAGAATCGAAGGAATCGAACTCCTAGCAGTAAGCAGAGTGAGTCTGCAATACTGCATTCTAACTACTGTGCCATCACAGCTCTTTAAGTAAAAATGGTTTTTTTTATTTTGTTTTTTTCCTATACTGTGTTTTATTGCTTGTAAGCTGCCTAGAGTCCCTGTGAGCAAGTAGGTGGCTATATAAATTTTCTGAATTAATAAATAAAAGTTTTTAGGACTATTTGCAGCTGTAGAGCTGTGAGCTGTCCAGCCTCACTTTAAAGTTGGACCGGAGCTTTAGAACCAAGTACCTGAAGGACTTGCATCTTCTCGGATTTGCCTGAATCTTACATTCTCTCACGCCTCTACTCAAATCATGTTTTCAAATGCCAAATGAGGATCATCAATATGCAGAAAAGTCTGGTCAAATAAATTCATTTGATTGAGGCCATATAAAAGCATCTGAAATGAATAAACACAAATGTTTATCTCAGGCTCTTCTCTCAAGCATTTTGTTAGTTAGTCTTAAGATTTAATGGTTTTTCCCAAGTTATGAATTTATGGAGCCCACCATTTTTACTGTTTTACTTTTATCTCTTTTGTTTTAATTTGTAATGTTTCAAATACTTATGTTCAGAGAACTCTAGATAGATTGGGATGATTAAAAAGGTAATAAAATGTAAAGAAAAGGAAAAGAAATAATTTTCCTATTCAGTTTACCCAAACCTTAATGCATGTAACCAAGATTCTAAGGATTTTCTTGCCCATAATGCTTTGGTCTACACAGCATTCGATTATCACCATTTCACTTTTACTGTGGCTACTTACTCTTTTTGGTTTTATGAGAGACTCAAAATTGCCAAAATAGTAGAGAAACATGTAATCCAATTCTGTGGTAGGCGTTTATGAAAAAGCCATTGTTAGTTTTTAAAAAATATATCTTCAGATTAGAGTTCCCCCACAAAAGATTCCAACTGAAATTTATCCTTGCCCCTGAAATATTTTTTTAGTTCCATCTACAGTGCTCACCCTTCTCTTGGGCTTGATGTCACTTCCTTGGGATTAATTGTTCACCTTCACATTCCATGCTATTAAGAATGAATTAACAGCCTGCTCATTACCCTTTCTGCTAGAAAAACATTGATGTATCCACCACAAAACACTCTGTCAATGACAGCTGGCTTTAGAGTGGATGTCAGTTTGAAACAGGATACTGTTATGTTCTTTTAACAGGCTGCCCCTTTCACAAACAAAAGCTGTAATCTGCATCCCACTTATCCTTAAAAGGACTCTGGCTAAATGGGGCAACTCCAGAGAAAAGAGTGAACAGTCTTGCATATTGTTTGAAATGTTCTCCCTCATATAAGCCAATATTTAATCTAGTTTTAAACTATTTGGATAAAACAAAATGGCAACCATTTTTAAAAGGTGCTATTGAATTGCATATGAGAACTTTCTGAAGTTTCAAGAACTTCTGAAATCACACTCCTTATTAAATCATACCCTTTAAAATCTACTCCATCCTAAATATGCAAAACAGAATTTAAAGGAAATTCAAAAGTTACGATTTTAAATACCCTGTAATTTGGTTCAAATGTTTGTTGCTAATTCTAACTAGTCCAAAATACTAAATATGTGACCTGTTTTATGCATCTGTCATGCCATTGGTGAATTGAAGTCCTGCAGAACTATTGTGATAGACAAAAGAAATATTATCCCATTAAACTGTCTCAGAAGCTTACTACAGTTCTTGTTGCTCTCTAATAAGCTTGGTTATTTTCTTGCAGACGTTTCATTACCCAGACTATGTAACATCATCAGTGCTAGTTTGGGTAATGAAACATCTGCAAAAAAACAAGCAAGCTCAGAGAGCGCCAAAGAGCCATCAATTCAACCCTGAGCTACAAATATTCTCCTTTATTAGTTATTACTACATTCCCAAAGAAGTGATTGGTGACAAGAAAAGTGAAGGAAGAGATGTGAAACCAGTTAGCTAGCTGTATACCAACCAGGGGTGGGTTCCACTTACCTTCCCCACCGGTTCGCATCACGATGTTTTGCTACGTTCCCTTGCGTAATTTGGCTTCCGCACATGCTCAGTAGCTGCAATCAGCCTGAAACACAGCTGAGGAGCTGATCAGCTGTGCTTCGGGCGAAGGAATAAAGGTCAGTATAAACCCAGGGGCGGGCGGGAGGGCCCTTTTTCAAGCAGCAGAACAGTAAAAAAATTCACAAAAAATTACCAAAAAAAGATGGCGGCGCCCACGGACCGGCACTGACCGAACCGGATCCGTGACGTCACCAGCAGGTCGCTAACAGTTCGGGCAATCCAGTCAGAATCGGGAGGAACCCACCCCTGATACCAACTCTTTCTACCAGAAATGTTAATGCAGCAACACACTCGTGTAATACAATTATTTTGCAAGCTGCAAAATAATAGCCTTCCAGGAGCAATTCAATATTTTACCTAAGAGGTTGGTTATTTGTGGAACTGTCTGTCTGTTATTTCCGCCCATCCCATAAGATCTGATAGGGTCAGGATGATTTTGAACCCCTTCTATTAAACAGTGCCATCTGGTGAGATCCAGGAGGCATGCCTTCCCTCTCACTGTGCCTGCCCTGCGGAACAGCTTATCTCCCAAGATACAGCTACGGTAGTCCCTACCTTGGTCTTTCGTAAGGCTATGAAGACCGGGCTATTCTCCCAGACATTGGACCAGGTCAGAGGTGGGCTCCTGCCGGTTCAGACCAGTACTATAGAACCGATAGTAAAAATAGAGACTGGTTCTCCAAACTGGCAGTAACGGCAGCCTGGCCACGCCCCCGAGCCGGTTCTTTCAGCGGCGCCATAGGCGGTGCCATCTTGTTTTTCGCTTCTGCGCATGCGCAGAAGCTTTGTTTTAGTACTGTGCATGCGCGAAGCGCCCGCACGCCCGCGCGAAGTGCCACTGAGCGAACCGGCAGCGACGAAAACCAGAACCCACCCCTGGACCAGGTGGTTAAGGGATCTCATTTTCAGTTGGTTATGTATTCAGTTGACTGCAGGATTTATTAATTATTCATACAGAAGCTTGCACAGTATTGCTTTGCTATTTTTGTTATTACCCATAATTTTAACTGGTTATAAACCACCCAGAGTCACATGCTGAATGGGCTACCCTGGTAGATGACAGAGACAGAGACAGAGACAGAGACAGAGAGAGAGAGAGAGATAAACAGAGACAGACAGACAGACAGACCTACCTACCTCATCTGGAAACTGATACTGGCCTGGCAGCCTACATTTCCTTTTTCCCATCTCCAACCCCTTCCCTTCCCTTCCCTTCCCTTTCCTTTCCTTTCCTTTCCTTTCCTTTCCTTTCCTTTCCTTTCCTTTCCTTTCCTTTCCTTTCCTTTCCTTTCCTTTCCTTTCCTTCTTTCCTTTCCTTTCCTTTCCTTTCCTTTCCTTTCCTTTCCTTTCCT
>QLTV01000972.1:9802808-9817347 GCA_003457575.1 Thermophis baileyi | reverse complement strand
GTCCTGCTTGTTTCCTTCTAACACCTCTCTCCTTCTTCCTCCCTTCCCTTCCCTTCCCTTCCCTTCCTTCTTTCTCTTTCTTTCTCCCTTCCCTTCCCTTCCCCCTCCCTCCCCCCCTCTCTTTCTTTCTTTCAGGGGAACCGGCAGGGAAAATAGGCTTTAAAAAGTAAAACAAAACAAAACAGGAAGTGATGATGTTGGGGCAGGTGGGTGGAGCTTCACACTGCCATCCCAGTTCTCCAAACCAGCTGCTGCAATCTTTACCTACTCGCCCGAACCGGGCCGAACCGGGAGGATTTCACCCCTGATAATTACCCATTAGAAGTTTGACTGGGTGCCAAGTCTTTTTTGTTTCTAATGTTTTAATCTGTTTAGTTTTTAGTTTTAAAATGGTTTTACATGTTGTTTTAACTTTTGGTTGAGAGCTGTCCAGAGTTGGTTAGAAGATGGGCAGCTTGTGCTAAATAAATCATCATGTATAATAGGTATTAGCATCCAACCCATTCTACCCTCTCAATTGGCTTTTTGTAAGGTAGTATAAATGGCGTTTTCTGACTGGGCAACAAGAGGCTGATTGCTGAAGGTTTATTGTAAAGCACCAAAAGTTGTTTGATCTGGGCAATATAGAAATACTTGGAATTAAGATATATGAACTCTAATATCATCATTGCAAAACAGTTTCATATAAATATTTCATAATAAAATTTATGATTAACAGATCAAATAGTCATTGATAAAAGAGAATAGCATTTACAACTTGCTGATATCTGTAATTCATCTCCTCTCTCCCCAAAATCCTTGTATCTAAAAATAACAAAGGGGGTCACTGAAAGAGAAGACGTAATTCTAATACGTCTACAGACTCTCATAGTCTCCTTTGAGGATCCATAGAGAGGTTCTGGAGTCTCCCATCTTTTTAGTTGGTGGGCATTTTGAGAATTTTGAGATGTTATGGATGCTTGCTGGAGCAATGTGCCTGTTAACATGGACATAACCAGTTACAAGGCCCTAATTTATCTGAATATTTCCTAGTGCCCTATCTAACACCCCTCCAGGACATGTCATACTAGGCCTGTATGGCTTTTTTTTCTGGGAGAGGATCACAGTGTTTATAAACAAAACACTGGTCTGTAGCTATCACTAATTTTAAATTGTAAAGAAAGCTTATGGGACCTATTTGGAAAATAATGCTGGAAGCTAGTACCTGATTTTGGTACTTGCTATCCATTACTAATATTTAAAGAATTTTAAAAAATGTGAAATGTCAGGTGGGCAGGCATTGTCAGGTGCAATGGGAAACTTCTAAGGAAATTTTCCTGGTAACCAAGTATCCATTCCCACCGTGTTGTATTTCTCACACAAAATATAATTAGATGGATTTCAGTGACATAATTTATTGTACACAGCCCAGAGTCACTTGGATGAGATAAACAATGTAGAAATGTAATAAACACATGAATAAAATAAAAAATAATAATATAGGACCGTGATGGCGAACCTATGGCATGCGTGCAAAAAACGGGCCTACCGGGCCTGCCGGAAGTCAGGAAATGGGCCATTTCCAGCCTCCAGAGGGCCTCCGGTGGGCGGGGGAGGCTGTTTTCACCCTCCCCAGGCTCCGGGGAAGCCTCTGGAGCCTGGGGAGGGTGAAAAACAGGCCTACCAGGCCCACCGGAAGTCGAGAAACGGGGCAGCGGGGGAGGAGGGGTCGTGCACGCATGCGTGGGGGGTTGCGCGCACATGCACAGGGGGGCGGGGGGAGGGTGGCATGGGGGCATTGAATTATGGGTGTGGGCACACGCACACGTGCAATAGCGCGTGCACGCACGCTTTCTGCACCCGAGGAAAAAAAGGTTCGCCATCACTGATATAAGATATATTTAACCCTCAAAATGTTCCGTAGTCCACCACACTATGTAATTCAGTAATCTTCATTAGGATGAACTGAAATCTCATAAACTACATTAAATACAAGGATCTATCACTGCCAGATCCAGAATATAAAATGAAATTCCCTTGAAATATTATGCTTTACCCACATCCACGGAATAGCGATCTGTAGTCTTGTTTTGACTATTTTTTAATATTTTTTAATATTTTTCCTTCCGAGGTCGGTAAAATGAGGACCCAGATTGTTGGGGGCAATATGCTGACTCTGTAAACCGCTTAGAGAGGGCTGTAAAGCACTATGAAGCGGTATATACTGTGTTTCGCCAAAAATAAGTCCCTGTCTTATATTTTTTTGAACCCTGAAATAAGCGCTTGGCCTTATTGCCATGCACTCAAAAGCTCGATTGGGCTTATTATCAGGGGATGTCTTATTTTGGTGGAAACAAGGTAAGTTTAAGTGCTGTTGCTATTAATCTTGGTGAACAAATAGTAATAACCAGCAGCCCTGCTCTGAGCTACTGTAAGAAAAAATCTCAAATAGCTTTTCTTAATGACTACCCTGTATACAGAGATAGCCGAACTTGAAAACAAAAAGCAGAGGTGTCATGGAAAATTCAGAGGAAAGGAGTACAGAACTGAGGAGAAACAACCAACCATTATTGGTTCAACATGCAATATGAAATGCCTAACATATGGGGCCTACTTATGCCTGACAAATTCCAACAAGAATGAAACTGGCCATGTGGTGCCTCCTAGTGGTTCATAGCAAATATCATAACTGTAATTTCCTTCCAATTGTCCTTCTTCCCTTAACAGCTCATGCTGAGCTAAAAGAAAGCATGAATTCATGCTATTGAATTTATTAGACTTCACCCTTAGATTTTAGCCACTGGGAATGATGAGTAGAAAGAAGTTCATGGGAAGGGATCATTTTATCCCCATCCCCAAAAATATCATCTCACAAGAAGCTTTTCTGAAAGGTTAGAGACTTTGGAATAACATGGGCTGGAACATGGGCAACAGAGAAATCATCCAAAATTAAATATAGGCATTTTTTCCCATTTACAATTCTTGGGATTCAAGTTAATTTAAATGTGTAGCTTGTCCATATTTCTTTATAAATGGTTTCACAAACTAAACTAATGAGAGCAGGAGGATTGTCCTTTTTGATAGTTCACCGTGGCAACTTGTCAAAAGATATATGAATGTGCAGTCAAAACAGGGAAAGAAACCAATGTTCCAAGTCATGTAACTTTAACAAGGAAATGTTCTTCTCCAATCACTGCAGCGCCAAACTGCTGATTCAGTTATGACCTTCAAAGTTTATTATTATAGATTATCATAAGCCACCTTCCATATGAAATATTTTGTATTTCCCTCTTTTTCATGGCTTACAGAAAGAAGTCTGAAGATTTAAGATCTTCAGTGCAAAACTATCCACTCTTCAAAGTTTTGAGGAAAGCTTTGAGAAAGTCCAGCTTGCCAATAACTTCACTTTCTAGCAAGCTTATTTCATCCAGCTCAGATAAACCTTACATTTCTTTTTGAATTGGCTCTACTTTTCACCCCACCCCCAAATTTTGAATTATTTTGTGTTTGTTGTCCAACATAAACAAAACATGTTTTGTGAAGAATTCTGACCTCCACCACTGGAAACCATAACACATGTAGCGGATCACTCTGGAGTACTAAGTTTAGAGAATTTGTGCTGGCAGAGAGACTTAGCATGATCTAACACTGCTGGGAATCTCCTTTGCAATGTGTTGGTCTGAATTAGAAATGCTCAAACTTTGAATACCTGAAGACCACCTGGGGAAAAATAAGAGATGAGCTAAGATTTATTGTCACCCTGGTGATGGCTATACAATCTTAAACTAATTCATGGAAAACTAACTCCATCAATGTTTATTGAGACAGAGTTTCCAGGTTCTGAGGCAAACCCAACATGCTCTAGAAAACTGATGGGTTTTCAGGAAGTTTTGGATTGGTCATCCAAGAAGCGGAATGTTACACTAAGTAGATATTTGCTCGGAGTGTATTGACACAATACACTCTGGTTACAGAATTCATCCATTTTCTAGGTCAAATACTATAGTGAATCCTCTAACCAAATGGGATGAATTTGTACAACGTACTGAGCCACAATATAGTTAACACTGACACAACTTAGCATGTTGTGCAAATGTGGTCACAAGATACTCAACCAGTATGATTAAGTGTGTAACATGAACACCACTATCTAATATATGCATGCACTTAACAGCCCCCCCCTTTTTTTACAATTATAGACAACTAAAAGTTCCATCCTTCCTTGCATAGACTCTCCTATAGTCAGCAGAAGATAGTCTTTGCAGTCATTGATTGCAGTTTCCATTCAATGGTATGCATACCTCTGAATTTGTATGTACACTCCCAAAGCCTGCTGAAGATTATGCACGAAGCCCAGAGAATGCAGGAATCTTATCAAGATAGTATAGAGATACAAATACAAACAAGCACGCCTTGCAGGGAACATGCAGTTCTTGCAAAGAGCTATTTGAGGTGTTTTGCGAAAGGTTAGCATCACTTTCCCCCTATTCAGAATAAGTGATGGATTATTCTTAGCTCTCCCATTTTTCTGAGCTACAACCAACTGCATATAGAGATGGATTATATATTTCTATATATGTGAGCCGTTACATCCTTTGTAAAGAAAGTAGCATGTACCGCCAGCTGTGTTTTCTCCTGCGCTGCAGGACGGATTTGCAACTTCTTCAACCACAGCTTCATCAAGCTTGTCAGTAGAGTGTGTAGGCTAGCCCTTGTTTCCTTTGATGCATCATTTCCTAGGTCTATATCTGAATGGGCGAACATAATATTTTGACCAGATTTTCCTGTTATTTTTAAAGCTGACTTACCAGAATTTTCCTTTGCTATCAATTAAGCTGGAAGAGAACATGCAGGGCTCTCCGCTTATAGGCGAGTTAAGAGAACCTCTGCCATGTAATCATGAAAAGAAGGAGACGTCCGAAGGTAATCCATTGCAGCATACAACCAAACAGGGCTGCAATTGCCAAGAGGGATATGGCTGAGGATCAAAAATGTTTTACAAAACAGAAACATTATGATAAGAGTAGAAGGATGTTCATTTTCAAGCTGTAGATAAAGATATGAATTACAGTTCTTTCTCCGAAGAGTGCAAGCGAAAAAGGCTTAAAGCCCAAACTCATTCTCTGTCCAGAAATTCATTAAGTGGAAGAAAATATAACCAGGTGTCTTCTGGTCAATGCTACACTTTTGTCTGTTCTTTCTACTACTATTGAGATCCTCTGGCTTTAAATTGCATCCACATAGAGTGTCAGCAATAGTAAATTTGCATTCAGGATTCCATGGATTCCAAGATCTTGCAATGAAGCATGGGACAAAGAGCAAGAGGGGCTGGCATTCTGTTCTCTCAGTCTTTGTCAAGCTACCAGGGCAATTAACCAGGCCAGAATCATGCATTTTAAAAAATGCCATACAAATTCATAAGTTCAGATCATTTAAAAATCAGATTTGAAAGTAAAAACCAATTGAAAGAGCTGCAAAATTAAAGCTTTGAAGGAATGCTTCTTTGGAACAGAGGTCTGTGCAAAGCATCCATGCACACTCCTTCATGAAGTCATATGTCCACTACTTATAAAACAGAGCAGCCATGTTGCGTCGTTTTACATCACTCCAAGGCCTATTCGCCCTGAGAGCAGTCTCTTCACCCTAAATTGATCAATAATCTTCCCAAGCAGATTTGTGTAGATATTAAAAAGATATTAAAAATATCAAACCCTGTGATACCCTACAAGGAAGCCTCTCATCCAGAGGTGGTATTCAGCAGGTTCTGACCAGTTCTGGAGAACCGATAGCGGAAATTTTGAGTAGTTCGGAGAACCGGTAAATACCACCTCTGACTGGCCCCACCCCCATCTATTCTCTGCCTCCCAAGTCCCAGCTGATCGGGAGGAAATGGGGATTTTGCAGTAACCTTCCCCTGGAGTGGGGAGGGAATGGAGATTTTACAGTATCCTTCCCCTGGAGTGGGGTGGGAATGGAGATTTTACAGTATCCTTCCTCTGCCACGCCCACCAAGCCATGCCCACCAAGCCACGCCATGCCACGCCCACCAAGCCACGCCCACAGAACCGGTAGTAAAAAAAATTGAATCCCACCACTGCTTCTCATCCCTCATCCCTCATCAACACCAAATAGCACTGCCCACTTAAAACTGAGTAGAAACAGTAGCTCTATTCCCAAATCTTACAGAAAGTCCAGAAAGATATTATGGTTGATGGCATCATACAGCACTGAGAAGGAGGACAAGGAGACCCAGAAACCCACCCACCCCTCCCAAATAAAGCTCAACCAAAGTCACTTCCATCCCATCCCATGCCAGGCCTGAACTCTGACTGAAAGGGGTCCCAATAATCCACTTTGTCAGGACACCATGAAAATGGAGCCTAGTGTGTTCTTTGCAATCTTTCCTCAGAAGGGAAGGTTGGACACAGGTTTGTAGTTGTTCAAAACAGCTGGATTCAAGGAAGGTCCCATCATGAGGGTCTGCATCAGTGCCTTCACTGGAGGACCTGATATAACCTTTTCTTTCAAGAAAACATTGACCATTTCCAGATCCAGGCACTTATATACTCATATGATCTCTCTCCTTTTTCTCCCCCACCTCCCACCTCTCTCACACACAAACACACACACCTACAGAGAGCTCTCTGAAGAAGCCAAGTATGACATGAGTCCAAGTCATGAGTGGTGGAACTCATCTAGAGAGCAACCTATCTGCTTTATTTATTTATTTGTCCAGAGGGTGGAGACATTGTCCCTATCCCCATCAGCCCCACCGAGTCAATACTCAGGAATATTTAAGGGAATGTATTAACAAAAGTTTGTCCAGATACATCACAGATCCTACTACCCATCGTCCCCAATGCAGTACAGCACCTTAAATAGTGCTGCTATATGACATCTTGACAATCCAATAAGGGCAGAAAAGTACTGTTGTTTCTGAACTGCTAAAAGGTATCCTAATCATCACTTCTGCTTTACTTTCTCAGACAGCATCAGACCCACAATCCAATACTTTACAGATTATCTGCACTCTGCCACACTCACTGCTCCAATTAGCTATACTTGGTCTCCCCACACTATGCCCATCGAGTTTATATTAAGTTGTAGTGAATATTATTTTCTTCAGTCCCCTTTTAGGAATGCCATACCTTTTTGGTATTTACACATGAAAAAGAAAGAGGAGTTGGACATCATCAAGATTACCGTATATATTATGAACAGTGTAGCCCAACAGCATAACACTTATGGATGTATTTTCTTAGTAGAGTCTTGTCAATATAAAGCAGCATTAAAACAAAAAAACAATCCTGTGTTACTTTAGAACTACCAAATTGGAAGATAATAAAGATGTAAGATTTTCCCAAAGAAATGAGCGCAACATTGAAAAAAAGAATCAGGATTATGGCAATGAACATTGGATGCCTGCTTTAGAAGAAAGAGGGCCCCTGAACAATGGAAAAGCAAAGATTTTTTATAGGAGTTGAGGTGGAAAATCCTAAGGATCTGACTGGCTGGCCGGTTTCAGAAAGTTGGCAGGTCATTTCTTCAGGCATTTTAATGTTCGGTGGTTTTAAATAAAATTATGAGGACACAACATTTTACAACATTGGAAATCCTTTTATATTTTTTTATATTAATTTTCATTCCAACTATGTATTGTAATAAGTATTTGAGTGGCTTGTAATATTGTTTTGCTTTAATTTTGTTTAAATTACATTACATTGATTTATGGGAAAATATAATGAAGAATGGGATAAATTTGAAACTAAATCAATGGGAGTAACTTAAAAATATTTTCAGTGAACTCTTTTGTCTTTTAGGCTCTTTTAGTAAGAGTTTTGATCTGAATAAGAGTAATAAAAAAAACAATTTGAGCACTTTCATAAATCACAGAGAAAGCTCTCAGACAATCCAATCCAATTTCTGGGAAAAGAAATTTGTTAAAAGGTTCTGGGAACATCTCCAGTAAATAGGTATTATAATACCAGTAGGTGGCACTCAAGTTTGCATAGCACAACTCCTTCAGACAACATGGACTTTTTAATTTCCAAGTATCTCTTTCTCTGCCTCTCCCACCTCCCTCAAAACAACTTCTGGAATTGAAATAAAAGTTTTCCCTTTCAATACTGACTGTACAGTCAGCCAAGGGTCTGCTGCCTTCTATACAGCTAAACTCCATAATAAAAATGCTGGCTATGTTAATCTTTTATGTCTTCTTCATATTCACTTATCCAAGATTTAACTCAATGGAGTAACAACCCAATTACCCTCTAAATGGGTTGCACCCTGGTTTTGAGAAAATTCTCAAAATGTTGTGCACGATCAGGGTGCAATACAATCCATTTGTCAGGGTTCCAAGTAACACCCCCAACCAAAGAAGACTACGAGGCTTGAAGTTCCTCAAAGTTCCATTTTATTAGAGATGTCATATTGTCACATCTGGGAAAACCTGAATCTGAAAGCTTCCAGGTTTTCCCCACCCAAAAGAAAGCCCAAGTCCTTTCCCCTGCACCCACATGCCCATCACATGGTCCAATCAATGCACCGTCCCAACTAGAGATGCCTCCCAGTCACGCCACTCCAGGTGCAGGCCGAATGTCCTTGGCTTTCAGAGAAAGGAATGTTATTATGGCTAGATATCCCTCTCAACTCCCTGCAATCCCCCCTCCCAGTTTCCCACAGCACTAAGTGTGGCAGCCCTGAAGATCCAAAAAAAAGATGGCCTCCATTGGAGATACAGTAAGGTAAAGAAGCTTGTCTTGAAGTATGATTTTCTATACATTATGAATATCCTCCCTGTTCCTAAACATCAGCTTTTTACTGTATTTTGCAATTGCATTGGAAAAATTAACAGGCACATACATTAAACATGTGATTTATATCCTAATAACAAGGGTATATCCCTCCTGGAACTGACTCTGGCTTCACTTCAATGAACACTAAGATGTCAAAACTTAAATGATGGGGTACTTTTAATTTATTATTTAATGGAGGAAATACAAATAGCCACAGCCTGGTTTTCTAGATCAAACTGTGGTCACAAAGTATTTTTATACTGTAAATTACAAACTGAGATGGGTTGAATCGCCAGAATGTTGGAAATGCAAATACAATACTGGAACATACTACCACATGTGGTGGTCATGTCCCAAAGCAAAGCAATATTGGCAAAGGACAAAGAAATGGATTGAAGAGATAACTAGCCAACACATAGAAATGAAACCGGAATTATTTTTACTAGGGATATTTACAGGGAACCAGGATAAAAAGATGCAATATTTAATTTTACATATCATCATAGCAGCAAGAATAACATTTGCACAGAATTGGAAGAACAACAAAATACCGTCAGAGGATTGTGTGATTGAAATTTTTTTAGAGTGTGTATGATTATGCTATCCCAATATGGGATGATTGGTATAAATGGTTAAATAATAGACGTATAGGTTATGAATGATTAAAATTAAGAAGGTATAGAAATAAGAAAGGTGCTAAGGAATTGTAGTAATGAAATATCTTTGTATTTAACAGTACTATTGTATAATTGACACATAAGTAAGGAAAACACTGTTGCTTTATATAAAGAGAAAAACTACGCAAGGATGGATTTATATGTACAGTAAATTGTAAACAGAAAAGAGAGACAAACGGATTTGAAATGGATATAAAATGATATGGGATAACTGTCAAATAAGTAGATTGTAAAAATCTTTTTTAAAAAAACCAAAAACGTTTAATAAAAATCATTTTAAAAAAAATACAAACTGAGATGGATTGAGTTGTACATACCACAATCTTCATTATTTCATGAACCCCTAGGAAACTGCAGGACATTTCCTCATCCTCGTTGGACTAAGCAGTCCAAGAAGTAGTGCTAAAACCCCTAGTTTTCCTTTGTCATTGAGGTTTTTTTATACTACAATTTGTATTGTTGCAAATACTCAATTTGTATTGTTGCAAATACTCAAGAACAATCTTAGATTCAGAACAGCTGATTTCCATAGAGTAAATTTTGCACCCATGCTGAACATAGAATAACAAGGTTGGAAGGAACCTCGGAGGTCTTCAAGTCCAACCTCCTGCTTAAGTAGGATACTTTATACCATTCTAGACAAATGGTTGTCCAATCTCTTCTTGAAAATTCCAGTGTTAGAGTGCCCACAATTTCTGTGGGCAAGTTGTTCCACTGATTAATTGTTCTCACTGCCAGGAAATTTTTCCTTGGTTGGTTGGTTGTCTCTTTAATGATCTTCCACCTGTTACTTCTTGTCCTGCCCTCAGGTGCTTTGGAGATTAGACACACACACACACCTCTTCCTTGTAAGATCAACCCATCTCACTGGATAGGAAAACCCAACCATTCCAGGCAAAGAATGTTGTAGCAATGAAATACTCAAATTGCATGCCATTTCTTCCTGCCTTCTCCCTTTCTGCTTCAAAAGGTGTGCAGGAAAGAAGAGGAAAAGGGAATTATGTGAGTGGATGTCTGCCCACAAAATGTTGAATTTGGACCATAGCCAAATCAACTTAAGTCAACAATGAGTACCTAAAAATAGCTGATTGCCCCAATGTACTGAGTATATTCTCTGAACATCAACACTGGAATAAAATTTAATAACAAAACTGAATTCAGAATTCAGTTATATTATTTTAACATTCTGTGGTTCAGAAACCAAAGCATTAAAATTATAAAAATATATTTACAAGCCAAAAGCAATGAATCGACGAAAACCTAATATCAAATGCTTGTTTAAAGGGAAATAATTTCACTAAATGGCAGAATACAGATAAAGGGAAAGGTGGCCTAATATCCTGACACAGAAAGTTCTGCATATATCCTTTGGACCTATATCACTAATTGTAGTACATCATTCAGGTTTTTTTCCTATTGTCTGTCCTTCCTCACTATTTTTTCTTGTACTTTAATGGTAGATAATGTATAAAAGATGTTTGGTCTCTGACCATGAATAAAGCAATCTAATCATGCCTCAAGTACTATTGCCAAGCCAGATTTCTTTCTAAAGCAATGTGTCTGATTTTTGTTTCCTAGGGAAGAACATTGTGCTTGTCTAGCCTCAATGCTCACCTAATCCCATCATCCAAACCATTAATGCTATCTTGTACATTAGAAGATCCAGGAGTAATAATTGTGACACTCATTTGACACCTTTCTCCGATTCAATTCTTCAACCATAATTTTCAAGTCAGCCATATATCCACTTAAGTGTCGGGCCATCCAATCTACATTTGATGTCATGGAATATTCTGTCAAATCTATTGCTGAAGCCAAGATATGTCTGCAGCATTCTCACAATCTATTAAGCAAATTACCCAATTAAAATGAGATTAGATGGGAAGATTTCTTCTTGACAGATCCTTGCTGATGTTTGAGAGTTATCCTACTATTTTCAAGGTATTTACAAGTACATCTCTATAATTTTCCAGGTGCAGACATCAGTGGCCTGCAGTTTGCTGGATCTTTCATTTTCCTCTTTTTGAAGGTAGCACCTCAAAACAACAGCACACAAAATAAAGTCATGGCAGCTGGGCAGATTCATATGTATGTACAGTAATCAAATGCATACTAAGAAATTAAAGAGGGTAGAGAAGTCACCCACTAAAACTGAGAACACATTGTACATATCATAAAAAGAGCAAACATTGTGATGAAAGATTAGTGCAGGCTCTCATTAAAATATACATATTTTTCTATTGCCTTGTAGTACATATTTGATAGCTGAATCATGCTTGATTCCTTTATATTGAAGGGAATGAATAGCTTTTATTCAGCAAAGATAGCATTGGGAGAAAAAAACTTTATTTCTTTGGATAAACACATTACATTTTTTTTATCATATCTCCTAAGATAGCACATGACATTTAGGAAGTATTTAGGAGAAATGGAAACAGTTCTTTTTAAGACGCTTCAGTTACTATCAATCATATTTTAGCAAAACCAACCAAGTATCACACTTAGTTTCTTGTCCATTGCTATCTCCTATCGTATAAATTACATTCCCAAAATGAGAAAACCAGCATGTGTGATAGAATGTCTAAGAAGACACTCCAGTGTTTTGTGATTCAATTTAAAGGAAATTTGCAAGTATTTCCTGATCAATTTTACAGACATAGTCCAAGTTCTGAAAGTCGCTTCCCATGTATGTGTCTGTGGTGACAAGATTACCTTCTTCATTTTCTAAAAAGAGCTAATATGCAGGGGGGGGGGTTCTTGGGCAAAAAGGCTTAAGCATTTTTTTTTTAATCTGGAATGAGATGACATTCCAAAGAGCTCAAACAAACACTTTCCCAATTTGCTAAACTGTAAGGAGGAGGAAGGGATACGGAACAATCAGACATGCAAGATTATGTTATTATAGTCAATCTCAATAAAAATATTTTTAGCCTTCTAGTGGAATTGATTTCCTGGTCTAGTTTAGTGGAACTAATACCAATTCACTCTGATTCTTATATAGGTGAACATCAGAGCTCTCACTCCCATCATCTAACATGAGAAAAAAACATAAATGCTGGATAAATCCCTGCGCCAGATTGGCATCGATAGAATAGAATAGAATAACAGAGTTGGAAGGGACCTTGGAGGTCTTCTAGTCCAACCCCCTGCTTAGGCAGGAAACCCTACATCACTTCAGACAAATGGTTATCCAACATCTTCTTAAAAACTTCCAATGTTGGAGCATTCACAACATCTGGAGGCAAGCTGTTCCACTGATTAATTGTTCTAACTGTCAGGAAATTTCTCCTTAGTTCTAAGTTGCTTCTCTCCTTGATTAGTTTCCACCCATTGCTTCTTGTTCAGGATGTTCAAAACATTTCATGGATAAGTTCCATGCAAGGAATAATCCTTTTAGGTAGACCATGTCTCAATCAAAGTACAGGTGTTCCATGTGGACCCAGAGAGACCCAAGATATGAATGTTATGGTGAAGATACTTTGAAAGGTGATAAAAAATACAGCTGAAAACATCATTGTTGGTTGCAATTGTGGGGAGATAGGGAAAAACTGTGGGAAGAATGGGACAAGGTTAAGAGATTTTGATGTGTCTCTTGGATAGCAGAAGTAGGGAAATAGGGAAATGAAATTACTGAGAAAATGGGGGAGAAGAATTGATGGTGGCTCAGAGGATGGTGAGGATGAAGAGACTGAAAAAAAAAGGGCACAATTTGTGGGTGTTGTTGCCCAGGCTGTGTAGAAGAGCAGAGAGACATGCAGCAGGCTTGCCTGTCACAAGACCCTTCAGAAATTTCCCACAGCTGAAACTCAGAACAACTGAGATGATACAAGTTCATTTCAGCCAAAATTCTGAGCTACAATTTAATTGTTACATGTGCAGAACAAAACGTACTTTCTACTTCATACACATCTCTAATAAAGGCATGATGGACTTGTAAAGAACAGGATGACATTTCCTGGGAAATTCAGTGACAAAATTTGTGCAGAGGTTTCCAACAAGCTTTTTAAAAAAAATCATTGCAACCACTTGTTCAGACACAGATTACTTGCATAGCATTCTCAAAGTTCTCAGGAATTCCTTGCCAGAGCAATTGGTCTGATCCCTATCCTTCCAAACTCTCCAATGATACTGCCTAATTACTAATATACTAACTTGCACACTCCCTTGTAGCTTAATGAGCTACAAAATACAAAAAGAAGAGAAATACATGCAATTAATGTATTTACAGTTTTAAGCGGTAAAAAAGCCACCCTTGAGGCCAATGAGTAAGTGATATCAAACTAAGACCAACTAAGGAGAAAACTCAAGTAAGCACTAGTTTGTGAGTGGGTGTATATCCTGTGGTGGGATTCAGCCGGTTCTCAGCAGTTTGCCTAAACTGTTAGCTAATTGCTTGTGCAGTTCGGAGAACTGGCTGAAAATAAAGTTCAAGAGAGATTTTTTTCCTCTCTCCCTTCACTTAATAGCTGCGGGCAGACAGCCAAGAACCACTTAACAGGCTACTTAGTTGTGATAATAGCTGACACACGCCTTGAATAAAGTCAATAAACAACAGAAACTGACAGGATTAGGGCAGGGAAACACCCAGGAAACCCATCAATCACCTATCTAGGGATGGGATTAACCTCTTCCCTTCAGGAAGAAGGACAAGATTACAAACATTTTCATTATAAAGAGTATTAAGTAACACTTCTGTGATCAGCTGATACTCCCTGGAGTTCCCCAAGACCTTTTATAGCTGCTGCAGTGTTGGCTACTTCTTGTTTCTTCTTGGGGGAAAAGATACAGGAGGAGACAATGATGCAGCTTGATCATACAGGCTGTGAATTTAATGCATGTGTGGTCTAGCCAGCTGTATTGCTTCTGCTGTGAAGCACCCAATTTAGAACATAGAGAACATAGAATAATAGAGTTGGAAGGGTTAATGGCTTTTGGCAGCACACCCAGGCTTTCAATTAGCATGAGCAGCTGCTCTTAGTTTCCCTCTCAGCTGTTGCGTTTGCTTTGGGGTTGACTTTTTTTTAAAAGGGGAATGGCTGTTTTAAGTTTTCTGCATTGTTTTACTGGTTCCTGGCACTGGCCTTGTGG
>QLTV01000972.1:9751308-9802752 GCA_003457575.1 Thermophis baileyi | reverse complement strand
AATCTTGGAACAGTGCTATTTTATTGTGCTATTTTATTGTGAGTTGTGAGCGCTATTTTATTGTGAGTTGGGGAGATGTTTGGCAAAATTGATTAAATGGAAAAAAGGGCATGGTTTGCTTTTTAAATTTTGACAGCACTTCTCTAGATAAAAAGTGAAAGATCATTAAAAAGATCATCAGTATTGTAGAGCTAGGGCAATTTTTACATGGTCAGTTTGAAACAATCTCAAAATTTCCAATGGAAAGAGCACATAAAGAGGCATGGATGACTTCCCTACCTTTCTGTAGTTGATTAGGTTGTGCCAGTTTGATGAAAGGTGGATGTATCAGCTCTCTTCTCCCCGAGATCCTCTGCTTTTTGCACCCTGGTGCCTCCACCTTTCTGTCTTAATGTAGCTGCTTAATGATTTCTGCTGCCATTGCCTGTCAGTCACATGGATGTGTTTACCTGATGTTTTCCCACATAACCCTGGCATGTGAGACAGGTAAGAATTTCACAGGCTATGCCATCATTGAAGAATAAACCAAAAAGTAGAGCAAAATAAAGTGGATAAAAATGAAATAAATGCAGTAGTGTAAGGCATGTGACAAGGCAGTCAGCACCTCTTCTCCTTTAGAAGGACATCATGCTCACAAATGATTTATTTATTTTGTTAGATGTTTATCCTGTCTTTATTACTTTATAAGGAACTCAAGGTGGAGAATTTATCTAATATTCCTTCCTCCTCTTAGTTTCCCCACAACCACAATCTAAGAAGTGGTTTGGCTGGGAGAGAGTGACTGGTCACTCAGCCATTTTTCAAGCCTAAAATGGGACTAGAACTCATAGTCTCTTGGTTTCTAGCTAGGCCAGCACCTTAACCACTACTTTGTTTAAAAAGGAAGGAATGTCAAAATAACTTGTAAGAATTGCATGCGAAAACAGGGCTGAAGGGAACAAACTTGTAAAGCTGCAAACATCACAGATAACATTTCAGAATAATCTCCCATAGAATGATGGAAAAGACAAGAGAGGTTGTAGCAAATTACAATCTGAGATGGACCTGTTAGTAGGAAAGGAAACTAGAATGAGCAGTAATACTTTGCAAGATGCATCAAACCTGATGTTTGTTATTTATTTGCACAAGGTGAGCATTCTTTTTATTTGAAAACTACTTGCTCCTGGTGAGGTGAGCAGCCAGGCGTGACAAGG
This sequence comes from Thermophis baileyi, assembly GCA_003457575.1. Taxonomy (NCBI): domain Eukaryota; kingdom Metazoa; phylum Chordata; class Lepidosauria; order Squamata; family Dipsadidae; genus Thermophis; species Thermophis baileyi. The sequence goes on along the minus strand of QLTV01000972.1, from coordinate 9,801,559 downwards.
AGTCAGAGCCCACTGCAACAGCATTGCTAAGAAGGCATTAAAAGTGGATAACCTAATCTTGCGTAGCTTCTTCTCTGGTAATATTGTACTTCTAACTAGAGCATATAAAACATTTGCTAGATCAATTCTCGAATACAGCTCATCTGTCTGGAACCCACACTACATATCGGACATTAACACAATTGAGAATGTCCAGAGATATTTCACGAGACGAGTACTACACTCCTCCATTCGCAACAGAATACCTTATGCCACCAGACTTGAAATTTTAGGCCTAGAAAACTTAGAACTACGGCGCCTTCGATCTGACCTAAGTGTAACACACAAAATTATATGCTACAATGTCCTACCTGTCAATGACTACTTCAGCTTCAACCACAACACTACACGAGCACACAATAGATACAAATTGAACGTAAACCGCTCCAAACTTAATAAAAAAAAATACCAATGCCTGGAATACATTACCCGACTCTGTAGTTACTTCCCCAAACCCCCAAATCTTTAACCTTAAACTGACTACCATTGACCTCACCCCATTCCTAAGAGGTCTGTAAGGGGCGTGCATAAGTGCACCAGCGTGCCTACCGTCCCTGTCCTAAAGTCCCCATGTATTCGAAAAATATGTACTCGAAAAATATGTACTCAAACTATGTTTGTACTTATTATATATTCATATTAATATTTATACTTTACCTGTAATCAATAACTAGATTGACAAATAAATAAATAAATAAATAAATAAATAAATAAATAAATAAATAAATAAATAAATAAATAAATAAATAAATAAATAAAGGAGTGGCGGGGAGGAGAGGGGCGAGGCTGGGCCAGGAGTGGCAAGGAGAGGCCGGGCGACATGAGACACCCCTCAACGTGAGTGACGTCGAGTGGTCCACGCCCACCCAGTCACATGACCACCCAGCCATGTCTACCCAACCGGTCATTAGGGCAGAGAACCGGTTGTTAAATTATTTGAATCCCACCACTGCCTTTGATTATACCTCTTTTTCTTTCTATCCTTGTTTCTACCATATCCATACACAATCTCTTGTTCTTTAAACTATTTCTCACTTTTTGAAGGTCTCATCAACTGCATTCCACCATAACATTCTCAGTATTTTTTCTTAAATTCCTTCCTTCCTATATTTCTTTTTTTATTTGACTCACATTCCTTCTTTATCGGACCAAAACAGTTCAATGTATTCCTTATTATTGGTTACTAACTTTTGTATTCAATCCATATTCCTTCAGCACCCAATTCAGTCTGATCTGTCTTTCCTTGTTTTACCATGCACTCTCCTCAGTAACCCATTCCCTCTACATTAAACTTCTAGGCTTTTTAGACATGCCCAACTCTCACTTCTATATAGCCAATGTGTTAGGTGTTCACTCTACTGAACACCTAATTACCATAGTACTATCTTATGTCTAAGGATATTTACCCCTATAGTATGGCTGTATTACTATTATCCTTCTCATCTTTTCTACTACCTTCTCCTATTGGTACCTTATGGTTATATTACTTTGTTGTTTGCATGTACACTGAGACCTTATGCACAGGAGACAAATTCCTTGTGTGTCAAATCACACTTGGCCAATAAAGCTGTTCTGTTCTGTTCTGTTCTGTTCTGTTCTGTTCTGTTTCGTTCCATTCTATTCTGTTCTGTTCTGTTCTTATCCTATCCTATTGGCAAGTGGACAGAACCATGCTTTTATATGCAGCCATTTCCTGTTCTTTCAACATACATTCATTACTCTCTGTAGTCCACTCACTACCCTCTATGAATATTTTTGGGGCTTAACAAATTACACTTTGTGTTTCTACCCATTTATTCATGTAGCTAACACACTCTTTAAAAAAAAACATATTGGAACACATTCATTCAGAATGTTGTTCAATTTTTGCCAAAATTCATTCCTAATTCTTCCATTATCATGAGCATAACATGCATCAACCTATGGACTCCAATTTGTAAATTTCTGATTTATTCTTTAAAATGTCATTCATGATTAAAACTAACTTTTTTTTTAATTTTAGTTTCTTTTGTCATAGTTTCACAGGCACAGGACATATCTTTTTTGCCCTCTCATTTCATGTGTTTTTCTTTCATGTGTTTTTCTTTCCACAAGATACAGGACTATATTACTCCCAGTATAAATCCCTATGCCACACACAGCGTTCCCAGCTAATGGAATGAACAGTATCAGTCTGTTGTACCAATATGCTACAAATGCAACACAAGTCCAGTTTTACCACATCATGCACAGGCTACGCTATGTAAGCTACAATGAACTAAAATTAAAATCATTCGGTTGTTTTTGAGAGCATTGTTACTCAGAAAGGCACTTAAAAAGGAAATATCCTTTTTACACACATCAAGAACTAAGCATTACAGGCAAAATTTCATGGAGTATTTTCAATCAAGAATAAACTAAATTAGCTTCCTACATCCTGTTCCCTATCTGTCAAAACAACCTTGAATTGGCAGTCCCAAGATCAGGTATCATCTCAGGCTGATGCATTATCCTACTTTGGGGTGATAATAATCCTAAATCAGTGCAAAGGAAGAGAAAGAGATTCTGTTTAAGAAGAGAAGTTGAGATCGAATGAAATTCTCATTTAGTTGTGTGCTCAATCAAATGCCCATCTTGAGTTTCTTGAACTGCAGCCTTTCTGCTCAACTGATAATTTGCTTTTAAAAACTGAGTAAATTTTGACAAGGCTTCCTATTTTTAAAGAGAAGCCTTTTATTTTAGGGACCCTAAATAAACCTCCTGTTGAGCCCTATGAGCTGCTATTAATTTTGCTTCATTATTTACCAACATTTTCTTTACCAGCTTACCAAATTTAAATAAACCAAGTGGCAAACCTTAATAATCACAAATATGATCTACAATCATTTCCTTTCAAACAATAACTACACCATGCAATGCAATGTAATGTATGAATGCTACATGACACTCAGTATTGATATAAAATTTAGGGATACACAGGTACATCCAGTCCTACATTTTCCTCTGGTTAGAAAACTATTAAAGACTTCATTTATCAAGTTTATCAAGACATACACTCTGGGAACCAATCTGGCAGATTGCAATAAATGGCCATCTGCAACCCTATCTTCAGTTGACTTAATCTGTTGAAGTGAATGAGAATTGTGCCCCCAAAGCTATTTGCAGATGGAAGTTCCTGTAATTTATTACTGAAGGAATCTTGTGTCTAGTAATAGGTTTCTTCTTTCCCCAAAAAACTTTAACAAACCATTGACCAGGCAGCAGAATTCTCACCATCTCACTTTCTCAGGTCACCCATAAGCACTTCAAGATTTATGTGAAGAAGAAATAGTGCTGCTATTTTAGGTGGTGGTGTTTTCTTAAGCAGAGCATCTCTGATCGAGATTTATTCCAGTGGGGCATAGCAAGGGCCTCTGCTTTGAGAGAGCTTGGTATGAACTGGGTCACACAAAGGCAATTAAAAGTCGTAAAGCAGATGTATCATGTCTCAGTTCAATCTCTTTGGTTTCTGTCAAGAGGTGAAATCATTGCATGGTACTTGCTGGTGCATTTTTTCATTCCAGAAGTAGAAACTCTGTAAACAAGGAAGAGGGAGACATTTCCTTATATACCATAATGCAGAGCTAAAGCTCCATATTAATTTTAGCATTGAATTTATGGATCAGCTAGTCTTCTTAATCAAAGTATTATGGTATCAGGGGTGGGTTCTGGATCCGTTTGCTGCCTGTTCGCTCAGGGTCGCACTGTGTGTGTGCGCGTGCGCCCCCTCAGCAATCAAAAAATAGCTTCTGCGCATGCACAGAAGCTAAAATTCATTTCTGAGCATGCGCAGAAGCAAAATCCAAGATGGTGGCGCCCACGGAACACACCAAAAGAACCAGTTCCGTGATGTCATCACCGATTTACTAACGGTTCTAAAGAGCCGGTTAGAACCGTTAGGAACCCACCTCTGGGTGGTATATGGCTTGGATGGGAAGGCTCCTGAGTGCAGGATTCTCTGAATTATATTATCACTACAATTCAGCATTCCTAAACATGACTGAAACCTATTTAGGAGAGAAGACACTGAAAATCTTACAATATTTATGTAAAACATGTCTTTCCTCCAGATTGCGAAAAGATAATTAACAACACCAAAAAATAATGATATAGGACACCTCCATTATGCTTCTGGTGTCCTCCACATATATTTTACTAGGCTTCTGTTGCTTGGATCATAAGAACATGAGAAAAAGCCTACTGGATCAAGCCAAAGACCTATCTAATCAAACATTCTGTGTTGCCTTGTGGTCAACACAGTGGTGGGATTCAATTTTTTTTACTACCGGTTCTGTGGGCGTGGCTTGGTGGCGTGGCATGGCATGGCTTGGTGGGTGTGGCTTGGTGGGCGTGGCAGGGGAAGGATACTGTAAAATCTCCATTCCCACCCCATTCCAGGGGAAGGATACTGCAAAATCTCCATTCCCTCCCCACTCCAGGGGAAGGTTACTGCAAAATCCCCATTTCCTCCCGATCAGCTGGGACTCGGGAGGCAGAGAATAGATGGGGGCACGGCCAGTCAGAGGTGGTATTTACCGGTTCTCCGGACTACTCAAAATTTCCGCTACCGGTTCTCCGAACTACTCAAAATTTCTACTACCAGTTCTCCAGAACTGGTCAGAACCTGCTGAAACCCACCTCTGGGTCAACAGATAGTCTGGAAGCTCATAAGACACGAGTGTGACAGCCTTCTTGCATCCTGCGAATCTGGTGATATTTAAGATATGCTACCTTTGATCCAGGTGGCAATTAACAGCTATCAAGACTAATAGAAATTGATAGCTACACCTAACCATTAATTTGTCTAGTTTAAAACAATACAGTGGGTGGTCATCTCCACATCAGATAAAAGTTTATTTATGCATTGTGTAAATAAGATCCTTTTATCAGTCTGGAATCTCTCCATATAAGCTTCAGTGGGTAGCTCTGGGTTATATAGCAAGAGAAGAAAAAAAACCAATGCTATTCACATTTCCTATGCCATGCCTAGTTTTATATGAATGCATTAAATATTTCCTCTAATCTCCTTTTTTCTAAATCTCCCACGCCTTTGCCTTTTCTCATATGGGAGCTGCTGTAATCCCTAATCATTTCTGTTATCATCTTCTATATCTTTTTCAGCCGTACTAGATTCCCTTCAGGATTCATTAACAAAAAGTATACCACATGCATTATTAAAGTACATAAGGTCACAACTATTTTGGCAGTTTTATTTTAAGAATAATAGAGTTGGAATGGACCTTAGAGGCCTTCTAGTCAACCCCTGCTCAGGCAGGAAACCCTATACCATTTCAGACAAATGGTTGTCTAATCTCGTCTTAAAACCTTCCAGTGATTCACAACATCTGGAGGCAAGTTGTTCCACTGGTTAATTGTTCTAACTGTCAGGAAATTTCCTTAGTTCTAGGTTGCTTCTCTCCTTGATTAGTTTCCATCAATTGTTTCTTGTTCTGTCTTCAGGGGCCTTGGACAATAGGTTGACTCCCTCTTCTTTGTGGCAACCCCTTAGATATTGGAACACTGCTATCATGTCACCCCTAGTCCTTCTTTTCATTAGACTAGACATACCCAATTTTCATTTCAGCAACCATTTTCATTCCTTTTCTTAATGATTCTGATTACAGAATTTGCCTTTTTACTGCTGCCACACATTGAGTATATTTTCATTTAGCAATCCCGAAATCTTTTCCTGATCAGTCACTGCCACCTTAGACCTCATTGTCATATAAATGAAAATTGAATTTGTTTTTCTGATGTGCATCACTTATACTGCATTCCTTACAGTCCAGATCATTCCTTATACTGAATTACATTATTTTCTTTATATACACCTCACTGCTGACTTTGAACCCTGAATCATTTATAAACAGGTTAAAAGCAAGTAATATAAAGTTGTAAGAACCAGTTGGTGGAATGGTCAAGGTAACAGCTTAGAAATTGGGAAATCATGAATTCTAGTTGTGCCTTAGGTGAGAAGCCAGCTGGGTGGCTTTGGACCAGTCACTTACTTTCAGTCCTAGGAAGGAGGCAATGGCAAAAAATCTGCCAGGAAAACTGCAGGGATTAATCTAGGGGTCAACACTTGAAGGTACTATCATCTGTCTGTCTGTCTGTCTGTCTGTCTGTCTGTCTGTCTGTCTGTCTGTCTGTCTGTCTGTCTATCTATCTATCTATCTATCTATCTATCTATCTATCTATCTATCTATCTATCTATCTATCTACGGTATCTATCCATCTATCATCTATCTATCTATTTATCTATCATCTATCGATCTACAGTATCTATCTATCTATCTATCTATCTATCTATCTATCTATCTATCTATCTATCTATCTATCTATCTAATCTAATCTAATCTAATCTAATCTAATCTAATCTATCCTGTTAACTCCATTGTACTGTGCTAGGGAAAAAGAATATTTCCATGATCTAAAACATTTCTAATCATCATATCATGACGTGTCAGCAGACAAATATGGGAACTAATTCAGCAGCTGCTTTAGTCTGTGTTAGAAATTTAACACAACTCAAGTTATGTATAATTATTATTTCTTTTTTATGCGTGTGACTTCAAGTCAGTGTTGGCAATTACTTGGACAAGTTCTTGCAGTTTTCTTGGTAAGGTTTTTCAGGAGTGGCCTGCATTGTCTGCTTCCTAGGGCCAAGAGAGATGAGATTGAGGACAAACCCCAAGTTATGCAAAGCTTTTATATAAAATAAACTTTCTTCAATGTCATTTTTTTTCAAATACCGGTAAATAGAAAATCTAACAATAAGATATTAATCTTAGTGCTCTCAAAATTTCAAAATAGAGATTGACTGGATAGTTCTTAGATAGCATACAATCAGAAAAAAATCCTGGCTAGACTAGGAAGTTGAAAAAGCATCCTGGAAGTTAATGGAAGCCACCTCCATGTTGTAGCTGAAAAATAATAAAATACATGGATAATTCCATGAAGACATCATGGAGCTGAGCTCTACTTGAAGGCCTTAAAAAAACTAACCTTTTTTAAATACATAAACTCTTCAACTGGAAGGCAAATTGTTTAGTACACTTGGGAATGTTTTTGTTGTTATTTTTAACCTCAGTTTGCCAACACTAACATAATTTGCAAGTACATATAAAATTAATAGACTTTGCAAGCGGGAAAGGAAGTAGAAATAGATTACAACATCCCAAATATACTGATACTAAGCACAGACGGAGTAGATTTTTTTAATGCCAAAAAGCAGGCTGGGGGAGAAGGGAATATGACTCGGAAGTTGGAGAACTTAGAAAGCATTGCTTCACTGTTTAATTTTGTTCCTCTCTGGCACATGCATGCTTTCTTTCAGTTCACTGGCTAGGCATTTGGACACAGATGTTGACTGTCTCCACTATCAGTGATAATGACCTAGTATTCCAGTGATTTAGTAAGACAATTCTATACAACCACTCATCCAGTAAAGCTCTTATCCCTTAAAGGTAATTTGCATCACAACATCTCAAAGAATCAACAATATGGCAAATTGTACTTGATGGACTTTCTTGCATTATGTCCTCTACTGTTATCTTATCTAGAGTCTAATTCCCACAAATTACTATGGCATTTCAGGAGAAAGGAAAAGCAATTGAATCACCAGTGTGTCTTTTTCCAGACAGCTGTTAAGCCTTTTGTGAGAATCTCAATAAGGTGAGATTTAGTTATAAAGTAATTATTTAAAGTGTTTAAAAAGTAGTTAGGCGTCAAGGAAATTTTTTCTGAATATTGTTTTTCAAAAAGCATGGCTAATTATTAGACCACAGAAATGCTTTACCTTGAAAGCACTGAAGGATTTTCATAAAGGTATTATTATTACCTATTTTTATAAGAAAAATTCCTATAACAAATATTAATTTAAAGCAGCAGGAGAGAATATTTGTCGCTCGGGGTTGAAATGGGGGGTTCTTGGTGCTCTCTGAACTTGGTTGTTTTCTTGCAGACATTTCATTACCTTGCTAAATAACATCTTCAGTGTTAGAAAGTAGCAGAGTTTGTTCTCTGTTTATATCCAGTAGTTTGTCCTGCCAGAATAATTTAACCTGCTGTAGCTATAACAGTAAGTATGCACCCCACAAGTTTCATAAATACATTGATGCTTGCTTCAGGTAACCATTCCTAGATCTGATACAGGTATTATGGAGACAATTTCCATGTTTAACATTTGTGTTTGATTCCCAAAAACAATCAGTATGACCAGTTTAGTTAGTTTAAATATTCTTCTTTTTCCTATACATGTATATCTTCTGTCACTGTCACTATTGTTGCATGCTAATCGTTTCCTTGATAAAGGTAACTTAACTGCTATGTCTTCAGCTGTAGAGGTCGTTACTTTTCCTACATATATTTCCATTCCATGCAAATGTGATTTTGGTTGGGAATAATGAGTTTTTTCCCCCCTAACTTTAATTTATACAGGTACATCTCACCTACGTAATGTAGAATCAATTAACACATTTCACTTTAACAATGTGATTTTTATATCTATAATAGTATCTTAATAAGAAAATTAAGAATTTCCTTTTGTTATGACACAATATTTTCTACCCCCAGGCCAGAGAATTTGTGGGTCCAATGCAGTAGTGGGTTCTAAATCCCGTCGCTACCAACACTTTGAGAGAATCTTCTTGCTTCTAAAAATAATATATTGGCGTCCAATATACAATGTTTCCTGTCTTTTAGTCAATTAATTTAAACAGTAGTGGACATATCTATTAATTCAAATATCTTGAGCTTCCTCAACAGCTTTTGGTGAGGGACCTTTTCTTAAGTACAAATATACCATGTCGTCTGAATATCTACATTGTCCAATAATTGTCAAATAATGCCTATTTTTTGCTTTCCTCTTTCCCTTTCTCCAATAACAGCAAGCAAAAATGAGGTTAAAGGAGGGCAATCTCAGGTGTGCTGCTTGTCCCTCATCATAGCAGAAACACTAGGCCAGGATGGTAGTGGTAATGGTAGTGATGAGGGTGACAGGAGTCTAGCCTTTATTTAAGGCATTTTGGATAAGTTAGCTAACCAGTGCTGTTTCTAAGGAAGATTCTTGTCAAAATGCTACAATGCACCTTTTTCTTTATCTTAATTCTGAGGACACAGTTCTATATACACACAGACATACAGTATATATACACACACAGTATAGCAGTAGTCCAGTATTTGAGGAGCTGACACAAAGAAGAGGGGGTCAACTTATTTTCCAAAGCACCTGAAGGCAAAAAAAGAAGCAATGGATGGAAATTAATCAAGAAGAGAAGCAACCTGGAATTAAGGAGAAACTTCCTAACAGTGAGGACAATTACAGTAACTGTATGAGCCGTGGTGGCGCAGTGGTTAGAATGCAGTACTGCAGGCTACTTCTGCTGATCACCGGCTGCCAGCAGTTTGGCAGTTCGGGTCTCACTGGCTCAAGGTTGACTCAGCCTTCCATCCTTCCGAGGTGGGTAAAATGAGGACCCAGATTGTTGGGGGCAATATGCTGACTCTGTAAACCACTTAGAGAGGGCTGTAAAGCACTATGAAATGGTATATAAGTCTAAGTGCTATTGCTATTGCTAACCAGTGGAACAGCTTGTGGGTGCTCCATCACTGGAGGTTTTTAAGAAGAGACTGGACAGCCACTTGTATGAAATGGCATAATTTCTTCTGCTTGAACAGAGGGTTGGACTAGAAGACTTCCAGGGTCCCTTCCAGCTCTATTCTATTATAAAAATTCTATTGTACATATTTTCCTCACACACTATCATTGTTTGCTTACTCCCCCATCTCACTCAGACACATACATCATGCCTGGCATGTTTGGTTGTATTTTTTACCAGATTTTCCAGACTGGATGGTAAATGTCTGAGTGGGGTAGAAGTTTCTGTAGCTCTTTGTTGCCATCTGGTAAACTTTGGATTTATGCAGCTCAGGTACTATAATCAGCCAGCCTCTTATGACTGGGCAGGAATAATGATGTTTTTGAACTGCTGAAAAGCCCTTGTGTAGAGAAGTCCTAACTCTGTGCATTGATCTCTGTCACTAAGTCTTGACCATAGCAATTTGCCACATGTGAGGCTACCTTGAAAAGCATATGGAAGTTGCACTTAGCACAAAATATACAGCAGCAATTAAGCCACTAAGTGGTTGAAGGCACTGGGATGGTCTTAGGCACCATGTTTTTTATTATTATTTGTTTATGGTTGTTCACATAGTCAGCCAGATATTTAGACTGGATTTGACATTTTATCCATCCCAAGGACCTGGAATAAGCCAGATGTTGTTTGAGGGTGTTAAAGATATTGTTGCAGAATGTTCAAGTGAAACTGTCTTGCAGTTTATTATTATTATTATTATTTATTTTTGTGCACTTTTATTTATGATTATATTGATGCTTTTATTCTTGCTCACAGTTGCTAATGCAAGATGGGTCACCATATAAATTGAAGAAATAAACTTTCCAAAAATCATAAGATACTCAGCTAAAAGATGAGCTTTGGTCACTAGTTATTTGCTAGGCACAGTTTAAGGTGCTGATGTTACCTTTAAGGCCTTAACAGCTTATGGCCTGATTTTATCTCACCATCTGTCCTGCTGTTAAGATCTGCAAGAAAAGTTCTTTTGAAGATGTTATTGTCAAAAACCCATCTTTTTTGGCATATAGGAGAACACATTTTCCTACTCTGCTTACAGATTAAGTAAGCATTTAGAATCTCTTAATGTTCAGAAGATGTTTATCTTTTTTATCAAGCTTTTAATTATTAACATTAATGCCTACTTTATTGTTGATTTCAATCTATGTTTTTAAACATTCTACCTCTGTTTTTCTTTCTTAATTTAATTAGCTGACTTGAGTACTTGCCAGAGCAGAAAAACAGAACATAAATCCAATAAACGAATGAACAATGAGTGTTCAGTAATGCCAAAAACATTATGACATGTATAAAACTGCTGAGAAGTGTGTGTCCTATCTTTTGCTATTAAAGAAGAACTGACTGGCCCTAGTCCTAGAATCATATATGCACTAAACAATACCCTTTATACAGAAGACAAAAGTGTCACCAGCCTTTGAAAAACCATCCCAAAGTTTGGAGAAGTTTCTTTAAAAAAAAAAAAAACTTTAGAAAATATTTGTTCTAGTACCAATTTTTTTTTAAATGAAATTCTAATACCACTTTACAAAACCTAAGTAAGACCACACTTGGAATATTGCGTCCAGTTCTGGTCATCACAATATAAAAAAGATATTAAGACTGGAAAAGAGCAGAGAAGAGCAACAAGAATGATCAGGGGGCTGGAGGCTAAAACATACGAAGAACAGTTACAGGAATTGGGTATGAAAAAGAAGGACAGGAGGAAACATAATAGCAGTGTTCCCATATTTGAAAGGCTGCTACAAAGACAAGGGGGTCAAACTATTTTCCAAAGCACCAAAAGGCAAGACAAGAAACAATGGATGGAAACTAACAAGGAGAGAAGCAACCTAGAACTAAGGACAAATTTCCAAACGGGGAGAGCAATCAAGTAATGAAATAGCTTGCCTTCAGAGGTTGTAGGTACTCCATCACTGGGGGCTTTCAAAAAAAAACTGGACAACCATTTGTCTGAAATGGTATAGGGTCTCCTGCTCAAGCAAGGGATTGGACTAGAAGATCTCCAAGGTCTCTTCCAACTCTGTTATTTTATGTTCTATGTTCTGAAAAGAAACTTGTCTCAACATGGGAAAAGGAAAGGTGAAGGAACAGATTGAAGGAAGGGAGATGGCAAAGAGTCAACAGAACCATTGCAATGTTTTCAGGGAGGCTCTACATAGGAATAATTCAATGGGCTTGAATGAGAGGCTCTCACAGGCTTAACCTTGGTGCATTGAGATAGGAAACTCTTTGCCCCTTTGCAATTTACTTATGGTTATTTGGATATTCCATAATTGTGCAGGACATAATAGATGGAGAATAGAAAACAATGACTTCTTCCTATGTTCTGTATAAAGATGTTCCTAAATTCTGCAAACTTTCATCAACAATACTTCCCTCTGAATTATTTATTCAAACTATTTCTTCCATGCAAAGCACAAAAGGCATCTCCCATTGTGCATTTCACTGAAGGCTTTCCAAAGTTGACCAAGTGACAGGGGACGCAAGAGTGAGCCAATCTTTAATCACCAGCAGAAGCAGCAGCAGCAGCAGCAAATGTAGTGCACATAAACAGGTGATAAAAGCAGATAAGAAAGATGACAAAAATTACAAAAATAAAAAAAGCCCACTGCTGTAAAGATTTATGGAGCAGCTAAAGCAGAGCTAAATAAATGATAACAACCACTGATAAAAAAAGAGACGGGGCATCAACCATATAAACACTTGGGGGGGACTTCAATGCTTCTGTGTGTTACTATGACACTGGTTTGTTTATGCCAGCATTGACCTTCGACTCCAGGAGAAGTATATTAACCATCTCTGTGTCTTTTGTGTTGTTTTACTCCTCAAGAGAAAGTTGCGCAGGGCCAATTCTGATGAATGGCGTTTGCCAAAAGTCAAGTTATCCTTGACTGGATGCAGATGGCCTAGTTAAAAAATGAATACTGCCAGCAGACGTCGCCTTTTATCAGTTGTAAAAGTTCAGCAGGGACTAGACTTCCTCATCTCTGGCCAGAAAATCCCCAGCCTTCTTTTTCAGCACCAGATCTCATATTGTCCTGACGGATTCTTGCAATGCAGCTCAGATAAATAAGCTTACATACAAGCGATTTATGGCAGTTTGGCGCATGGTACAGTATTTCCACATGCAGCTTGAGTTCTGCCTGGAACAGATATCAGGAATGTATATAGAACTCAGGCAAGTTAAACTGTTGTTTGTCCTGGGTGTTGACCTGCGGTGTCACAGATCACAGTTCGAAGGGAAGTCAGCAACAGATTTGCACGGAACTCCTGCATCTCGGTCAAAACAGGACAAGAGATCAGTGCACTTAGTTAGTGTGTACCTCTGCCCTTCCTGCAGACATCAGACAAGGACTAATTAAAGGAGAATTAGACCAAAACTGGAGTTCAGGGTTTCTTATGATACCGTCTGTTTCAACCAAAGCGAGACTTTGGCCTTCTGAATGACTCTTCTGTATTATGTGGGAAAGAAATATTGGTTGTACTCTGAAACTCAGGGCAAAGTGAGTTTCAGGTTGTTCTATGAAATATATGAAGACCAGATCTGGCTTCTAAATAGGGCTGAAGACTTTTGAAATATTGTCGAGATTGCTTCACATGTATTAATAGTATACCCCTTCTTTCACATTAAACATTTCAATTTGCAGAAACATTTGGAGGAGACTATGGAGTAATTAGTCTTGTGATATAATTTTATCTTCCCCTCAGCTTAGATTGATATCTAATGTGACATTTAAGGGGGGGGATGTTTTAACCTTTAAAGGAAAAAAATCCTTAGCAATAGGGAGCTCCCAACGATCTCAATGAAGTCTGAGTAGGTTTAAATTAATGAAAAATGCTGATCAAGCCAATCATTGAAGGATAAAAAATGGAAAATCTGTGTTGGGGAAGGACGGACAGGAAGTTCTCCACATTGCAAAAATCACATGATGCTTTAGTATGAATTACATCGGGCTTTTCATGCATGTTATTTATAGATGGAGGCACGGTGCCTCAGTGGTTAAAGACATTGAGGTTGTCAGCTAGAAAGCTGGCCACCTGGGTCCAACAGGGTGAGCTCCCATTACTTGCCCCAGCTCCTGCTCACCTAGCACTTAGAAAGCATGCAAATGTGAGTAGACAAATAGGTACTACTTCGGTGTGAATGTAACAGTGTTCTGTGTGCCTTAGCGTATAGTCATGCTGGCCATAGGATCACAGAAATATATTTGGACAATGCTGCTCCCTAAGCAATGCTCCCTAGAGTCGGAAATAACTGGACAGGGGACACCTTTACCTTTATTTATAGATGGCAAAGTAAACCATCTAGGGTTTTAAATTCCAATTTGCAGTAACAGGAAAAGGCACCTACTAGATGTTTAGATTATATAAGTAATAATAAAGATCCCCATGACCCATGGTTGAAGAGGTTTGTGTAATGGGCAATAAGATGGTAGAGCATTGTATCCAGTCTAAAAATTCAGGAGGACTTCCCAAAAAAGTAGATGGAAGTTTATTTGCTCTTTTAAAAACAAAGACTTTGTGCCAGACTTTGTTATAAAATAATTAAAAAAGGACAAAAAATGTAGTGAGGTCAGGCACAGCTTAAGCCCTTCCATGATTACAGGCTTAGGGAAAGACATATGAATTCTTGAGATCTCCCTATCATTGTTTTAGCATATCATGTGAACTATTAGAGATAGATGCAAGAGAGGAGGGATAGATAAATGATAGATATGGATGGATGGATGGATGGATGGATGGATGGATGGATGGATGGATGGAGAGAGAGTAGATAGATAGATAGATAGATAGATAGATAGATAGATAGATAGATAGATAGATAGATAGATAGATAGATAGATAGATAGATAGATAATAGATAGATAGATATAGATAGACAGACTGATAGATAAATAGAAGAAAGCTAATGGATAGATAGATGTTAGATAGATAGATATGATATAGCACATTCTGAATGATATCCCTATCTAAATCAGAATAATTCTTATTTTCAAATGCCAACAGAACTCCCTGATATTTACTATATAACTCATTCCCTTGCCATTGTAGCCAGTTTCAAAGTGAATTAGAATGACTGATTTACATCTAGACTTTCAATCTTGTTTCTGCTTGTTCTTCCTATCAATAATTTATATGTACAAATTAATTAGTCTTATTTTAATTGACATATTTTTCAATGGAGTCACCTCTCACAGCTCAACTCTAAATCATAATGAAGGATGAGTAGATGAAAACCAGCCTTGAATATCTCACAGGAGTCTCATTCTGTACAGAAATAAGGGTTTTGCTCCCCCCACACTATTGTTGTAACATCAGGACTTTCACTGAATTCTGAAAAAGTTAGATTGAATGGCTAGTTATGATCAGATAGCCTTTGCCCCAATTTTGCTTTTTCTGGTTCTGTCTTTAAAAATCCTCAAGTTCAAACGAACTTTCTCTTAACATTGATACAAACCAGGGGTGGGTTCTACTTACCTTCCCCACCGGTTCGCATCGCGATGGAAGTGCACGTTTTGCGCGAGAGAGAGAGCATCCCTTCCCGAAAATGATCTTCTGCGCATGCTCAGTACTTTAAAAAAAAAAAAACCTTCCACGTTGCAAACAAGGCAACGAGCACGGAAAACAGCTGCGGAGCGGCAATTCAATCTGCCGCCCCTGATCAGCTGGGCTTCGGAAGCAGAAATAAAGGTCAGTATAAACCAGGGGCGGGCGGGCCCACTTTCAGGGACACAGAGAACCGGTTCGCTCTCAGCTTGGAGTCAGAGCTACCAGTTCTAAAGAGCCGGTCCGAACCGGCAGCAACCCACCACTGATACAAACCAAGAAGGCTTTACTTAAGGTCATTGGTATCTTGTAGAAAGATACAAAATTCATTTCTCTTTCATTCTCCTTTTTAAAAATTATTTCACTTTCAAGAAATCACAGGCATAAAATCCAATACAGGTCATAACTTCTATTTGTATAGTACTTGCAAATAATTCGGTTACTTCATTTCTAAGCTTTGTTTGTTTTTTCATTTAGTGAAGTTGCACACTTGCATTTTTTCAATGTTTTCATGCTTGTGAGAACATCAAGATTCTTTTGCTCATATTACTATTTAAGCAATCTTTTTTGTTCAACTTCAGCAATGTACAGCTAAATAAAATACTTTGGGAGTGAGCCATCTAGTGGTTAAAATTATTACCCAAAAAGAATGGTTTGTACTACACAACTATGATATGCTTTCACCAGGGGTGAAATGCTCCCGGTTCGCTCGTGCCTGTCGGTCGCCGTAGAGCCGGTCGCCAAGGTAGCGCAAGGCTCTGCCCACCCACCTGGACGCCGGCGTTTGGGTTCTTTTACCCTCTGCGCATGCACAGAATGCTTTGCGCATGCGCAGAGGGTAAAAGAACCCAAATGGTGGCATCTGGGCGGGTGGGTGGAGCCTCATGCTACCTTGGCAACCGGCTCTACGGCGACCAACAGGCACGAGCGAACCAGGAGCATTTCACCCCTGGCTTTCACCACAGAAATGTGTGAGGAATCATGTGAGCTGCAGATTTGAAGAGATTGGATTGAAGCTGACTGCTGGAATCAGAAAATAATGTAAATCTAGGCCACTGACTCCATTAACAAGTGAAGGAAAGAAGGAAGCAGATAATTTACAATTAGTTTCAAAAAAACGACCATTTGAACGATTACTCTTGTAAAAACAGTCCCCCTGAAAAACAAAAAACCCCCAAACTTAAGATACTGTACCTGTGCTCTAAGACCCATACAATGTAAGGGTTTGGTTGCTCAAAGAGGACATGAGGACAAAAAGGAGGAATGTCCTCCATTTGCTGGACATGTGCTAACCCTATTTACACTGAGGTAATTCCCATTGATCCTTAAGAAACTGCAATATGTTGTTTATTTTGCAACCAAAGAAATCTATCATTTAAAAAACCCAAGTATATTTTTAAATACTTTACTTAAGCTAATGTAAAATTCTGTCATGAGCTATAGGATGGATTCAACTCTTTTTCTCCTAATATGATCCAAGTCTGACTGGGCTCCTAGAACCAACATTTTATATGTTCTAACATTCATTTCCATCACTTTTTGGCAGAATAGTGCAAGTAGCCAGGGGTGGGTTCCAAAAATTTCTACTACCACTCTGTGGGCGTGGCTCAGGGGTGGGTTCCACTTACCTTCGCCACCGGTGTGCAGTGCGACGTCGCGCGCGCGCACACGCATTCCCCCGGTGCAATTCTGCTTCCGTGCATACTCAGTCACTATAATCGGCCCGAAACACAGCTGAGGAGCTGATCAGCTGTGCTTCAGGTGAAGAATAAAGGTCAGCATACACCCGGGGGCGGACAGGAGGGCCATTTCCGAAGCAGCAGCAGAGCACAAACGGCACAAAACTTCAAAAATTCGCCAAAAATCCTCAGAAAAAAATGGACCGGCACCGATCAAAGCGGGTCAATGACACCATTGTGACATCACCAGCGGCTCGCTACCGGTTCGGGCGACCCGGTACAAATAGGGAGGAACCCACCCCTGCAAGTAGCAATTACCACAGGCCCACATAGGTTGGTCCTACAGAATTGAGAATCCAGTCCCACTTCTCCAATGCATATGCATATTACACTCTCAACCTGAATGGGTTCTTCTCATTCAGTGAGGAGGAAATAGCTATGTAGTTCCTAATGGTGTCTTTTTATTCTTCTATTTTTTTCCAGTTTGCAATAGTTTTTATTACTGTAATTATAATCTTTAATAAAATTACTATATTAAAATTTTTTGATTGTTTATGTGCTATCAAGCCAAAAAGAGCCATGGTGGCGCAGTGGTTAGAATGCAGTATTGCGGGCTAACTCAGCTCACTGCCAGGAGTTAAATCCTCAACGGCTCAAGGTTGACTCAACCTTCCATCCTTCTGAAGTCCCTAAAATGAGGACCCAGATTGTTGGGGGCAATATGCTGACTCTGTAAACCACTTAGAGATGGCTTTAAAGCACTGTGAAGCAGTATATAAGCACATCGCTATTGCTATCAAGTCAATCTCAGCTCTTAGTGATTACCTAACTAGACAGTTTTCTAACAAGCTGCATCCTCAACCTGGCTCTTCAGGTCTTCCAACATTGCCTCCTTCTCTGTTTTAATTGAGTTCATCTGTCTTGCTGCTGGTGATTCTCTTTCCTTCCATCTTTCCTTCCATCCAGCATATAGATTTCACAAGAGAACTCAATCTCAACATAGCATGTCCAAATATGACAATTTAAACCTGATCATGTGTGCCTTGAGTGAAAAGCTCTGGGTTGATTCATTCAGTGAATCCTTTGTTTGTTTTCATGGCTATCCATGGAGTTTCCAGGAGTCTTCTCCAAAGACCAAAGTTCAAAATCATCAATATTGTTTCTGGGCTGTTGCTTCAATGCCTAGCTTTCACTTCCTTAAAGTATCAGAAGGAAAACTATTGCCTGCAGGACATCACCCTATAAGAAGGAACTACTTACGGATCACCATAAAGAAAAAAAATGCATAATGAAAAAAGAGAACAAGGGAGTATATATATGATATGTACACCCCATTTTGTATTTGCAGTGCAACTATAGAAAATACAGTATTAGTAAGATGTTTTCACTGTGTCTATGTGAGTTTTGTCTCTGCTGCCTCAGCCAATCATGAACTAATTGTTGTTAGACCATTCCAGAGATTCTGCACTTCAGTCTTATATGTCCTTGTCTTTAAAATGGACATGGGTTGAACATCTGACTTCAAGCAAAGGGATGGCCTCTTACACTCAATACGTACACCTGTAAAGTGGATCAAAAACATCAAGATGGAACTTTCAACTATGTAATTAAAGCCACATCCCTTTTCACTCATGTAAAATGTGAGGGACTTGGTATGGTCTCATCCCATATTAGAGAGAGGGAGGGACTTTGCACAATCAGTGCTCCCAATCTGCCTTCCCTGTGGATGACCCACTTCTATTCTTCAAATAGAAAACCATCTTCTATAAAATAGGACACATGGCCACTCTGCAAATAACTGACATGAAGTAAAGACCACTGCCAATTTCTGACACCAAATGGAGTGATTTATTTCACAAAAAAACTGATTTAATGTGTGCCGAATGATAATGATGCAGTAAGTTTTAATATTAATTATGGTATGTTGTGTTAGGGTTGGAGCAGTGAATGCCTGCATACATCTGTTTTTGAAAAGACAGATCTTTTTTGCTCTTCCTTCTAGAGGATCTTGTGTTGAAAGTGTCTCAAATGTCTCAAGAAAGTGATGCATTCATACATCATCTGAAAATGTGCTTGATTTTTTTAAATAGATGGGAAATCAAGTTGAATTAGAAAAATGGGCTTTATTTAACTGTGTTTGGCTTATTGTATAAATGTTTTCAAATATTCCTATGGGATACAAATGGTAAAGGTTTGCGTTATACTAAACATGACACTATTTTTAGTCAGAATAGAGCTGGAAGGGACCTTGAGGTCTTCTAGAAAAGCAGGAGACCCTATACCATTCCAGACAAGTGGCTGTCTAGTCTCTTCTTAAGAACCTTCAGTGATGAAACATCCACAACTACTGAAGGCAAGCTGTTCCACTGGTTAATTGTTCTCACTGTTAAGGAAGTTTCTCATTAATTCCAGGTTGCTTCACCCCTTGATTAATTTCTATCCATTGTTTCCTGTCTTGCCTTCTGGTGCTTTGTAAAATAAGCCCCTTCTATATTATTTTGAATATTTCTACATTCTTTTGAAGTCAGAACTTTTCATTAAGATGTTTAATGTTGAAGCAATAGGTACCGTGTTTCCCCGAAAATAAGACCCTGTCTTATATTTTTTTGAACCCTGAAATAAGCGCTTGGCCTTATTGCCATGCACTCAAAAGCCCGATTGGGCTTATTATCAGGGGATGTCTTATTTTGGGAGAAACAGGGTACTTAACCTGGAGTATGTAATTAGGTAGTGTGTTTGTATACTGTATAGGTATGTAAACATTATCATAAGGGCTTTCAGTCTACTTAGGCAACTGTATTAGTATGGGAGAATCTTCTCCCAATATCCCTTTCCTTATATCTTTATTTTATTTTTATTTTTTGTTTTAGGGGTTTTTTTTATTTTTAGATTGGGACCATGAACACTGGGACCATCTGATTATTCAGTTTTTAATAGAACTGATGATGCTGGCTGAAAAGTAGGGGAAAATAGCTTTAAATAAGGTGTATAATAAAAATGAATATGTGTGCATACATAGCCTACTTTTTCCAAACCTTTTTTTGCCATTCTTGCTATGAGTTTCTCCAGAGGCACGCTGTCTTTTGACAGCAAAAGATAAAACTGACTGATACAAATGAGTCACAGTTCCCTTGAAATAGTGATTAAATTCCCAAGCAAGAAAGACGACTTGAAGAATGAACTGTTGTGTTATCCTAGAAGATGCAGCTGTACTCAATGAAGGGAATTAAGCCACTTCACTTTAGTGCTTTTTGTTTTATATCTGAATATGGAAAAATTGAATGTTGTCATCATATTTTTAAGAAAAAAAATATACAGGTTAAATTTAAGATAAAAACAAATTAAAGCCATATGCCCAAACATATCTTCGCTGCTTAATAAAATCCAATGGTTTGGTTGCAAATATATTTTCTGCTCATTTTTATACCTTACTACATACAGAAAGAATATTCATGTCATCAAATTACTATAGTATTTATCATATACTTGTATCAAGATAATATGTAGGTTAGAATATTGGCCAAAGTTGTTTGAGGTAATGGAAGTTATAACTTCCTATCTATCTTAATATCTAATAGGCAGGTTTGCGTTGAACGCTCTCCATAAAAATGACTAGGAGATCTTGATCTATGCATTCTTTCTAAATCAAACTATAATTAAGGAATGTTACTAGGATAAAACTCACAGTACATTCATTTTTCATGTGACAGCATAGCTTCACTAGAAAAATTTTGTATAATAAAAATATATTTATGATTAACAATATAGAGCGCAGCACCCCCAGTTTTGTGAGGATTGTAGAATGAGGTTTTGATTTTAAAGGGAATAAACTGAAATGCCTATCTTGGCATAGCTACATTAAGTTTGTACTGAAAGTGTTGAAATCTGTACAAAAATAGCAGAAATAATTTACTGAAGGCAAATGAAACCAGTGTGGCTTTGGAGTCTTTTTCTTAAAGAAGTCCTATCAGTGTCTGGGGAAAAAGGGAAGTTCTACAACATAATATGAAATGTGATACTGTTGTCAGTACAATTCCCCAGTGAGAAGGATAGATTGTGGTCAAGACCTAAACAGGTTAACTAGTGGTCACTCTGATTTTCCTTTATATACAAAAGAAGTCAACACTATTGAAGAAATTTGAAACCTAATATGCCATGAAATAAGACATCTGTTGGACACTTATTTGTTTCTCTTTAAATGGGCTTTATTTGAAAGCTCAGTGAACAACACAGGTACAGTCTTTGTGGTATCCATAGTTTTCAGGAATTTCTGATTCCTGACAAATCTCATGTTTATTTGCTTTCTAAATTTAATTATTTAAAAGCAAATACATTACTTGATATATATATATATTTATAGATAGAGATATATACACCATTTCAATCAATTAATAGTAAATAATAAACCTCAAATCCTGAAATAATATATTTCTTCACATTGGGAATTTTTAAATTTTATTTTTGGGTCTCTTGCACATATAATTGTAAATGAGGTTCAAGTCACTTAAGAGCTATTTGTTTAAGCTTAAGAGCCATATGTTAATGGAAAATCTGGACCAGCCTCTTAAGTTCAATTTTGATTTTATACACTTGCTAGCTATATAACCAGCATGGCTGCATGGTAAAGAAATCCTAAATTTCTATAATTATATGACCATGTGTTGTGCAAGGACCTATTCTCAATTTAGACCAGCTTCACAATACAAAAAAAAAATCATACAATTTTTCTACATGACACCTATTTGATAAAAATCAGTCAACTTCGGTGCAAGAATCTCATTTTTAGTACAAAAAAATATTGAATCCTTTGATATCACCAAATTTGGAAAAGACATTCTGTTACGTCACAGAATGATAGTACTATTCAACACAGTGTTTCACAGCACCTTTATGTATATTGACTCAATTGTCTGTCCAATTGAGTTCAGTGATGGTTATTTTCAGGACAGGATTGCATTGTCAACTTACTGAAAAGATTTCACATACATTGTCACTTTCTGCTTTTTTTATCAGGGCAAAAAAGGAATGATAGGTTGTATATCTAAATGCAAATGTGATGGGATAAGATAAAAAATCAGACATAGGGATTATCCCTCCTTAACTTTAGAAATGAAGTCTGTATTATCTGTTGCTCTTCCATAAGCAGGTTCTAGAAAATTTCTTTCAGCTCCTAGGTTTTCCAAAAATAAGATAAACTAGAAATTCATCATTGTTTCATTATCAGTCTTGGCACCATATAGATGGCAGATCTTTTAGATCATGTTTACTGAACATACATAGGATCATCGTGGCAATTGGTCAGGAGTAGAATGCATAATCAGGATTTGAACACAACATATGAATGCATGACTATGTGTATTTGGCTGTCCCCATATGACAGGGAATCCTGCAAAGGCAAAATTCCCAATTACACAGAGAAAGAATACACAAATATAGTATAAGCTTATCATCTCTATGCAGATAAATAACTGTGTACAGATCAAGATGTTAACAGCATGCACAATCTGACTTATACACACACAAACACATGCACACATGCACGCACAGATGCATACACACAACAAATATTCAATGGAGTTTGAAGGGGCCTCGCAAAATAGGCAATTCTCCCTATATATCCCCTACCTTCAATGTAGAGATACGTGGCAACATCACAAAATAATTGTGAGATGCAACATTTCAATGCACAGTGGGAGATGCATTTACCCTCACCTCTCAAATGT
This sequence comes from Thermophis baileyi, assembly GCA_003457575.1. Classification (NCBI taxonomy): domain Eukaryota; kingdom Metazoa; phylum Chordata; class Lepidosauria; order Squamata; family Dipsadidae; genus Thermophis; species Thermophis baileyi. The sequence continues at coordinate 9,778,900 of QLTV01000972.1, read as the reverse complement.
GTTGTTTATATCTATTTATCTATATAAAAAAAATTACATCCACAGTTCTAGAGTTGCAAGTGAGGATTTGGATTAGTTCATTTATGTAAAAATTCTCCAAAGAGAATAAAATTGTCCTGCCTTGGATAATGTGGAGGTTTTTAATCTGACTATATATTGTACAGGACTGCGGTATGAATTGACGTTTGCATATACCATTCATTATGTATGAGTATGACTGAGCACTGTGACAAATTTCAAGTAAAAAATAAGTACAAAATCTTCTGAAGGAAAGAACAAATATACATAAACTAGAGTCTATAGCAAAATTTAAAGTGTAACCTAGCCAACGTAGTTATATAATAATGTTACAAATTTAAACCATTTGAGGTTTGGAATGGAAAATTCCAAAGTTCAAGCTGAAGGCATCTGAAGATTTCCTTACGAGCAAAGAGATGATAGCTGAAAATGTTTGCAACAGTTCATAGTATTCCATCTGGGTTGTGCAAAAAGTATGAAACATCTAAAGGGTAAGTTGAAGTTTAGTCATGTTCCTGTTGTGCATATTATGATGACGGACCAATTCATCAGAACGAGCAAATTTCTTTTGGCAGCTGGGCCACCGACAGCTGAAAGGTTTTTCACCTGTTAATAAAATGTACAGTTATACATTATCATCATATTCCTAATACATACTATTGCCTTATCCCCTCCTAGAACTTTGGTTAAACAGCAATAGCACTTAGACTTATATATTGCTGCATAATGCTTTACAGTACTCTCTAAGTGGTTTACAAATGTCAGCAGATTGCCCCCATCATTTTACCAAATTTGCAAGGATGGAAACCTTAAGCAAGTCAGAATCGAACTCCTGGCTGTGGGCAGAGTTAGCCTGTAATACTGCATTCTAACCACTGCGCCATCACAGCTTAGAGTTGAAGTAGATGCCTATCTTTTGACAATAGGGTGCTTCATTAAGCTTGTGTTCAACTTTCTAAAGATTCCAATAGAAGTTGAGTTAATCTCTCTGTTTCTATTGCTTTTAAATAAAAATGTGTTCTATATGTTTGCAACATTTTCATACTCTGAAGAGTTCAGAGAGCTTCCAGTATATATCCTATATAGAAGGTGCTCAGTAGATTATTTTCTCAGTTAAACCTTCCATTATTTTTAGATTTATAAAAAGATGTTTTCCTTAAGTATTATATCTATTCATAGTTTGAACATTTATATTATTTTATGTAAATGTATACATACATTTATATTTATATAATATATATTTACAAAAGATGATATATGATATATGATATATGATATATATGATATATATGATATATATGATTATGATATATAATATATGATATATGATATATGATATATGATATATGATATATGATATATGATATATGATATATGATATATGATATATGATATATGATATATGATATATGATATATGATATATGATATATGATATATGATATATGATATATGATATGACATAATATAATAATATCCCTTTTTGACTGAGAATAGTCAAGTTTCACAAGGTTGCTTAAAGGAAAAATGGCCAGCAAGGCTTTACATTACATTTTATGGTACTAACTACCATAGCCTCTTGAAAGTTTGCAATAATAATAATAATATAAAAACAAGATTTGTAATAAAAATATTAAAAGTACAATTTAAAATATTTTAAACCATCATCAATTTAAATTAATGCCTGTGTCTTAAATGCATATTTATGCACATGTGTCTTAAATGTACATTTAATAACAGGGATTCAATTCCCTGTTTAATCCCTTGTGGTCCAGAAATCAGGGTGGTTACAAAAAGTCTCAGCCCTAAATCTGTACCAAACAAGCACAGCATCTATGTAGATAACCTTGCCCCTTTGCAAGCAGACAAAGTTTACCTCCCTCTGGGCAAAAAATGCACAGCAGAGCCAGGCAGAGGCAGAGGTGATCCTAATGCACCACCCACTCCATCCCATCGTCTCTCAGCTTGCCTGGGGCCGCACCGAACAAGCACCTGCGCGGGGCATCAGGGTCACCTGCCTTTCCCATCCCCCATGCCTCTTCCTCCACCTGCTGCCGGTGGTGCCGCGCAAGCTTCCCGTGAGCCTCCCATGAGTCAGGCAGTCGTGCAGCATGTCTGGATCATCTTTCTCCCCCCCGCCTCTGCCTCCACGCTTGGACTTATCAGTATTTGTGCTGCGCCAAAGGGCTGGTGGGCTGCGGCTGCTGCCAAGACGCCATCAGTCCCCGCGCACTCGCCACCTCTTGTGCTGGCCACGCCCATCCCCCGGGCTTATTTTTGGGGTAGGGCTTATATTAGGCCCACCCCAAAAAATCAGGCTAGGGCTTGTTTTCAGGGTGGGTCTTATTTTTGAGGAAACACGGTAAGATTTGGGTCTGTGTGTCCTATTTAGAATGTTGGCTAGAAGTTGCAGCCTCAAATTAAGTTGAGTTAAAAAGACAGATTAGGGCAACTGTAAACTCTGTCACCTGAACTTAATTCTTCTGCCAAAGGATAATAGTCATGACTCTTGATTTTGCTCTAAGCCAGGTGTGTCCAACCTTGGCAACTTTAAGACTTGTGGATGTCAACTGTCAGAATTACCATGGCTGGCTGGGGAATTCTGAGAATTGAAGTTCACAAGTCTTAAAGTTGCCAAAGTTGAGTGTCCCCCCCCACCCTAAGCATTATTTTCTCTGTAATAGCTAAGACATATCAATATCACATATGCCCAGAATAATTTCCTAGAAATATCATAATTTAACTTTCAGTAAAATAAATAAGAATATATAAATGGGAAAAAAGTATACGCACTTGTTTTACCTGTATGAGTCCTGGTGTGAGTCTTCAGATGATCAGATCGGGAGAACTTTCTCTGACAGGTTTTGCATTGGAATGGTTTGACTCCTAAATACATAAAATAAATCTATTCTTGTATTCTAGTACCTTTACAGGGGTAAAAGAGTATCAGTTCTTCTGAATTTCAGAAACATAGACTTTTACTTTTATTTGGCAACTGCCATTTCCGCCCCTAAGTACAAAACTTCACATCTCTAGTCGCATTAATCAAGCAACTCAACTATCTGACCTTTCTCAGTCCCTTTGTCCTTTTTAACTCCATTTAGTGCTTTTACCATGCCTTGGTTTCTGGCAAAAAATGGAAGCATTAATTCACTTTGGAGTGAAAACTGGAAAAATTGGAAATAAGAAACATCATGTGATTGTGGTTGTTATTTCTCAATTTACTTTGAAACTGTCCTTTAATAATGTGCACTTTTTCCCATTTCAGTTCAGTACAGCATTCTTCACATATCCAAGCGATTTTTAAAAACTTTACACATGATGTGGTTTAAAAAAAAAAGCAATCTGAGTTTATTTTATGTATTTAGAAGATTCTTTAAAAATTAACTGTGCACATAATATCAATCACAGTATTCTACTTACCTCTCTTCTAAGCTTACGATTGTCCATAAAGGAGCTCCAAATCTCTGTTAGTATACTATTTAATTTGGTTATTTGAATTAGGCATTTTAAAATATGAGCAGCCATATAAATACGATGAAATAAATAAATCATAAAGTATTCCTAATCTGTAGATGTCTATGCAAGCATGTCGTTTCATAGAAATATTTTCTCATTATTTCTTAAGATATCAGCTTTTTTTTTTTAAGTACTAAGGTTGAAGTCATAGTTACTTACCTAAACCCTATTCAATAATGAATTTTATTTCTGTTTGAACAATTAGATGTTTATCCAGTACTGTGATCTTTATTGAAACTATGTACAACCTTCAAAATATTTGTTTGAAACAAACTCTCAGTCCTATAAGGTAGACCAGAGTGAGAAACTGATGCCACTTGTCCTACTTTTATTAGAGTGACTATAGTATCAGAATCATGTTAATTCTGAATATGCTTTCCCTCCTCCCTTTTTTATCTTCTTGAGAATTAGGGAAGTGACAGTCTTTATTCATAAATTCCTCTTTGCATGGGCATAAGCTACTTATGTGTGTTGCTTTGATAATGGATCTTCCCTGTCTCCTTCACTCTCTATACCCTCTACAAATGCACAAGAGCTTTTCTTTCATTAGACTGCAGTGCAAAGTAAGCTGTAAAACATGAGGTACATCTGTTTATACTGTCCGATGTATTTGGGTTAGGATTGATGACCTGTGTTAGAGTACATTGAATAACTCTAGTTACTTCACAAAGTAATGGTGGGACTGCGAGGAACTGATGCAACCTTTGTCATTCTCCTGTAAGATGGTGGCACCAGAATAGGACTTTTTGAAAGGATTTGGTGATGCCAATTCATGAAGTTTGACAACTTCTCTGCAGATTCCAAACATATAGGAAATTGGTGGGATTATGGTGTATGATGTAGAGCAGAAGTGTTCAACCCAGTCCATGGACCAGCACCGGTCCGCGGCATGCCAGAAACTGGTCTGCACAAACAAGTGCGGGATGCAGCATGCGAAACCACGCCCCCTCCGGTCTGTGGAAAAACCTCTCTCCACAGAACCAGTCCCTGGTGCCCAAAAGATTGGGGGCCACTGGTGTAGAGTGACAGGACTGGGATGTGCTCAGCACTATTTTATTTTGGAAAGAGAAATGTATTAAAATTGAGATACAAATGTGCTTGCATGCTTTAGGAACTCTGGGAGCCTTCCTATCCCTAGTGCTTTGACTTGAATGTTTTTTTGTTTTTTGTTTTTTTGTGGGCAATATTACTGAAAAGCCACTAATGTTCTTTTAAGGAATAATGTCAGAAATGAAGATTGGCTGGCTTTTATTATGCTTTTGCTTACCCTCCGTTGTTGGTTTTGCTGCCACCTCAGAAAGCCCAGCGATGCATTGCGAAGCTGTCACCCCACCCCAAGAAGCCCCAGCTGGCCCAGCCCAGCCACTTTTATTGCCCTGCACTCTGAAACCCCTCTTATCCTGAACTCTGCCATCCGAACTGACCATCTTGCTCCCACTAATGATGAGTTATGCCAGGGCTGGAGCTTCACAAGGCAACTGCTAGCCATATGAGGCCATCTTCCTCAGGTCTCAAGAGGCCTGTCTCACTGTGTGAGACCTGGGGAAGAAAGCACCATGTGGTCAGCAGTTTCCTTGCAAAGGATCAGGCTGGGAATACTTAGTCATCATCATCAGCAAGAAGATTGTAAAGGGATGACAAGGGCCACCGAGAGCAGGGGGCAAAAAGGGCAAAGATGGGGATAAGATAGGTGGCTGGAGAAAAGTTGCAGCATCCCTGAGATCTTAAGTGCAGGTGGACTGCCAAGCACCCAAATTTTGATCACATGACCATGGGGCACAGTAACATCAGGGACAGGTTGTAAGTCCCTTCGTTCAGCATTGCCATAACTTTGAATGGTTGCTAAAGCAATAGTCATAAGTCAAGGATAACCTGTATCATTTCTAAAAAAAATTATTAAACCTCTTAAGATTTGTTAATTAGCTATTATTTCAACTATCAAGGAATATAACCAATATACCTCCCCACATTATTTATCAAGCATAGGGAAAGAATTACTTCCCAGCGTTTCAGGCCAAAAAGTTAGTTTTCAGGATCACCTATGCTCAGCATATATGGTTTTAAATAATCTAATTATCTAACTACATCTAAGGCACAAACGCTCTTCCCAAGGTACAGAGATTAACTGATCTGTACTGTTAGTATATTTTTAAGGGGCATATAAATAATCGCAACCTACGTTCAGCACTGCTTCTTTGTAGTATATTTCTGAACTTATACAAACACATAAAAGGTCAGAGTCCCAGCCTTTAGTGCTCTTAAAAGCAAAAAATTACAACTCCATTTCACATACCCTTGATAAGGGAAACAAATTGCAACAAATGTCAAAAGCTCAGATATGCAACAAACCTGTATGTCGCCTCTGGTGCCTTTTGAGTTGATCTGAACGAGAGAATCTTCGTTCACAGTCCTTAAAGTCACACTGATATGGTTTTTCTCCTTAGAAAAAACAAATTTATTTGAAGGAAGTAAATAACATTGTAGGCATTAAATAAAACTTCAATTTAACATGCTAGAACAACTCTCACGTGTAATATAGAGATAGCACAATGGATTATCTTTAGAGAAAAGATAATAAGTTTATTTTATTTTTTTAAAAAATGATGTTTCCACTTTCTAACTTAAAAATAAATGGTTGGAATTGTGTAAACAATTTATTGTGCCAAGGCCTAGGCTCTGAGTGTGTAGAAAAGAAGATGGTGTTAGTAATTGTGATTGTTTTTTTTTTGGCTGCTATTTATTGTAAAGGTTTTGTAGTTGTGATAACTTCTTACATAACATCTTCCCAATTGCATTTACCTATCCCACCAAGTCAGGCAGGGGGGACATGCAACAAGTCCTATCTCCAAAGGAGTTCCATTTGGCATGCCTTTTCTGCTGTAGCCCCTGCCCTCTGGAACCTGATATTAGACCCATCTCTGTTGGCCTTCCAGAAGGCCCTTAAAACTTCTTTTCTCTTCTTTCTTTTTTAATCATCCATGGTGATCCAAGGGGCAGCCTACAAGGTGGCTATATGAGAGCAAGTGGTGTTTGTTCTTCCACATTCCTGGGTTTTACAGATGTATTTGATACGTCCTTTTTATTTAGTTTTTACTGTTTTTAGATTGCTATGGAGCTTTTAACTGTTATATTGCATGCTGCCCACAGTCACATTTTTGTAAAATCAGTGGCTATAGAAATATACTAAATAAACGAATGAATTGTTTTAAAATTTTAACTGCTTATTGTTAACCGCCCAAAGTCATTGGCTAAGATGAGTGTCTTAAAAAAAATAAATATTTGTAAGAGACAGAATAGGTTATTCAAGCAACAGTTAAAATCCATGCATTTGCAACTAAATAATTCCAGTGCTAGAATGCATATATGGAGCAATGAATACTTGTGACAAAGAATCAGCCCTGAAAAAAATAGGGAAATGTTCAGGAAGAGAATTGAACATTGTTTACAAAAAGGAATCATGGGAATCTTGTTTAATTGCTTTCTGGTTATAATAAAGAAACATCTTTTTTATAGACACTTGTTTATTAATTAAGGCAAAGATATGCTTTTTAATGTAAGTTTTTGAGGAAACAACATTGTTCAGTCCTATTTATAACTTCTTCTGAGAATAAACATTCTAAACACCAATTTTAAAAAAATCACATAATAAGTCCCCAGCTAAGTTATGGAAGTTATGAGGTGTCTGCAGCCTGATCACGTGCTCTTTTCATCCTTAGTATGTATCAATACATGGAAAATTGAGGTTCACAGCGAATTCCTCCATTAGCTTAGCTGATCCAAAATCCGAAGCAGCATTAAGTCCCAGCAACAGAAAGTTTTTAGAAAATGTGTTTTTTGCATTCAAGTTATAGTTCTGGAAGTGCTAGCAGCATCTGAAAATTTGGCATCCCTAGCAAATTATCTCAATACTGTAGAACCCAAGCAAGGTAATGAGCATTAGGTTTGTGGTTTAGCATGTTTTCAAGAGTTGAATGTGTTGGTATTTTTGCTCATCAGTAGTTACTAGTCTGTGGTCTCAGCAGATGGTGAACCCAGTCAACCAGACAACCTTGGCTGATCTTAGAAGCTAAGCAGAGTCAGTCCTAGTTGGACTTGGATGAAGAAACCGCCTGGGAATTTCAGGATTGTTGGCTAAACACTTTCCATAATACTGCCAAGAAAACTGTATTGATGTAGTTAGGCTTAACTTAGGCATTTATACTTTTAACCTAGTTCCCCATCTTGGATAATCAGAAACAATTGTATTATAATGCCATCATCTTTTTTGTGGGCCATATTGAGATGTAATCCACTAATGTATATAAACCAAGTTCTAATTAAAATTGTAGTTACAATATATCTGGAGAAACCCAAGTGGGAGAATCTGACCTCTTAGCAGCAAATCAGCTCTGTAGTAAAGTCAACAAAGAAATTGCAGTCTGTATAAAAGGAGTTGAATAGGTTCAAATTTTAGTTTTGTATAAAGGAAATCAGAAAGAAAGTTACAATTGTTTAACTTGCATACTCCACGGCCATTTTTCTATTTCCTCGAAGAGTTGTTATAACTTTTTTAAAAAAACTCCATTAATATAAATCTTGTTAGTTAATGAAATTATTACTTTCACCACAGATAATCTGTTACAAAAACGTTATCTTCAAAGTGATGAGTTATTGTATTCGGTTTGCTTACAACTGAGTTTTGCTGGGAAGAAAAAGTTCATTGAAATTAAGTATCACTTTGTGTGTTTTAAAAAAATCCTCCAGTTATACATCACTTGCAAACTAATAAATTATTGTTGCTACTTCACGTTAATGATGGGTAAAAGTGGGTGCAATATTATTGATAAAGATTTTTTAAAATATATTATTTTGGGTGTTCCAAGAAAAGAGTACTTTTTTATATCTGGGTCAACAGTATTAATACTAGGAGGGGACTTAGTAAACAACCATAATAGTAACAGAGATATCAGCAAATTTCTGCTGAAGCAGTGATAAGCTCCGATACAAATTCCAGCTTTGTGCATCAGAGTTCCACAGATAGTAACACTATGCAAAATAACAATTTTCAGGAAGTGTAATGAATCAGTTGTTTTATAAGGGAAATCTTATGACTCACTCCTTTTTCTTCTTCTTTTTTTTTTTAAATTAATTGCTATTCAGCTGCTCCATTTCTCTACCCTATAAAATTTGAAGCTACATTTTAAGAACCATACACTATGAGAACCCCACAAGCAAATATTATTCACTCATTTAGTGAAATACATGAATTTCTTTTTTAAGAAATACACGAATACACGAATCCCTTTTTAAAAAAAAAAAATCCTGAGGTATCCAAAAGACTAGAGCAGTGATGGTTAACCTTTTCTGCACTGAGTGCTGAAACTGGAGTGCGTGCGCCGGAGCACCAGAACCCGGAAGAGAGCAGCTGGCCGGTGTGCATGCGCACGGCAGCCAGCTGCTCTTCCGGGTTCAGTCGCACACATACGCATCGGATAGCTGATCCAGTGCGCATGCGCACCGGCTAGCTGCTCTCTTCCAGGTTCCGGAACATGCATGCCAGCTGGTTGATCATGTGCACGCTGGAACCTAGAAGAGAGCAGCTGGTCGGTGCGCATGCACGCTGGACCAGCTGTCGGCGTGCATGCACACGACGGAACCCGGAAGAGCAGCTGGCGACGGTGCACGTGCCCACAGAGAGGGCTCTGCGTGCCACCTCTGGCACTCGTGCCATAGGTTTGCCATCACGGGACTAGAGGATGTATTATGATGCACGCGTCTGTGAATTATAGCTCACTTCACTGCAATATGTAAAGTTTTTTTATATACATGTAGTTCTTTCCTGATGTTATGGCCACATCTTTTTGTAACATTCAAATGTGAAATTACTGGTAGTCCTCGAATTGCAACCACAAATGAGCCCTAAACTTCCATTGCTAAGCAAAACAGTTGCTAAGTGAGTTTTGCTCCATTTTACAGCCTTTCTTGCCACAGTTGTTAACTGAATCACTGCAGTGGTTAAGTTACTGTAGTAGTAACATGGTTAGGTGAATCCAGCTTCCCCATTGACTTTGTACGTCATAAGGTCGCAAAGGATAATCACATGACCGAGGACACTGCAACTGTCATAAATACATGCCAGTTGCCAAGCATCCAAATTTTGATCGCATGACCATGGGGGAGTACTGCAACGGTCATGAGAAAAATGGTCACAAATCACTTTTTTTCAGTGCTGTTGTAACTTTGAATGGTCACTAAACGAATGGTTGTAAGTCGAGGACTACCCATATACAATTATCCCTGTATCTTCTTGGGGAAGGAGCTGCATGCACCACATTTTTAAGAGTACATGACGCCACTGAAGTAATAGGTTGGCAATTCTACTGCCAAAGGCTCCCAGAATGCTTGGGCCTAGAAAGGCCACGAAAGGCTTCCATTACCATGGGAAGGGCTATGAGATACTGGATGAGGCAACTATTTCGGGGCAGTTGTGCTCTCCATGAAGATACTTACCAGTGTGTTTTCTACCATGCATCTGCAAATGAGACAATTTAAAATATCGCTTGTTACAGCCGGGATACACACACATGAAAGGTCGCTTTTCATTTGTGTCGCTTGCTGATCTTACAATTGTTGGAGCCACTCCAGACATCCGCCGCATATCCTATGATGGCATAAAGAGGAGGGTTTTACATACAATATATTCTGGGCTCATCAGAGCTGTAAAAACTATAGTGCAGAGGTGTCCAACCTTGGCAACTTTAAGACTTGTGGACTTCAACTCCCAGACTTCCCTAGCCAGGATGGCTAGCTGGGGAATTCTGGGTGTTGAAGTCCACAAGTCTTAGAGTTGCCAAGGTTGGGGGGGAAACCCACCCCCCACCCCCACTATACTGCAACAAGATTTCCTACAGACATTTAAGTTTCCTTGAAATATAGGTAGTATCAAATCCTGAAATTGTTATTTGTTTCATGCCATAAAGGAAATTGTAATACAGCTTTCCACAATCCCAAAGGCTGTAGTAGCATTTCACAAGAGAAAATGCTCAGTCCTTCATTTTTACTTCATATTACTTTTCTGCTTACACGAAAGGCCTCCAAGTATTGGACTACAACAACACCCATAAATCCCCATCATGATTTTTATCCAATGTTGTTTGGCAATCATGGGGATTGTAACTCAATATATCTGGAAGATTTCTCAGCAAAAGGGGACAAATTAGAATTTGTCAGCAATAGATAACTTAAACATTTCCATTTAGTTATTATATAGTGAACATTATATTCTAATAAAAAGAAAATATAGTGTTTCCTTGCTATTATCAAAGCAGCCAGGTAATCAGTCCAAAATTATATACTTTCCTTAATATACTCACTTGAATTCCTCTAAAAACTCCATGGGTATGTATTCTATACTGGGCCCCACAGCTGTATAACATTGGGGCTGCGTGATTATCACTTTCATATCCTGTTCCATGGCTGAAAATAAAAAGAGGTCAAAGGTTGGAAATTAAACTTAATTCATAAATCTCATTAGAAAAATGTTTGCAATATTTCTTCATTTATGCTAAAACGGTTTCAAAACATTTCAACAGTTTTAAAGTTAAAACTTCCTATGCAGAAAGATACCCTGATTTTGCTAAAAACTTGGGCTGCAAATAAAGTTTGGTTCACCTATACTTAGAGTGACCATATGTCTTTTATTATAAAGTATGGTCTGTAGGAGATGAGCAGGCTGAGCGCAAAGGAGAGGTCAAATGCGTCATCAGTCTTGAATCCCTTTGTGTTCACAAGATATCTAGGTCCAACCTACCTTGAATTAAATTGACTCTTTTCTACTGCCCCAATTTGACCATTAATAGTTCAGATTCTTGTAGAACACTTAAGCTTGCAATAAACCTTTATGTTCATTTGAACTGCTTGGATTTCCTGATTTTTCACGCTTAACACAGTCCTTTATTTCAGAAAGCTGTTCTTTAGTTTTATTTATTTTTCAAAAACTCACTTTTGTCTTTTATTTTGGTCATTTTACTTGTATTGTATAAATGGTACCACTTAATGCACCGTTTTTTACATTCATATGAAAGATGTGGACATTGAATTGTCTTTTAAATATTTTAGATATTTTTCATTAGAATATGTGTTTTGGTAAAGTTTTTTTGTTTTTGTTTTTTAATTTTCCTTCATTAAGCAAATTTATAGATATAAACAATTACTTTTTTTAAATCTTTATGAACCTCTTTCAGCCTTGCCCTCTTTTCGGGTTTGTCCTTTATATTTTCCAAGAAAATATGACTTCAGTAACCTATAGTTTAACAATTGAATACTGAAACATTTTTTTAAAAAATAATAGAGAAAAATAGTAGAGCCAGAAAAAGTAATGCTGCATATGTGCAGGTTATTTATCAGCTAAATGCCAAGTTGGTAATTACGAATATCTTTGGAATTAGCAAAATGCCTCAGGTTTCACATTAAGTGCAGTGTTTTTTTGTCAGCACCTCATGACTCAGATATAAGCAGATAGGACAGAGAAAGTGATGACATTTACAAGAAGAGCAGAACTTGTAGCCACAGGATAGGATTACAAATCAGTGTCCTAACTATTTTATTCATACATCAGCTTAGGAGATGCATTGTAGCTTAACATTTAGCCAAAGGGGGAACTATTCCCTGTAAAAAATCAATGATCTCTTTTACTTCCAGTGAGGCAACAACTACACCAAACTATTTTATTTTACTTTTAAAATTTTAAATCCCCAAGGCTAGAAATCTTTTTAACATTATTAATATGTGTTCTGCCATGCTCCCCAAATTTCAGGTAATCATGATTATAGCAATTTATGATGGTCTAAGTCCAGAAATATTAAACATCAATGAAGATGGTAAAATAAAACAAAACATTGGAGGACATCAAGATGGACAACAGATAAACAAAGTTGTAACTATGGGACACTTTGCATTAGTGCTTCATTTTCATTCCTGCTGCTGCTTAGTATTTTGCTACTATTTGGATTAGAGGGGATTTGAAGTCTGAAAAAAAGTATGCTCATATGAAAGTCATCTGTTTTCCTCGTAGAGGAAACAAAGATAAAATGTAAATGTTGTGGATGTCCCTCTGGATGCCATAATAAAATAACACATGTAGTACTGTTTCAATATCCCTGGATACTGAAATTGAATAGGATATTGAAATCCTATGGAATACCGAAATATTGAAATCCCATTGGCAAACATGTTTTTCATATGAGATCCTACAATAGTTTTCTTGTAATAGTACCCAAGGCAAAACCTTATGCCTTAGCTTCCTTATGCCAAGCTATTTACCTTCCATCTAAGAGTCTATGGAGATTCTTGATCATTCAGGTCATGGTTGTCCCAAAGGAGTTTTGCAAAAGGTAAATGGACTTTCTTGGGTTTGTTTTTTTGGTGGGTTTTTTTTTTAGACCGTTTCAAGAAAAACATTTTTCAAGCTTTGTGGATGAGAAGTGAATTGAAGAAGCTGAAGAAGCTCAGAGAACCGAAGAAGCTTTTTGGATGAGAAGTGAAAAGTTCTCAAGAAAAGGATCAAGAAAGTCCAGTTGCCTTTTGAAAAGCACTTTTGGGACTTCCATCTGAGGCGGAATACCATTTAGCCTCTGTAGAAGTGTACCATTGACATGGTCATACCCTCAGGAATTGCTTTCCAAACCTATATGTCTTTTATTTTTCTTCTATGACATTGAACTGCAAATAGCTGAGGTACACTTTTTTCTTCAACTAAAAGTCAAAGTCTCTTTTCAATTACATGATTTACGATTATGATTTACCTTATATAATCCCAGATAAACCAAGAATTTTAAGTGCCAAAATATACTTTAAATATTGGGTTTGGCTTATCCGCAGATGGACTTATACATGCGTATGTACAGCATAAGAATTATTTACTCCGAAATGAGATCAAATTTGGGTTCAAATGTGGTTTGGCTCCATTTGGCTTGCAGCCTCATAGGATGGCATACTGTTGAAATTACAGAACTAGGTGAAGAATTAAACTTTTATTCAGCCAACTTTGTCAAGTTGGTTCAGCGTATGGTTTTTGGTCACACAGAGCTCCTCTTTAACTAGAAGTATGTGACTTTTCCATAATCTTAACTGAGAAACCTTAGATTTTGTCAAAGCAATAAACTCTGATATACCCCAAATTCTATTGTTTACGGTCACGAATGACAAAGTAGAATCATTTTATTTTTACATTTTTATCGACAGCATGTTTAAAATCAGTTCTATCTTTATCCATTATCTTTATCTTTAATATTAGCCAGACAACTGTCTAAATCTTGCATGGATGAGGGGCAGGGCAATGACATGGGGACCTTATAATCCTTCACAAGGTAGGAAGAATCCACCACTGATGTCTATTCCAGATAAACAGAACTGGATAAGATTTATGGAGTTGAATTTGTCTTAGACATATCAGTTGATTTAATAATTTCCAGAGCCAAACTCTCCATTGAAAAGTAACAATTGAACAATGCCTCTACGTGAAAGTAACAATTAACAATTTGCACTAAATCAGTCTTTGTGTTCCATCTTAAATAAACTTTTTAGAGGCATCACCAATTTAAACAGCTCGTACATTCAAATATGTGTGTGTCATGGTTAAAGATTCATAAAAAAGAGACTGATTAAGTGCCCGAACAATTTAGTTTTATAATGCTAACATAACATGCTCCCAGTTCTGATATTTAGCATTTCGAAAAGGAGAACAGAAAGACAGACAGACAGACAGACAGACAGACAGACAGACAGAAAGAAAGGAAAGAAAGAAAGAAAGAAAGAAAGAAAGAAAGAAAGAAAGAAAGAAAGAAAGAAAGAAAGAAAGAAAGAAAGAAAGAATTATATACTGTAATATGTATACTTCATGTCCTAGCAATCAATGAATATACAACAAGGAAACAAAAAACAATACCTGAAAAATGTCAGATAAAGGCTATTTAGCTATCTGAAAATCCCTTAAAAACCTTTCAAGTCAAGGCAGAAGGTATTAAAATTATTAATTAATCATAATGTTATATAGTGTGTATATGACTGGTAAAGCAGAATATATTGTGTGATGAAAAACAGAGCAGCTCTGAAGAATCACTTTAGTGTGGTTTTAAAAAAATCTTGAGAGATTAATTTCTGATCTGAAAAGTATGAAACTTTCAATTACTTCATTACACCACTGTTATTTTGTTACACTGGCAAATTTCATATGATTCATAGCCTACATTCCCAAGTTAATAAAGCTACACTAAGCATTTCTGAAGAACACAGTGACAAGTTAGCAAACATCAGCATGAAATATGAATACAGAACAATTCATCATAATCAGACTTGAATGTTTTAAAAATAGTTGTGGGGTGGGAAGAGTTTACATAGAACAGACCCTACATTAAGCTATAGCATTTTAAAGAAGAAATTGGCATGCTTGCATATAGAAATAGCCAAAAAATGTGAGGCACAAGAAAAATGCCATTTTCGTTTAGAAACAAATGAAAAGGAGTTTAATGTTACCAGTTTACTTAAGATATTTCTTATTGGAATACTGAAAATATCCATCATCTTTTTTTAAACTTTGTTGCTTGTATCCTTACGATTTATATTGACTGTTTCCTAATATGATTTGATTGCTTATTTGTACCCAGACTATCATTAAGTGTTGTACCTTATGATTTTTTGACGAACGTATCTTTTCTTTTATGTACACTGAGAGCATATGCACCAAGACAAGTTCCTTGTGTGTCCAATCATACTTGGCCAATTAAAAAATTCTATTCTATTCTAAAAAAAACAACAACTATTAAAGCAGCTATATTATCAAAATGAGTTATTTTTAAAAAAAAAATATTTGTTGAAATATCCTCATTGGTTAAGATCAGTGTTGTTCCCTTTGCCTAAGAGAGTTAGGGTTAGGATGTTCTTACAGTATATCCATTATTTTTTTGGTAGCTTTAAGCATGTGAATTAAATTAAATTAAGTTAACCCAAGGTGTTTTGTATGAGAGGTGGCATTTCTGCTGATACAGGTTGTCCTCTCCTGTTGAAGACCTACACCACCATTCCATCCTCATTCCATTCCTTCATTAATCCTCATAGACAATTCTGGAAAGGAAGGTCCCCAAGGTCAAGGAGGGGGTGAAGGTGGTTATTGTATGAGCAGAGTTCTTTTCATGCATCTAAGGGTGCACATCATTGTTATTGTAGCATTTGTTACTTTTAGGCTTACTGGCTCTTCAGCTGTGCCGATTCAACTTGAATTATATTCAGACTTGCAATTAAATTGAATATTTCATTGTGCTACCTACTGATAGTTTTGGTGACCCCGTGTTCTAATAGAATACTCATCACAATACTCAGCAAGTGTAATTTCTATAGAAGCAGAAAGACAACTTAGAGAAAGCAATATTTTATGCTTTGAAACTCTGTTTCGAAAGTACTATTTTCCATCTTGAATGAACTTGTGCCCTTCTAAGCAGTTAGTTTACTGATTCCTTCCAGTATTGTAACATACCCAGCTCCGACTAGCCACAACATCTGACACACCTCTCTCTCTTCAGTGGCTGGCCATTGCCCTATGGCCATTTCATCTTTGCTGCTGGGTTGCTATTTTCTTAATGAAGCAGCAATTTCCCTTTTTCATTCTTTCTAACTGTTCCAAGAACGATTCATATAAACAGAATACAATACATAAAGTTCCCTGGAAGCCATGCTTTCCCTCTCTTCTACCACCACAATTTTGCTTCATTCATTCATTCATTCATTCATTCATTCATTCATTCATTCATTCATTCATTCATTCTAATCTCACCTTTATTACTTTTATAAATAACTCAAGCCAGTGAACTTACCAAATACTCCTTCTACCTCATATTTTTCCCACTCTCTGAATGAACCCCTGCATTTTCTTGGAAGATTTTAGAAATAGTTTCCCATTGCCTCCTTCTTAGGGTTGAGAAAAAGTGTCTGGTCCTAGGTCACCCAGCTGGTTTCATGCCTAAGACAGGACCAGAAATCAGAGTCTTCTAGTTTCTCGCCTAATGCCTTAACCACTACAGCAGACTTTCATGAATAGATTGCTTAAAACTTTACTGTTATTAAAAGTAATTTATTGTATTTTCACATTTTTAAAATTAAAAAATGCATTTATAAAGAATAGAAATTCCATTAATAAAAATATATAAATGTATTTGCAGCTGGATCTTTACTATTCCTAATTTCTTTTGAGGGCAGCACAAGGGAGAAGTTGATTAATATGGTGGTTTATGAGAAATATAATGAATAACAATCGATGGGTGGGAAATTTCTAGGAGAATAACAGATTGCTTTCAGTTGTTTGACCACTGCTGAGAAAGTTGCTTAGCTACCATTAGATTTTAAGACACCGGCCAAAAATCTTTTGTTTTGAAAGAGTTTTTGTTTTGTTGTTAATGTACATAGTTACTAGAATATGTTCAATAAATTATAAATAATAAGGATTTCTACATATATTTCTGTCAAAAACAGAGGTTTGATGCAACTGATTTAAATGAGAACTGCAAACATTACTCGGTATCCAGAATAGTTGGCATTTTACAGAACTGGTGTCTGCTTAGTGATTACTCAGTTCTCCATCAGGCATCACGAATATTTATTTCTTCATTGTAAATTGGATTGTTCCAATGGCCATCCACCTTCCCAACAATTGATAAGAATTGTACTGCTGTTCATTTTTAAAACAAATGTCTGAGAAAAGATGCCTTTGGGTCTATAAGAGGCTCGTGAGGCATTTGATATATAGAGGGCAAAAATTATGGCAGCAAAAAGATAGTGAAAACTATATTTCTGCTTCCAACTGATGGCTATCCATATTTTTTTTTTTTGGCCATTTGCAGACAGAGATGTCCATCAAGTAGGGAAAGACTTTTAAAACACTATTTATGTATGAGAAGATCTTTATTGAACCATATATGAAAAAAGTGAGCAAGTATATAAAAGATATAAATTCTGGAGGGAAAAAAATAAACTGCATATTTCAGTATAAAGGAAAATGCCAATGTTCAAAAACTACTTTAAAAATAAAGACAAATATCTGAAACACTAAACTCCTGGGAATCCTTGATAAGCAGTCCATCAATGTCTTTTAAAAGATGTACTGTATATCTTTGCAAACTAGCTTATGATCACGACAACTGAAGTTGAAGGCATTGTATAATATAACTCTCTTCACCAGAGAGGATAGATAACTATTTTGGCATATATTACAGGCAATGAGATTATATCTAGCACCGATTTTTCAGAGATTCTATAATCTTGGCATATGCCAAAATATTTAAATTTGCTTCTCCATAGATTATAGTTAATCTTGATTTAATCTTGTCTCTGCCTTTTTCCCATCCAGGAATCCCAGGTGTCATGAGCACTAATGGTCAGCATTTACAGATGCTGGAATACCATTTATTTTCTCCATTACTTTTAAATTCTTTTATTTAATACAAGAGACACAGATCTTTGAAAAACAATTATCTTCCTTTTATGTAAAAATATTAAGTACCCTGCAGAACTAATACAGGGATTATATGTAACTATCTTTCTTCCTATTTAGTTGTTCTAAAAGGATAATAAATCAAATCTTCATAGTGCATGTGCTCTGTAAGAGATAGCAAGAATATATGAACAGCAGCATTATATTGTCCATGGATGTGCGCAGAGGGAGGAGGGAGGAAGGCGCAATGCAGTGTTATTATCAAAGCCATGACTGACTTACCATTTTGCAGAATTTGACCCCCTGAAAATGCCAGTGGCACTGTCACAACTCAAAAAAATGTTGAATGAAGGGTATCAAAAGACTTGCCAACATCTAGCACAAAGACAATTTGACTTGCATAGTTGCCAGCAAACCGTTCATTGTGAAACAGCCAACCACATGGTCTTCACTTCTTTCTCCATCAAAATTTAATTATATAAACAATAGATAACTGGACATGTACATTGCCCAAAAGCATAGTTGGCTTAACAATGATTTCCCAAATAAGCTGCAATTGGATGACTTCATGAAAGTCTTTAATTTAAATTGGGAACAAGTTGCACTCATTATTTATTACAATTATGTTCATCACAATAGTCGTTCATATCTTTATCATTATATGGTTACACTATTATAATATGCTCTACATGAAACTGTCTCTGAATACCAATCTATCTATTGTTGACTGGCATTTGTTACCATTAACATGTTACACTGGTACTTCCAGGCCCTACACTGGGTTTCTATTGGCTATAATTGAAAGTGCATGTTTTTATTTATAAATCCCTTTGGCAAAATATCCACCAGCTGGAATTGAACTGCCTGATACAGGATAAACTGTCTATGATCCCTCACTACTGCAACATAAAGGCTGAGGCTTGCAGACACTTCTTTTCAATGGCCACCCCTATGCCCTGTCTCTTAAATTACATTAGACTACCTCCCTGCCCCCATTGTTGGCTTTCCAAAAGCTGTTAAATCAAATTGTTTCAGAATACCTATAGCAATTTTAAAGTCTAAAGAAAAGAATTGGGTATGATAGCAGTATTCCAGTATTTAAGAGGCTGCCACAAAGAAGAGGGGGTCAAATTATTCTACAAAGCACCAGAGGGCAGGACAAGAAGCAATGGTTGGAAACTAATCAAAGAGAGAAGCAATCTGGAATTAAGGAGAAACTTCCTAACAGTGAGCGCAATTAAGCAGTGGAACAGCTTGCCTTCAGAAATCATGGCCGCTCCATCACTGGAGGTTTTTAAGAAGAGACTAGACTAGTCACTTGTCTGAAATGGTATAGGTCTAATGGTATAGGTATGGTATAAGTGGCATGCAGAGCCATATCGGTGGGCACGCGAGCACATGTGCACGCCGGCCAGCTGATTTTTGGGCCTTCTGGGCCCACTGGGAGTCGGGAAACAAGCTGTGGGGGGGAAGGCCCATTTTTTGCTCTCCCCAAGCTCCAGAGCCTTTCTAGGAACCTGGGGAAGGCAAAAATGGCCTTCCCCACCCCCCCTGGAGGCCCTCCAGAGGCCAGAAATGGCCCATTTCCCAACTTGAAATGGGCCATTTCTGGCCTCCGCAGGGCCTCCGGGGGGGGAAGGCCGTTTTTGCCCTCCCCAGGCTCCTAGAAAGGCTCTGAAGCCTGGGGAGAGCAAAAAACTGGGACTTCCGGTCCAACCAGAAGTCGGCAAACGGAACATTTCCAGCCTCCGGAGGATCTCCGGGAGGGAGGCCATTTTCGCCCTCCCCAGGCTCCTAGAAAGGCTCTGAAGCCTGGTGAGAGCGAAAAACGGGCGTGCCATCGCATGCCAGGAGCGGGGGGGTCATGCGCGCATGCACTGGGGGGCTGCATGGAATTATGGGTGTGGGCACATGCGCGCGTGACACACACCCCCACGCTACCCCCCCTTTTGGCACGTGAACCAAAAAAGGTTCGCCATCACTGGTATAGGTTCTCCTGCTTGAGCAGGGGACTAAACTAGAAGACTTCCAAGGTCCCTTCCTATTCTATTATTACTGAGTGACTGAGGGAAAGGGTATAGGATCTCCTGTTTGAGCAATTGCTATTCTATTCTATTCTATTCTATTCTATTCTATTCTATTCTATTCTATTCTATTCTATTCTATATTCTATTCTATATTCTACTCTACTCTACTCTACTCTACTCTACTCTACTCTACTGGTTGTGATGATGATAATCTATGTTTCCTACTGTTATTTTATTTTAGTGTTTTATTTATCATCTATTTTATGTATCTTTACTGTGGATTTACATCTGTTTTAAGCTGCTACAAGTCCAGTTTATTACAGGGAGTACAAACTTGTAATGAGGAAATAAATACTCCTCCTTTCAGAAGACTACTCCCAAAATACTTACAAAGAGTATACATTCATATCAAGGCTTAGCTCAATGTTGCTTATGTTTCCAAAATATCTGAAATTGTAGTCAAACATGTGAAAGTTGAGAATGAGTGATTTTTGATTGCTTGATTGCTTGGAGAAAACTGACCATGAAAGCAAGTTTTCTTTTACCTACGTTTCCTATTTCTTTTTTATTTTTGAAGGATGTCTAACAATTATTGCATATTTGTTTATTCTAAAGCAATTTCTCTATCCTTGAAAAGAATATCAACAAATCAACCAAGCACTATCAGAAGAAGCCAACTAAAACCATGCCATTTAAAACAGAGGTAGTGGAAAGAGACAACAGGCAGTGGAAACACTTACAAAGAAAGAGTTACATGCTATTGAATTCAATAAGAGGAAGCCTAACTCTTGGGACTGGAATCTTGGTCCATATGAATTTTCATGTTTTCATAAATTACAATGTTGAACTTTCTTCTCTTCAACTAATATTTTCAACATAGTAACTTTACCAATTAATGTTGAAGTAATTTAGAATGCCAAATTACAGAATGGAATGGGAGGGGAGGGGAGGGGAGGAGAGGAGAGGAGGAGAGGCTTCAAATAACCCCAATCTAATCTAAATATTCTGTCCTGTTCGAAATGACCTTTGAAATTAAGAACTGCAGTCTTACTAGTGATGTGCAGGTTCATTTCCTGCAGAAAGATTGTTTCTCCTGGGTGGCCCAGTATTTTTTAGTTTTTAAATAAAAATCTAAGTAAGCAGGCCTTTCTATAGAGTACAGTTTGCAGTCAAGAAGGATATATTCAATTTCTTCAGTGACTGGTGCTCCTCAAATGCCCAGTCTTTCTTCAAAAGGAACTCCATGAAACCTCCCATATCTTACCAAGGAGTCCAGTTGTTCAAAATGAGCTTTAGAAAAAGCTCTTCTGTGATATTGAGGCATGTAAGCTGCTAAACATTTTTATAACTGGGAGGATTTCTCTTACTGAAGATAAATGCTAAAAAAAATGTGAACAAAACTTAAAAATGTTAATAATATGACCCAGAGTAATTTTTTTTTAAAAAGTGACCATTTCTAAAGTATATTTGCCAGTATGCATTTATTATTATTAAACTTCCTTTTGGAATTGCACATTTCTTTTATAAAAATCTGCTCCATATCATTTTGAAATATTTTGGAGTTTTGTATTTTAACTTTTTTTTTAATAAAAATAAAATATTTCAAAACAAAAAAATCTACTCCATATCATTACCCTGCCCAGAATAAACTTGTATTATCTTTCTGCTGACAATTTGCAATGACCTTCATTTTCCCATTTGGTCCAAACTTCATAAAAGAATGAATGAATACTATCCAGAACAGCTCCCACATACTGTCCTCAAATATTTCACCTATCATGCAGCTTCCTCAAAAAGAACTTCCTGCTTCCAAGGTAACAGGAAACATTTCTGGACAAATAGTGATTTGTTTGAAGTCCACTCCCTATAGAAGGGACATGGGAGACATCAAAGCTCTTTAGGGAGGAAGCTGAGGAAAATGGGAGGGAATGGAAAAATATATGCCAAAGATATAAGAGTGGTGAGAATTCAACGTATTAAAAGGATGTGAATGGTATAAAGAGAATAAAGAGCTTAGAGGAAGATTAACACAAAAATTAGGTAAGATGTTGAGAGTATCAGCTGCAGCATCATGATTGTTCAAAAAAGAAGCTTTGGGGTGTGTCCTGCTGTACTGTAAACCAACTGAGCTACTTAACACCTTTCCAGATTAGATAAACCTTTGGGCACCCTTCACCTTCCATTTCCCACCTCCCCTATTTCTGTATCAGTTGCCAGGAAAACAAAAAGTGGGAAGACTTTTTCCAAAGCTTTAGAAAAATGAGAATTTTGCCTCCAGATGTTTTCTAAACTGCTGGACCTGGACAGCCCTGAAACCTCAATTTTCAACCAAAACCAGAATTAGTCTAAGCTAAGGTTCTATAATTTAAACTTTTCACACGAAATCCCTGATTTTATCCTCCCTGCCTGTCAACTCTCTAGGATGCTGTTGTTACAACTGTACTTAGGATAACATATTTATTTTCCCTTCATTTCTAAAAAAAATTAGTTACTGGATTAGGGATGTGCTGACTCTTAAAACAGCTAAGAAAAGTGTTTTAAGGTGATCAAGCTTTGAACTAGGTATAGTCCAGAACTTGACCAGTCAGTGAATATGTGCTACAGTTAGGATATTATTTTTGAATTATAGTTTTGCATTATAGTTTCCCAAGTCCCAATGCAAAAAAAAAATTGGAAGGAAAGCAGGCAAATGACCCCTCTGCCCAAGGCCTTGTGGGTAATGTTCTTATCTTTTGGGGGAAAAAAATTCAGGACCTTCCTTTTTAATAGTGTCACTACTGGTTTCAGTTTTTTGCTTTACTGTTTCATTTGTGAGCCACCTAGAGTCATAACAGACTGGGGAAGCATATAAATTAAATAAATATAAGCTAGTTTTCCAAATGTGCTGATAAGAACAGCTGTACTCAAGGAAAATATCCGAGTATCACCCCACAAATACATTGCAGAAAAGTCATCATTTAGCATGATATAAAATAGACATCAGTCTTTCATTTAAGTAAATTGCTTGTTATTATTATGTGCTTCTCTTATGTGACTCATCCTACTATGAGGAAGTGGGAGAAATTCATTCATTCATTCATTCATTTGATTTATATTGTCACTAGAGCAACAACACATAAAAAGTGAATACAAAATGAACAAAAATAATGCAAAAACATTTAGTTCAGATAGATAAAACCCAGTCAACAATAAATTAACAACTCCTCGTGGAGTCCAACTAACCTCCTGATTCCTATGCCTAGAAAAACATCCAGTTTTTAAAGCTACCAAGCTAAATCATGCTACAAAGAATCTTTCATACAAATCTTTCATACATAAGAGATCAATGAAACAGATGTGAATAGGTAGACGACTTTTCATGTTGAAATATAATGTAATATTAAAATCCCACCAAAAATCGTGAAAAGCGGTAGTGACAGCAAATGTTTCAATTGTAATTTTTAATATGGTATATATTGATAAATACAACCTATACAAACAAAAGATTCTTTGGGATCCTCCATAATTTTTAAAAGTGGGAAGGGGTCTTGAGGGGAAAAACTTTAAGAAACACTATTTTAGGGGAATTAACAGAGAAGGCCATCTCATGCTGTGTTTTAATGGCTGTTTTTATTCTGAGCTGTTTGTTTTATCTATGCATTTCATGTAAAGCTCAAATGTCAAGATACGTATATTGAAGGATGGGTTTGTGTAATAAAATCAGAGATTGCAAATAATAATTTTTCCATCATCATGACTTGCCATGAACACATATGGCCAGAAAACTACAAAAAAACAAAATGGTCAGGTTACTAATCTATATCACCCCCAGGAAACCGTGGAAATAAAGAAATTATGGAATTTATTTCTGAACATAGTTTACATAAAATTGCATTGTAAGTCAACAGTCACTTAAAATCAACTGAATCAACTTGTTATTCTCCAATAAAATGATTACATTATAACAGCAACATAAGTAAGATATTAGAAAACAAATGGAATATAGTGCTTTAGTACATTCTCAAAAATGTGTGCTTCAAAGAAGATATGGTAACTGATAGAAAATATTATTTTTATGTCCTTTCATTGCCTTAAGAAAATTGAATAAATATAGTAATATTGAGCATAAAAATATTTTATAAAATTGAAAATGCCAGTGACAAATCTCTTTGAGGATTTTATTATTTCCTTGTTTCATTTGTTATAAAAAATAATTCATAAGTCTTCATAATTTTATGGTGTAAGATTTTAAAAAATAGCAATCTTACCCCTTAAGTGTGGATCCCAAGTTCATTTGGTTCCATGTCATGCATTCAAGCTGAGAAGTCATTTGGTATATATTGTCACTGTTATGAAAATATTTCCAGTTAGTTCTAAAATTATATAATCTATTTCAAGTAATTAGTTTAACAGAGAAGTAACATTATTTCCTTTTTCAAAACAAAAAGCAATCTAAAGTAATAAAGTAATTATACTTTATAAATTCGTAGACAAATTTATAAAAATAATTTATAGTTCATAAATTTTAGGAAAACAAGACAAGAGTGAAAAAAGAGAAAATATCAAGAGAAGATCTATTATGGAGAACTGGAGTTTTGAAAAGGCCCACAAAATGATTGATAGATGATAGATAGACCCAAAGATACTGCTCTGGTTTAAAAAAATCTGTAACTTGTGGAATCCAGTTTAAATCCAGTATTTTGTTTATGATCATATACAGGTTATACTACACTTGTACAAGTCTTTGTAAGTTATATTACTGAAAGATTGTGAATTTATATTAAGTGCTTCATTATCACTTGGGCAGTCCAGTTGATTGTAGAATACCATCTTCTTATCTTCTTTACTACCTCCACTTATTGGTATTATTATGACTATGATTATTCTGTTGCTTTGCATGTACATTGAGAGCTTCTACACCAAAGACAAATACCTTGTATGTCTAATCACACTTGGCAGATAACATATTCTAATATTTTTCTACTTTTGTTAAATTGACTTCAGATGTAAAATTATTTCTGTAATTTTACTCCCAAGAAGTAAGAACTATAACTAGTTTCGTTGTTTCTAAATCTATAACATCATTCCTTGTTTTAGAAGAACTTATTGTGTAAAAGCTTTATCAAAAACTGTTACATAAGTAATTAGCTGATTTAGCTAATCTGATGCAATATTATGTAATATCATGTAATATCGTCAGAAAATTATTAGTTCTAGTCAGAGGAGCAAGAAAAATTTAGATATTTTTTTTAAAAAAAATACTTTTTCCATATAACAACGGTTGAGACTCTTCTCTTTTTTTGTCTTTTTCATTCTTTCTCACCAGGCTGACCTACATCTCTAACTGAACATGTCCCTCAATCACAAATACATTTTAGGCAGATTGATAAAGTGATGCTCAAATTACCCAAATAGACATTCATAGCACATCATTACAAACATTGGAGTAGACAAATTATCATTTGAAAAATCTCTTTCCATGACGTTTTCCAGAAAAAATGTTTTGCTGGCTAAAAAGTGAATTAAACGTATTTACAAGCTTCTAAATAAATACACTGTCTAGATAAAAAAAGAATACCATTTCTGTATGTGTGCATGTATGTATATGTTCTACTGGTTTGTATCATGCTCTTAATTATGAGACAAAATCTTTCTGTAAAAACTTTAATGTGTTTAATATATCCTAAAAACATACTTACATGAATCATCCATTTATTGTAAATTCATGTAGCTTGTTTTCTGAATTATAATAGCAAAACATAGCAAAATATATTTTAAATCATTTTCTCTACAAAAATCAGGAGTTTAAATTTTGCCATAATACTTTTTATATACATGTACACACACACACACACACACACACACACACAAATTTTTCCATAACACTTTTTATATACATGTACACACACACACACACACACACACACACACACACACACACACAGGCACCTGAAGAAAGTAAAGTTAGATGACTTAAATTGCAAGGTATGTGTAATACCATTTATCATTACCTCAGCATACTATTATTCATTAGACTGTCCGAATTACTATTATGTGACTACAATAACCTGCATATCAGTTCAGAAATTGTTAAGACACTCCTGCAGTTTTCTTTTTGCAACAGAAGCTCGTGCTGGTCTGTGCCACCACATTTTGCAATTCCATGCATTCTTCTTGTAATGCTGATGTAATTAATTCCTCAAGAGCCTTGATTTTTATTAGAAGAGCCAGACTTTGCATTTACAGCAGATTTTCCTTTAACTTTACTTCTTTGACAGTTCATTTATAAGAGCCTCCTCCACAAAACCTCTTTTTTTTTCTTAATTTGCTTTTTCATCAAGTCATATACTTACTCATCTTGTCATCAACAAAAAGACACAAAAATTGCCAGGCCTGAGAAGAGAGCTAGAACTTGAACATTAATAGTGATAACTTTTTACTCATAATAACAGAGAAACCAAATTTGATGTAATCTTCTCAAAGCACACTGTCATGTGTTTATATAGATTGGGCATGGAGAAGGGAACAAATAAGTTAGAAAACAAAATAATCCTCAATTCAGTAATAAATTGCACTACAGAGAGGCCTTGACTTAAGAGCAGTCAATCAACTATTCGAAGCTACAACAGACCCCAAAAGGGAATGACAACCCGGTTTCAAAGTTACAAAGTCACACACCCCCGGTGACATGATCGTGTTTTGGGCAGTCGGCAACCAACCCATACCTACAGCCATTTTCAGGGCCTCCACAGTCACGTGACCATGATTTACAACGGTTTTGCCAGAAACTGGCATTTACTTCCAGTTTTTGGCAAAAAATGAGCCGTAGCGAACAGTGATTAACTTAATGATCACCACAAAAAAGATTGTAAATCAGATCTGGTCATTGGTGACACCTTATGACATTTTAACTTACGACTGTAATTGCCAGGCTCAATTACTGTCATAACTGTATAAAAAGAAACCATAGACATCTGTAGGATCGAAGTCAATATCCACCTACTGTTCATTTTTCAGATCACCCAGCTAGATGCTCCTTGGATCACAAAAGTAACACATGAAGACGGTAGCTAGGTTCAGACATTGAGCTAAGCCAGCTTCTCCATATAATTCTAGTATCATATAAAAGGAATACAGTAAAAGTTCTCCATGACCATTTATTCAGTTTTAGCTTTTCCTCATGAGGGAATTGCTACCTCTCCCATCATTGTGGATGCTGTTTCCTATAGACCAGCGGTTCTCAACCTGTGGGTCACGACCCCTTTAGGGGTCGAACGACCTTTTCACAGGGGTCGCCGCACGCGCTAGCCCATCTTGGAAATGCTCCTGGTTCGGCCGTGCCTGCGGGTCGCCAGACAGCTGGTAGCCACGGAAGCAGGAGACTTTGCCCAACCGCCCGGACGCCACCATTTGGGTTCTTTTACCCTCTGCGCATGCGCAGAATGCTTTGCGCATGCACAGAGGGTAAAAGAATTCAAATGGCGGTGTCCGGGCGAAGTCTCCTGCTTCCAACGCTATCAGCTGTCCGGCGACCCGCAGGCAAGCCTGAACCGGGAGCATTTCACCCCTAGTGCCATGCCCCCTTTGTCACC
>QLTV01000972.1:9718027-9745838 GCA_003457575.1 Thermophis baileyi | reverse complement strand
TCTAAAAGGTCTTGGGAAACTCCAGGGAGTATCAGCTGATCACAGAAGTGTTACTTCATACTCTTTATAATTTGTAATTTTGTAATCTTGTCCTTCTTCCTGAAGGGAAGAGGTTAATCCCATTCCTAGATGGGTGATTGATGGGTTAACTGTTAAGTGGAGCTATTAACTGAAGGGGGGAGAGAGAGAGAGAGAGAGAGAGAGAGAGAGAGAGAGAGAGAGAGAACACCTCTCTTGCACTTTATTTTTAACCGGTTCTCCAAACTGCCTAAGCAATTTTCTAATGGTTCAGGCGAACTGGTGAGAACCGGCTGGATTTCACCTGTGCTCTGAATCCATTTAAATGAATATGAAAAATCCTAAAATTCTAAAAATAATAACGTGTAATGAAAAATGGAAATCAAGAAAACCTACTAAAGATAAATTGACAGAACCTTATCTGCTCAACTAATTTCCTAATCCCCATGTCTAGAAGAACAGCAAAAAATATTTGCTGTATTTTGCTACACAGAAAAAAAATAAAATAAAATTTCCTGGGACTATGAGTTTCCATTACAAATCTAAAACAGTAGAATAACTTTTGAATAAACATGCATAGAAGTCCATATACATATATTTCAACTGCAATTAATGAAAATTAACTGGAATACAAATCTGAAAAATCCAGATTACTATGCCTTTTAATTTATGAGGGATCAGAAAATAACTGCATGAGGTTATTTATGATAGCATCTCAGAGGAATTAAAAACTGTTATGTAATTTATTCACATATAATTTAAGTTGTCTTACAACTCTCAGTACAGAAAAATACATTCTTGGGACCGATGCCCCTTTTTTCAAATATTTGCTTTAAAGCAAAATTCAAAAGAACTAAATTCAAAAGAAAATTGCAATGGTTTGAAGTGAATTTCCCAAATCACTGGAGATTAACTACTTGATTTCTTTTTTAGAAATAAAATAAGGAAGAGGAAAACATTTGTGCAGGCAGAATTAATGTTAGCTGGAGTGAAATAAAAGGAAATTAATACTGAGGGGAAAAATATCTTAAAAGGAAGCCAGTAGTAGATCACAAAAAGTTTGTTTTGGCCTCTATTGCAGCCTACGAGTTCTTGACCTTGGTGCAGAAAGAGCTATAATCTGAGCTGCAACTCCTCCACTCTTAAAGACTTTGCAAGTGTGACTCATAGTAAATTTTCATCTTCAAACATGTTTACTGTATCAAAATGCATAATGCAGAAAAGTTCATACTGTAACTTGAATAGAGTATACCCAATGAATATTTAAAGCCAGTGTTTGCTTTGCTTTGCTTTCCTCTGCCTGGCCATTTTACACCAATGCAATATTCCCAGCAGATGAAGACTAGGTTTTTACATTTAATTCAATGACCCACTACCTAGGTCATATCTCCATTTTGATGGATCTGGCAGGTTAGGCAAAGAATTACCATTTTGAAAAAAAGCAGAGTCCCCAGCTACTTCCTCCAATCCTGTCTGATACAGTATGATCCTTACACTAGAATAATGACAGGGTCTCATTGGACCCCTTCCTCATTAGGCAAGGAAACAACAGTAGGCGTGACTCAAGGGTTGTGACCAATCAGTGTTTGAGAGATATATTTTCATTTCCAGGTATTGGCAGGTAAAAGTCATTTTAATAGAATAAAATGAAATAGTGTTAATAGAAGTCATTGTATTTTCAGCTGGGTCTGCACTCTTGTTTAACTTCCTTGAAGATCTATTGTATAGCTCACTAGATTTTTGAAATATCACAACATGGCTGACTTTCTCCCATATCTATCTGGGTTAATAAATTAAGTAAGCACACTAAACTTTTATTGATCTGTCAAGCATATTGTGCAAATTCAATTATGGTTTCACAAGCCATCTTATCAATTCTACTGTTGTTCTTTCATTTACATATATAAGAAATACGTTACCATGGACATTTTTTTTCCCTGCATTCTCACTGTAACAAGAGAGGCTACATCTGGTTCAGTTCTAATCACTTTAATGAGTGATAGTATGTTTGTCTAAAACAGCAATCTTAAGGATATAAAGGTTTAGTCATTCAGCAAGGCAAAAAAGTTTTGAATTATTAATGAACTTACAACAGAGATCACCACTGCTAAAGAACAAGCAGGGAAAGGTCTGTCTCATTTCATAATAATATTTGGCAATAGCAACAATTTATCCGTAGTACTTCTACTATACTTTCATTCCACACTCAAAGACAAAAACAAACAGATGTCTTCAGGGACAAAGATCAGAGGAAAAAAAGAGAGGAAAGTATCCAATGTTGCTTCAGTTTTATATATCTCATTCCTAGATATTTTTATTTAACATTGGATTCTAATGACTTTAATAAACAAGCTTTTCAAGTGAGGTTAAGGGACATATACGTGGAAAGTTAAGATATTCAAAAAAAACCCGTAAAGCCTTCTTGTTCCTGCAAGAAAGGCTATGCCGACTAAAGCCTCTTTTTCAAATTACAGAAAGTAACAATTTTATTGTGTCCAGCAATAATTCTACAACGGTATGCGGTGTGTCTTGTTCTGGGCATCATACTTTAAAGAAAGAATCAAGCAAACATAAACAAATGCAGACATGGACAACAAGAATGATTAAACCTTATAAACAAAGTCCTATGAAGAGAAATTGAGGTAGATATGATAGATAACAGAAAAACAGAGTTGGAAGGGACCTTGGAGGTCTTCTAGTCCAACCTCCTGCTTAGGCAGGAAACTCTACACCACTTCAGACAAATGGTTATCCAACATCTTCTTAAAAACTTCCAGTGATGGAGCATTCACAACTTCTGGAGGCAAGTCCTTCCACTGATTAATTGTTCAAACTGTCAGGAAATTTCTCCTTAGTTCTAGGTTGATACTGTCTGACCTTGGAGTGAAACCCCAACACCCCCCCCCATCCCACAAAGTACACACAGGGCTGAAAAAGAGGGAAGAAGCCCTTTTCATTCTGTTGATGTAATAAATTCTAAAAGCAAGAATTACCCCTCAGTTCCATCCAATGCATATACTGTTTGACAAAATACCAGATAACAGAGTCCTATCTAAAAAAAAATCATACAGTCTAAAAACTGATGTGGAGAAAGCAATAGAAAAGAAGATAAATGGAAGCAGAGGTAAGCAGGGTAGCAATCTGAGGTGGTTTATTTTGTAGTTGCATTGGCCTATGCTTAGTTAGACGCTTAGGTGCAACAGAATAAAAATATTGTCCAATTTGTATAATATCCAATACATTGTATAAAAAGGGAAACAACTGGTATTTAACCACCACTTAAAAATATGTAGCATACAATGCCCCTTCTAATGTATCTGAAAGCACGTTCTAAAAACAGGAACATCTTCTTTGGCATGTAAATTTAAGCTGTGATGAAGTAATCCGATAAAAAAAATAAACCTAAAGGTTGGGAAACGGTCAATAACAATCAATTATAATGATGTAATCAAGCCAAGGCATAGATACCTTCTACCAGATCCCATCTGCTCAGTAATAATTACAGTAGGCATAGTCTTTGTCAGTGCAATCTAGAAAAATCAATACTATTGGCTGAGTTCCAATATTTCCAGCATGCTCATGGACACCAAAATCAAGACTTTGCATTTGATTTTACTTTTGTGTTGTAGTTTTTTTAAAAAAATTTGCTCATCGACAGATAATTTCTTATCCCTTTACTATAAAAGAATAATTTATATTAAAGGAGTTTCTCCTATTCAAGAATATAAGGTAGCAAGCAAGAAAGGTGGAATCTTCAAAGTTCCCATTATCTTCTGCCAGTGGCAAAACTGAACAAAGAGAATCGAGTAGAATACATTGCAGTTATATCTACATTGGGATATAACTGCAAGAAAATGGTGAGGAAGCAAGATATGTCTTGAAGAGATACGTTCAAGACAAGACATACATTGAAGAGAGAAGTCAGAGTAGATATTTAAGTAAGGTTGTGGCATGATCAGAGAGAGATAAATGCATTTTGCAACTGAATGCTGTAAAAGGGATAAATGAGACAATAACAAAATTCATAGAAAAGTTTGTAGTCGGGCATGGATCAATGTTCCTTCCTGAAAGGCAATGTGAAAAGACATCTTAATAGCCTTGAGAAATATGGAACTGATGGTCAGAATGGCAATTTTGTCTTTTGCCACTTTGTTTGCTCAGAATCTTTATGGAGAGCTAGAGCAGATCAAGAGACGAAACTGGCATTTTGAGCATAAATGTAAATGAAGACTCAATCATCCAAGCCAAAAGCATCCAAAAAGATTAAATCATGGCAACTGGACCAAAGTTCATTAAACTGAGATGTTTCGTTACTCATCCAAGTAACTTCTTCAGTCAAAATGAAAAATTTAAGTTAAGCAGAGAGGCAAAGTTGTTGGAATGTACCAATTCTTGCCATAACAACTGCAGGGGTTTCTCTGGGGTACAGTTGCCATTATTTAATCTTTTTGGGTGTTTTTGACCTGGATAATTGAGTCTTCATTTACATTTGCAATACATTTTGGGGGGAAACCCCCGCAATTATTATAGCAAGAGTTGGTGCATCTGACTTGATATTTTTTTTTTTGAATTTTTTATTATTATTTTTTTTCCTTCTGAGCATGCACTGGCACTGTGCATGCAGTTGCCATATTTTTTTTTGGCTTTGTTTTTTTTGGATTTTTTGTTACTGCACATGCGTGCGTGCGTGAAGCATGCACGCGCATGCCCACAAGGCATGCCCACATGGTGCGGGAGGGAGCAAACCTGCAGTGAGGTAAGTTTGAACCCACCCCTGCTATGGAGGTTCAGCAGTTACTGGAAAGTCGGTTATTTAAGCTCTGTACATTGAAAAAATAATAATTATCTTCATTCATTCAATCAGGATTCTGGGACATCAATGCTTTTTGGAGTTCTTACTTTGCCATGGGGGAATCAAATACTTAAAGAAATAACACTAAAAGCTAAGATTTGAAGAGTTCTAATCAGAGCCCAGACCAGTGGTGAAATCCAAAAATTTTCCCTACCGGTTCTGTGGGCATGGCTTCATCATGTGACTGGCTGGGTGTGGCCAACTTGATTGGTCTCACACTTAGGAAATTTTTCCTTAGTCCAACTCACAATAATATAGCACAATAAAATAGCACTGTTCCAATATTTAAAATAGAATAGAATAACAGAGTTGGAAAGGACCTTGGATGTCTTCTAGTCCAACCCCCAGTTTAGGCAGGAAACCCTACACCACTTCAGACAAATGGTTATCCAATCTCTTCTTAAAAACTTCCAGTGTTGGAGCATTCACAACTTCTGGAGGCAAGTTGTTCCACTGATTAATTGTTCTGTCAGGAAATTTGAGGGGCTCCTACAAAAATGAGGGAGTCAATCTATTTTCCAAAGCACCAAAAGGCACAACAAGGAACAATGGATGGAAACTAACCAAAGAGAGAAGCAACCTAGGACTAAGGAGAAATTTCCTAAGAGTGAGACCAATCAACCAATGGAATAGCTTGCCATCACTAGAGGCTTTCAAAAAGTGAGGCCTGTATGATCAAGCTGCATCATTGTCCCCTCCTGTATCTTTCCCCCCAGGAAGAAACAAGAAGTAGCCAACATTGCCGCAGCTATAAAAGGTCTTGGGAAACTCCAGGGAATATCAGCTGATCACAGAAGTGTTACTTAATACTCTTTATAATGAAAATGTTTGTAATCTTGTCCTTCTTCCTGAAGGGAAGAGGTTAATCCCATCCCTAGATGGGTGATTGATGGGTTTCCCTGCCCTAATCCTGTCAGTTTCTGTTGTTTATTGACTTGTATGGCTGCATTCCAGCTGCAACTGTTAAGTGGAGCTATTAACTGAAGGAAGAGAGAGAAAAAAATCTCTCTTGCACTTTATTTTTAACTTTATTTTTAAGTTCTCCAAACTGCCTAAGCAATTTACTAACGGTCGAACCGGCTGGATTTCACCTGTGGCCCAGACTGCAAAATGTATACAAGATACATAATTCAGCTTTATCAGAAGTCTGAAATTGGGACTTGAAGATTAGAATTTTATTTCTACAAATTAAGATTTAAAATAGGAGAAATTTAACATAGAAAGACATAGAAGAGTACAGTAAATGTCAAAAATGTAACTTTTAAAAATTATGACTGGTTGGTAGTGGTATATTCTTGCTGCTAATCAGACTAAGAAAACAAATGTTTATATCAGCTTCTAAATTATAGACTTAAGAAATTTTAAGTCTGGTTTTATGTGTTGCTGAGCAGATAAGAGAAGCAGCTAAATATACAGCAGAATCGATGTTCTGTCAACCCACAGATTAAATAGGGATTACAGATTATAATAATAATACATAGCAAAGAACTTCAGTAAATCCTCATAGGTTTTTTACAATTGGTTATAATTAGACAGAAAAGCCAGATTTATTTCTCTAGAACGCTTCTTAAGGCCTAAACATTTTGTTAACTTCACCACACCATTAGAATAACAATACCGTACTATTCAGATAATAAACAAGTGGGAGATAAATGCCACTGAACTCAAGGAATTTACCAAATTGTAGGATCTTTTCACCGTATTAAACCTCTGGAACTCCTTTTCAAGGGAGCCGTTTGTGCTTAGCAACCTCATGGGAATTGGTGAAAAGATTTATTTTCACGAATAATATTGCTTTTTAAAAAATAAATTATCTTTAAAATGTCGTTATGTTTCTCTGCTATTTCTCTTTATCTTCAGCTATACTATCTGTAAGTTTTTAACTGTTGGCTGTTTTAAACAATGTTTTAAAGATTACAAATAGAAATAAAAACTAATGCAGACTACAAAAAATATAAGACTAAAAAAGTAAACATGTAACTGTAGTGACCACCTAAACCTTTATGGAGAAAAGGGGGCTATAAATATTTATGAATGAATGAATACATACATACATAAAAAGGTTCCAGTTATGATTGGAGAAGTTTGCAAAACCAGCTGCCAAGAAATAATAATTTGCAGGAAGATAGATCTATAAATGAGCCAACACTAATTAAAATAAGAGAAATCTTTAGCAATTGCTTGGACAAAATGAGGTTCCCGCAAGTAAAAGGCTATTTTAAACTATCATTTAATGACCAGAGCAGAGACTTCCTGTTCTGGGAGACACAGCTCCCATAATTCTCAGTTCACATGGCCGTGGTGATTAGGAATTGCAACAATTGAAATGCATCTGAAGGATGCCATTTTGGGGAAGGTGGAATCTGACAAGGCCAGATCTTTGCCTAAATAACATGTTTTTCCAGTCTATTTGTTGCAGCATTGCTTTTAGCACCAAGCTGTAGACCCTGGGGATACTAATCTATTCCACAGCTGACCACTGATAACTTCACAGCTCAGCTGTTGCTCATTAAGTTTAATGAAGCAAAGCCCAGTGTGGCCTTGGATCTGCCTGCAAATTCCTAAACAGTCATTTCCATCTCAGGTGTTTTGTGCTCTTATCTTCTTTTGGGGTCTCGCCTGCTTGGCCTTGATTATAACAGGACAGGGAATTGCCTCCCTTTGACCTGATATTCAGCTTTGTGCACTCAGAATTCAGGGTCATTCAATTCAGACTTACTTCTGATAAGAGATAAAGTTCTGAATCTAACTTTTGGACTCTCATCCCCTTTCCCCATCATTTCTGATTTGTAACCATTTTCCTAAAAGTTTTAAAGAACTCAAAAGCTTGACGCGGACCATGCTTGGTCTAAAGATATTATGAAAATGTTGATAGGGTTATTAAAAATACCCAATACACATCTAATAGATCCATTATCAAGTCTGGATCTACACATACCTCAGGCATTTTCCTCAAAATATTTGTCTTGTACTGTTCTCTTATTCGTTGATTTCTCCATATGAATAAGGTTGATTGGTTCATTTTTTTTATGCTTGACATCACTGTAGTTCTCTAATACAGGAAGAGTAGGCTTTGAGAACAGAGAGATGCTGAGTTTTTGCTATTTGTCAGCACAACTATACAGCCAGGCTTACTCTTCTACAGTACAATTAAGTCCCGTTGCAGCTTTCCAGCCTAGGATGTACCAATGTGCTTACAGCTATAACTTCTATGCTGACTAAGAATTCTGGGAAGTACAGTCCCCACTCCTATGGAGGGCGCCTGCCTACAAAACTATGTTTTATAGTTCCTCTTTGAAGAGCTCCCCTTTGTTTTGTGCATAATATTTCTCAGCAGCTTCCGAGACATAGGATTGTTCCAAGTTCACCAAAAGTTGAAGAATAGGTGGGGGAAAGGGGAGGGGGAGAAGATAATTTAGTTCTGGCTGGTAAGCAAGCTCAAAATAAATGAAAAGCCCCCCCCCCCTTTCTTCCCCCGTGGTCTTATCCAACAAAACAGCAAAGGCTGCTGGCCCCAAGGACGGACTAACAAACCGGTGCTGCTTTTTTTTTAACTGTATGATGATCAAACTCTAAAGCTCATTAAGGATAGAAGCTAACTGCTTGATAGCTTCGGTTTGGTAGGTAGACACGTAACAAATTCCCCTTAAAAACCCAGGTTGTTATAGGAGAGTTAGATGCACCCCACAACTCTCTGATATAAACTCTGAAATGAGGGTTTCAGGAATAGCAATAGCAATAGCACTTAGACTTATATACCGCTTCATAGTGCTTTACAGCCCTCTCTAAGCGGTTTACAGAGTTAGCATATTGCCCCCAACAATCTGGGTCCTCATTTTACCCACCTCAGAAGGATGGAAGGCTGAGTCAACCTTGAGCCGGTGAGATTTGAACCGCTGAACTGCAGCTAGCAGTCAGCTGAAGTAGCCTGCAGTGCTGCACTCTAACCACTGTGCCACCTTGGCTCATGTATGGAATGTAATGGGCCCAGTCCAAGAGAGGAAAGAAGAATAGAATAGAGAGCATTTCACTGAGGCAGCCGTTGTCGGCGCCATCTTGGGTCAACTGATGTATGAATGTAAGAATGGTGTATTCTGAACTAGCAACCTACAAACTTAAAATAGTAATGTTCTCTTTTCTCACAGTTGGTGAGAACTGCAGGAAGAGGCCATTTATCCTGATTAATTTTAAAACCCAAGAATTCTGGGACATTTTTTTCTCCTCAGAGATGCCTTTAACACTTTTTAAGTACCTCTATTTCTTTCTGTCCTTCTGTATTAGTGGAAAGGAGTACACCCTTTCTCCCATGTGTCAGGAGATGGGCTTTTGTCACTGGCTAGAATGAAGAAAAATTAAGGAACTAGTAGTCAGTCCTCCAGCTCACTAATTAGCCGTTGAATGTGTTCTGTAACTTTCTATCACACTTCCATCACCAATACTTTTCTCTTAAACCAGATTAGTCTCATTCATTTCAGTGCAGACCAGAATGATATATTGCAAACACTTCAGAGTGAATACCCTGGAAAAAGTCATTCTCTCTTTCAAAAAGTCACATGTTTCTACCAGATGACAAGAGCAGGTCTGAAAAGCATGGCAAAAACCTCATCTATTTTTGGCAGTCATTCCACTGGGAAAGTTCTAAAGAAATAAATATTGTGCAGATTTTCAGCCTGTGTTAATGATAAAAGTTGACACCAAAGAGAGATGTTCATGGGGACAGTAAAGTTTACAATGAAGTTCTCCAGTCTGGTGCCCTGCAGGGATTAGGACTCTAAAGTCCATCATTCCTTGCCTATATTGCAACTGGTAGAAAATCAAGTCCTATTTATGTTTGGATAGTACATGTCTTTTTCTTAGTTTATTCTATTAGTCTGATGGGATCATCCCTTCAAAAATAATATTTGGTTATAGTCAGGACAACAACCTGGAGGCACAAAAAAAGACTCCACTGTTGTCTGACAATTTTGTCCACATATTTTCATCTTTTATAAGCCAGTTATATATATATAAAACTCTCCCTCCCCAGTGTTGATTTTCTTTCTTTCTTTTTCTCTTTCTTTCTTTCTTTCTTTCTTTCTTTCTTTCTTTCTTTCTTTCTTTCTTTCTTTCTTTCTCAAAGAGAACTAGAGGTGGTGACATGGTAAGCTCTTTGTCCTATTCTCAGAGGTAGAATAAAGCCAAGTGGAAGGAAGGAGGAAGAAGAGGAGGAGG
Source organism: Thermophis baileyi (assembly GCA_003457575.1). NCBI lineage: Eukaryota > Metazoa > Chordata > Lepidosauria > Squamata > Dipsadidae > Thermophis > Thermophis baileyi. The sequence continues at coordinate 9,735,757 of QLTV01000972.1, read as the reverse complement.
AGCTCTTTGCTTCAGCGAAGCATTAGGGTCAACCCCAAAAACTGATTTGCCAAGTTTCAGGAGGCAAAAGAAGATGGAGGATACAGTAATGATTCTCACCTGTTGTAAGGGTTCCTCAGGAGAAGAGCCTGGCTGCTGGAGCAACTGTCTGTGGGAGTGTGGCAGCCATACACTGGGGGAGGCACCGAATATTGTTGGTCACCTGCAGACAAACCATTAAAAAAAATCACAATCCCGTTGCATGACTGATCAATGTCACATGTTGGGGTGGGGAGGCAGTGTTCCCTAGTCACTTTCAAGCTGCCTTTTAAAGGGTGGTCAGCTGGAGCAAGGAGTTCTTCACTAGACTATCAAATCTTTATTTCAGTTGTAGCATTCATTTGTGGGGATAATAAAAAGTTTGACAAAACATAATAGGTGATTGGAGGGCCATCTGATGAGTGAGCCTTGTTTCAGATTTCAATCCAATTTTTTTTATTTCCCCAAGCACTTGTTTCCTGTTTTTAACATGGGGGCAATGACATTGGTAACCAATTTTGTAAAGCTGCCTCAAAGCAGTTTTTCCTTTGGAAGAAATCCTGAGCACCAAGCATTGCAAATGCACCATTCCCCATGGCTGGGTTTCCACAACACACAATAACAAATTACCATGTTTTACTTAGTGTGCTATGTGAACACAGCCATCCCCAATATAGTTAGCCCATGGTTCAAAGCATCCTGCAAACCAGAAAACTCCTTTAACTGAATGTGTGAGCTAACATACCTTTGAAGTCCCATTTGCTTTTGATGGTACTTAAAACTGATGCTTAATCTTTAGATCTGTGCCCAAATTATTTAGCAGTAACATGAAAAATAACATTATTTTACTGCCTTACACTAGAAAGACTGGATTATAAATATAATTATAATAAAGTAGCAATGTCAAAACCAACAAGATTCCGACATAATTATGAGTTTTCTAGATCTACACTTTAGAAACCCTAAAGACTTTTTGTAGATATTGTCATTGATTTAATTGAAATGTACTTACTGGGCTCAGTCTTATGTAGATTCACCCAGAGGTAAAGAGAGGGACACAAAAGATTACTATCAGTTAAGTGAGTTGCAAAGTTTAGAATACAGTGGTAGATATCTTAGTTCTGGGTAGACAAGAGCTCATTTGCAGTGGCTTAATTTAATCCAGTCTTCCTTTCCCATTCTGATGTCCTCCAGATAATATTCCTGCCATCCTCAGCCAACCTTTATCAATACTGATTAGAAATTCTGGGAGCCGAAAGCCCCAATAGAAAACTTGGAGGGGATCATATTGAGGGAAATTGGACTCATCTGCGGATGAAGAATTACTGACACAACTCCACAGGTTGTATTTGACTATCATTGGTTTATGCTGGGAGCAAGGTCTCTTCAGTGCCAGTGAAGTTACTCTGCTGGCTCACGGAGGGGGTAAAACACAGTGTTACAATATTCCCACAGAGGTTTCAAAGCCTCTTGTAATTCTTACACTTTTATTGACATCCGGTCCCGTCCCCAGCTTCCCAATTATCCAACTGCTCTTTGCCATTAGGATGAACCAGATTAGGCACACAGACACGCCAAATCCTCTCAATTGTTAGTACAGGCACGGCCCCAGTATCAAAGTGTGTGTGTGTGAACTTCCCTCTCTCCCACCGGGATCGGTTCTTCTTCGCACAGATGTTTTCCCGCTACCATTACCTAAAGGCGTCTGCTGGCCGATGGGGTCCTCGTGCTTGAAGGAGTGGTTTGTAAACTGCGCCCCAGGGTGAGAGGGAGTATGGCCGTAACTTGGAGCTCCATCAAACGCCACTGTGCCGTAACCTGCCAAGAGAATAACAGGGTCGGAATCAGGGGCTGAATCGCCTGGCCTTGAACTTTCTTCCTCCAAGAACAGGCAGGAGGCGAAAAGTTGCCAGAAATAGGAAGCCCCTGCTCTGTACAGCAGCAGATGGCTTCTTTCTGCAAAAGAGAGGGCCAAAACCATGAACTCAGAATCACCCAACCGGGGAAGGAAGGGACCCCTCTCCGCTCTGCGTGGACAGCAGGGTTCTCATTGAATCGAGGGCGGGCTTCTTTTCCTGCAATGCCTCCTACCTTTACATCCAAACTCAGCCTGGGCAAAGAGGCTGTTACTGCCCGTTAAAAAGATAAAAAAGTTGATTATAAGATGTCCATTCAAAGCAGAGAACAAGCCGCACGTCTTCCCGTGAAGTCAAAATTCATATAAGTGTAAATAAATGACTTTTAGTTAAAGAGTAATAAATAAATTACACCAACCCGGGATGATAGGGGAAAAGTTTTCCAGTTCTCCAAAACTCTTCATCCAGCGGTGAAAAGTTCTGGGGAAGTCGAAAACACCATTTTCTAACTTTCTAATTGGTCCCAATAAAAGTATTACTCAAAGCGTGGAATTGGGGTTTGTGTGTGTCTCCGCCTTCCTTTGATAAAGTGATGAAAGCTGCAGAAACTGCTGGATCCGGAGCATATTAGATGTTGATTCCACTGTTTAAAACTTTTGGTGCCTGCAAGAGTTTGGAGCAACAAGTCTCCAAGGACTTTCCCAGTTTCGGAATCCACGCGGGGTTTGGCTATCTTTTAAAAGCCCGGGTCGGCCGTTTCCCCCCAGCAAGCAACGTTTCCATTAATAGTCCCCCATCTACAAGAAGAAGAAAAAAAACCTATCTGCTGAACAAACTTGTCTGCCATTCCACGTGTTAAAGTTACCCTTTAATCTCGTTCTCGCTGGCTTCTCGCTTGTTTTGTAAGATTAACTTTCTGAAGAGCCCATTAAATGAAAAAATAACCTCCTACTTTAGCCGAAAATTACTGGCTCAAATAATAATAAACAGCTTATTTTAAAAAGAAAAAGAAAGGAGCGAATTCAGATGGAGGGGAAAAAAATCGCCTATCGTGACCTCAAGGTGAGACCGAATCGTAAATCAGGCGTTTAGACACCAACTTTCATTAATTACGTGGAGCCAGTTAAACAACTTCGGCTAAAAAGTAATTACAAAGTAATATTATCTTTAAGACTTCTCAGCGCATCAGCATTTGCCCTAAGACCGTGAAATGTTTAGCGTAGTCCCTATGAAATCTTCCCTTGCTTTCCCAATACCGAACGCTTGTTTAAAGTAAATAATCGCTTTATGGGAGCTTCGCTTCCGGAAAGTTTAGTTAGTAACTCCGCAGTTACTTTTAAACTCGCTACTCTTTAGAGAACAGGTTTGCACATTCAAAATACCAAAGTTGCTTTTCAGAGGAGCAATAAGTCGTAGCTTTGCTTGGTGGTGGTGGGGGGGGGGCAAATGCATTTTTTTCCCTGCAGCAACCCTACAACCTGCTTTTCCGGACAAACTCTCACTGTCCAAAAAGCCGTTTAGGTTCTTAGAAAAGGGATCGGATTTTGCACAGAACCGCGAACGGTTTGTGACAAAACTGAAGAAATAGAAGAGAAATTGGGGGTGAGGAGGGGGAGGAATTGAGAGGAACCCTCGCATAAATGCATCACTGAATGCCCACAAGATGCAATTTAGTTCACCAGCTACTCAAGACTAAAGAAGACTTTGCTAAAAGACGTAGACTTGCGCTCCTTAATTCATCAACTGCCCCCGTTCAATTCAAACGTCCCCTCTTACTCTTGCTAATATGTTACTAGTCCTAGTACTCTCATCTTGGGGACGCAAATTTTTTACTTTTGACTTTTCTAGATGAACCAAAACTTGTGGAGGAAAAACCCGCGCAAATCTTTTAATGGGTGACAGCAGGAATAGAAACGTTTCGCTATTTGTTTTATTCTGGTTTTGTAATCTAAGTCTCAGTTTTTGTATGGGGCGTTAGCTGCCAGGCGTGGGCTCGGAAAAGCTATGGATCTTCTCAATTCAGAAGCTCACTTTTTCCTTAAACGTCTTTATTTATTGAGAAATACCAGCGACGTCTCAAATTTAACTTCTTTACTTTAAAAGTAAAGCCTACTGAATTCCATTGTCTGAAATCTCTAAACCGTTTTGTCTACCTCACTTTTCCCCAAGTCTGGGCCTCTCCAGATGAATTTCAACACACGGAAGTGAATCTAATCTGCAAATCTGTAGATATTTCTAAAAGGAAGAAAATTAAATATAGAAATCTGCCTGTTTCGATGGATTTACTTTCCAGGTAAGTTGCTTGGATCATAATTTTTAATTTTTTTTCCAAAGGTTTTTTTTTGGACTCTGGAGTTTATGGCGTTTACGGATTCGTGCAAGCCTGGTCCAAAAGCTGGGGATCACCTACGTTCTGCAGCTTTATTGCTCCCTAGAATATAGCGGTTTCAAGGCGCTTCTGAGGGATCCCTCCTTTGTCACCACACTTCACTCTTTTAAATAGATATTTCACCATTCAGTTTTCAAGTCAGCACCTCTGATCTGAAGTGTATTTACCCTGACCTCTTTTGGGGGGGGGGAACAATTTATTTCAGTCTGTCTGCTCTGAAGTCCTGTCGAGTTCAGGGGACCCCCGCTGTCAAGAAAGTGGGGATCACTCCGCCTTTTCATCTCCGAATCTCTTCCTTTGCTACGAAACCCGAGCCCCTGTGCCGAAGGGGACTCATTCTGGGAACGTGCGCAACTAAGGCTGGGCTGCTGTGACTCAAAACTTTCCAAAAGCCTGGGAGGAAACGGGCTTCAAGTCATAACAGGTCCGTTCAAAAAAAAAAAAAAAGGCGAATGGGCTACTTTATTTTGGCGTCCGCAGAAGAGAGTATTGTGAAAAGTTCAGGTTTTTCTGCCTTCCCATCTCCACGGAGTGGAGTGCCCAGTGCATTGACCTGAAGGTAGAGGGGAGGGGAGGGGGGCTAGAAACACCTTGCCCAGTAGATTGTCGTCCCCTCCCCTCCCCCTTTTCATCCCACCCGCCGTGCATTTGGCAGGCAGCTAGGAGCTGGCGAGGCCTGAGCCTTCAAAGCTGCCGCATGCGCCTGGCGCGTTCTGGTGCTTAGCGTCCCTTGTCTATTCGGCCGCGAACAGTGATGACAGGCCGATGCCCAACCCCTGCACTTCCAGGCATCAGCTGCGCTCCGAACTGCCTTATCTCCGCTCATAACACCCAAAGCCAAGGCTTCCCTCTTCCTCCTCCTCCTCCTCTTTGCTCTCCCAACGCTCCTCGAAAGTACTGAAGCTCTAGATCCGGAGCTCTCTTTGCCCAGCGGTTCGGTGGCCTTCAAAAGGCTGCCCGGAGCAGAATGGGTGTTTTGGCCACATTTTCCGACGTTGCATGACCCAAAGCTTCAAGAATGCGATAAGGAGGTTGGAGTTCTGAACCGGCCCCCTGATAGCGAGGTCTCTTTAATTAGGGCTTTATCAGAGGCTGAGCTGATTAAAATGTGCTGAAAATAATTGAAATGTGGACATCTGGCGAAGAAGGCAACTCTTCTGAAGGGGTGCAATTGTTAGGGGACCCAGCTGCCTGGCGGGGAAGGAGAGGGAGGAGACGGAGATGGAGTAAGGAGGCCTAGCAAAAAGTTCAAAGCAGAAGACTTCCTTCTCCCGGTGAAGACTTGGCAAAAACGCCAAGGTAATTTCTTTCCCACGGTGGAGTGGGGGGGGGAACCGTCTCAAACGGAACGTCCAACCTTGATAGATTCAAAGCAGAGGACGTTACTGTATATTTATTACTCAAACTCATCAACATCCCCAAATTCAGTCTCCCCTCTTTTTTTTTTTTATAACAAAGTTGTGTGAGTGCTGGATATGGTACCCATATTTTCCCTCTCCTCTCCTCCCCCCCCCCCCCCCCCCCCCGCGTTTTTGGCCTCCCCGCCTCTTTTCCCCCCTTTTATATTTTTTTTTCTTTTTTCCCCTCTCCCTTCTTTCTCGCTCCCCCCCCCCCCCCCCCCCCCCCCCCCCGTTGTTGGTTTGGAGCCATCCGAGCATTTTTCACGACTTTTAAAATTATACCTGCTTCTCACCCATTGCTATTCTTCCGAAGTGGAAATTAAAAAACGATTCTTTCCCCACTTTTTAGGAATCGCAGCCTAACTCTAAAGCACTTATATGTTTGGTTAGACCTGTCCGCACAACAGGAGCTGAAAGATCAGTCGTCTAGATTTCTCAGTCCATCCGTTTAAAATCAAGGACATGGGAGTTTCCCTTTGATTTTGGAGTAAGAAAACTTGGAAGACCGAGTTTTCAAATTTAAAATCATCATGGTGTTGGGGGTTTTTTTTGCTACTTTCTCCATCACTAGAACAATCAAGAGACACAAAAAAGAGTTTTGAAAAGTGTTATTCATAAGAATAAAATAAAATGCAAACCAACTCTGTTAGGTAGCCACTCACATATGCAAATGGGAGATTTTCAATAAATCAGTCCTTTCTGTGTGTGCATACACACATGCATATACATTTGGAAGAGCTGAGCAGTGTTTTACACACACACACACACAGAGAGAGATAATTTCATGAATATTATAAGAGAAAACCCTTCAGGCTCCATTATATTAAACTCAGTTGGATAGTAGTTAATGATATCAAAAATCTTCCAATTGCAATTTAGGTTTTTGATAGTTTTGCTGATTTCATTGAAGTGGGATCTCTTCTCTTGTCCCACACTATAAAAACACATGAATTTTTATTCAGCATGCTCATCATCTGGAATAAAGATATTTCATTGTTTTAAATATAAGCTGGGTCCACAGCTACATTCCAGCATTCCAATAATGTGTTGATTAAAAAATAATACCATTAACCAAATGCAAGAAATCAATGGGATTAAGAAGAGAAAAAGCAATTTAGTGAATGGAATTAAATTCTGAAATAGTGTTCTCAAGAAGAAATTCATAACTTAGGATCTTGCTGAGTAAGACAGGTCAATGTATTGAAAAACACTGACCATTTCACTATTTTAGATGCAAATAAAAGTTATCTGTAGAATCATTAAAGTCTAATAAAATCTTTTTTAAAGAATTGAAAATCATGGAAAGAATATTAAAGTGCAGCATTAAGAATAATTAAAATAAATGTGCTATTAAAAATGACTTATTCTCTCTATTGCTCTAAACTGTTCACCACAATTACACCCCTCCAAAGCAGTACAGAATCTATCAGTAACTGCTGCAACAGGCTTAACTACAAACTAAATGCAAATAATTATGGAATTTATCATTAACTGTTTTCTGCCTAATAATACTAGGTATAGATCTGCTGAAATAAGTTGCCTAGAATTATATTCTAATGATATTGTCATTCTTTTGCACATGCCCCATCAAAAAAAGATCCTTTGTTTTTAATTTGTAAGATTTTTTTTTTGTTAAGATCAGTTATTTTGTAGTTTCATGAATTTCACAAAAATATTCCTTTCTGGTTCATACAAAAAAATATCAAGATAAAAACTAATGTTTTAGGACACAACTGTCTCAAATTGTTTCCATTGTGTAGGAATAAGCAATATATTTCATCATACATTTATCCAGCAATGGTCATTTCTTCAAGAAGGTGCTACTTTAGGAATGTAGCTTGAGAACTGTGTACTTGCTGGGCGCAATGTCCCATTACAGCCTAAGAAATTTATACCGGTAGGTTTTTGCATAGACTTGCTTAAGGCATGGTGATGCTAAGTGTCAAACACAAAGGATTTTGGTTTATTGGGAAAGTATAAATGAATTCTGAAAATGTAGCAGTGCAATCTTATGTATATCTACCCAGCCTAGGTTTACTGAGATCAATGGCATTCATTCTCAGATTGCACCATAGCTCTCACTGATTTCAATAGGATTAGGGAGCCAAATTACAGTATTTCAGAAAACAAAGTTGGCGTGTGATTTTTGCAACTTGTGTGGGTTAAAAAATGATATCCAGGGAACAACATCCCCTTCTTCCTTTCAATATAACTCCCTCTGTGCAGTTTTAGCTTCCTAAAATATATAGATGAGCTAACATAATGTCTTGATTGTGCTCCTTCGCTGTACATTTGCTGCATTAAAAGCCATATTAGATCTTAATTATTAATCTTCCCCACCCCCATCAATATCCATTTAGCACTATTTGCTATATATGAGTACCTATGCACCATAACTTTTTGAAATTTTATTTCCACAGGAATCAATTCTTTCATCCTGTTGAAATAAATCATTCCAACAGTTGGTTGCAGTAACATTAACTGAACTGTTAGATTCATTTTAAAAAAATGCTTTTTTTGTATCTTCAGCCCAGTTATAAACAAACAGTAGTACCTGCTTGCTTAAAATAACATCTGCAAGAGAATATCAAGTTCAATTCATAAAGACATTAGCAAATAAACAGAAACTAACAGGAAAGCCCATATGTGAAACAATTATTAAAAGTAAATTCCATAAAGTTGTAATAGCAACTCACTGAGTGCATAATCCCATGCACTTTTAGGCAGAAATCTGGGGCATGTAACTCAATAGGTTCTTTTCTTGGATAAGTGAGAACAAACAGATTGCTAATTAAGGTTTAGAGTTGTTGATACTCCTGTTGGAAGACAATGTACTTTTAACAGAATGTGCGTGAGCACGACATTCCTGATTTTAATTCTGGAATGAAGCAAGTCCGATTTAATTCGGAATTGCAAATGTTAAAAGAGTTTCTTTTCCTAAAGCTTGGCTGAATTTCGCTCTGAAGCAAATATATACCACTATGAAAGGAAAAGGTGGAGCGATTGTATGATTCATTCAATGCTTGAAAACCCAGTAAGCATAATATTACAAAAGGGTGTTGCCATATAGGAGAGGCCATACAGTAAATCCATGCCCCACAGTTCCACTCATTGGGATGAATATGGATTGCATCAACAGAAAAAGCTCTTTCAGTCCTTAACCCTCTTTTTCCAAATACTTTTATCAGGGATTTCCATGGGGAGAGTTGTGTTTAGAAGCAGCAAACCCATTTAATCCATAAACATCTGTATTTGAAATACACACGCAAACACTATAATACACAAGGTAATCAGCATAGAGTTTGCTACATGTATATATCTCTATCCGATGGGAACCTATAACATAAATTGTAAATTAATGGCACATCCCTGAATAAATCTATTTGGGACCTAGGTTTATTAAGTTTAATAGGGCATTCTCGCAACTTTACATTTTAATCCACAGGTTTGATTTCAAGGCACGTGAAGTATGTTAATCTTAATCACCGGCTTAGTCCAAGACCAACTCTGAAGCACTGACTTGCAGCCTATTCAAACCCATAAATTGATTTAGCTATACAGTACTCTGAAAAGTAACATTCCAGATGTGCTAATTTTACACCCTAGCAGTCCTATGCACATGCATTGAAAAACTTTAACTCCGGTTCGATTTTCTACACGGATATTTAGGACCAATGATTGATTCCTAGTCTCAGACGGTTGCAGTCTTTTGCACCCTTTATTAAACAGCCGTCCTAGCTATCGTGGTTAGGATTGTTAATTATAGTGGCTTTAACCCAATTTGCTGCCTTTGGAAGTTATCCCTTCCCCTTTAATAATTGTTTTGTTACTTTGTGGTTTAAATATTAAAAATCACAATTTTTAATCACAATTCAGGCTCAGGAGTTTGCCAGGGATCGCTTGGTCCCAGGAAAGGCTCTTTGAACGTCTTCCAGCCTCTCCCTATCCGTCGTGCTGGCGATGCCTGGAAAGCGAGCGGGACCCCTGGCTGGGTGAAAGCGAGGGGGTCGCCCCAAAAGCGCAGGCTTCCCCCCTTCCCTTCCCTTCCCTTCCCTTCGGCTTACCTTGGTTGCGGATGGCCTGCTGGCTCTCGAGGCAGTTGGGCAGGTAAGGGCCGTTGGGGAACATCCGCGCCTGGCCGGAGGGCGCTTGGCTGGGCGGCGGGGGCGGCGCAAAGGGACCGTAGCGGCAAGCGCCGGCCGTGCCGGTGAACTGGCCGGAGAAGTGGACGGTGAAGGCGCTCAGGCACTGGTCCTCGTGCGGCTCGCCGGTGCTCCAGCTGGGCTCCTGCTTGATGAAGGCCGAGGGCGGCGGGGCCAGCGAGCCGTAAGAGGCCGCCGCCGGCGGGAAATCCAGCACCGGAGCCCACTGCGTCGCGCTGCTCACCGGCATGGAGCAGTTCCCGTTGCCCGGCAGGGGCGGCACCGACGGCGGCAACAGAGCGTTGAGGTCGCGGACGTCGGAGCCCATCTGATCGCCGGCACAAACTTTCCTCCGCGGAGCCGGGAACCAGTCGCGGGCCCCGCCGGCTCCGGTGCACTTGTTCCAGGCGCTTGGAGCCCGGCTCGGGTCCGGCTGGAGACACCAGGCGGCCGAGTTCAACCCTTTCGGGGAGGCCGGGTCCGCGGCCGGGAGGCAAGCGGACGGCTCCAGCCCTGCGGCCGCCGGCAGAAGCGAGAGGGCCAGGTTGGTCTCCAGGGTCGCCCTTTGAGAAAAGCCAAGGAAAGGAAAGGAAAGCAAAGGGAAAAGGCTCGAAGCCCCGGAGTGGAAGAAGCCCGAGGGACCGACCGACCGACCGACCGACCGACCGCTCCCTTGGCTCCTTGGCTGACTGGCTCNCAAAATATATAAAAAAAAAAAAAAAAAAAAAAAGGAGGCCCCGCAGGAGCGATTGGAAAAGCCGCACTTGAACTTTCTTCCTTCAGCCGCGGCTTTGCCCTCCGGCCCCCGAAGCTGGGCTAATTGAGAGCCACTGGCGGCGCGAGACGGAGGAGGAGTCAGCCGCGCGCGGCCGCTGCATTCACACTTCCCAACAGCAAGGCGGCCTCCCGNNNNCGGGACGTAGAACGCTCAGGCGACTTGGGGGGGGGGGAAGGACGAGGGGCGGGAGGGGCAAGGGACCCGCGCTCTCCACACACACACACACACACCCACAGGCCAAGGAGCGTGGCAGGGGCGCGGGGGAAGGCTAAGCCTCGCCCACCCGCCCCTCGCCTGGCACAGCCCTCTTCATTCGGGGGTCAATCAATCAGAACAGAGCTGGAAGGGACCCTGGAGGTCTTCTAGTCCAACCTCCTGCTCAAGCAGGAAACCTTACACCACTTCAGATAGGTGGCTGTCCAGTCTCTTAAAAACCTCCAGTGATGGAGCACCCACAACTTCTGAAGGCAAAGCTGTTCCACTGGTTAATTGTCCTCACCGTTAGGAAGTTTCTCCTTAATTCCAGGTTGCTTCTCTCCTTGATTAGTTTCCACCCATTGTTTCTTTTTCTGGTGCTTTCTGGTCTTCGGAGGTTCGGGGATGCTGAGGCGGGAAAGGTGATAACCGAGAAGGAATTCCCCAGGAGTGACGGCTTCTGAAAAGGGGCTTCTATGGCGAGGAGAGACGGGTTCCCCCCCCCCACCCCCCTCTCTCTCCTTTGCTTACAGACGCTGGAGATGGGCGCCTAACTTTGGTCAGGGGCTACTTGAAATGTAGCCTGATTTAAATAAGGAGGCAAAGATTAACCCTCCCTCCAAATACCTTCTGAAATATGCCATAATTCTGTCAGCCAGTCTGCACCACCTCGAAACAAGAACCCGGATCCCCGTAAACTCTTTCAACTCAGCCGCCCGATGGACCTCAGTTCCGAGTTGGTTGGTGAAGGTCTGGCTGGTAAGAAAGGAACTAGGCTGGCTCACCTTCTGCCAAGCGGCTGAGCTGACCCGAAATCTTTTGGGCTCATGCCCCTGAACGCATAGCAATAGCAATAGCAATAGCAATAGCACTTAGACTTATATACCGCTTCATAGTGCTTTACAGCCCTCTCTAAGCGGTTCACAGAGTCAGCATATTGCCCCCAACAATCTGGATCCTCATTTTACACACCTCGGAAGGATGGAAGGCTGAGTCAACCTTGAGCCAGTGAGATTTGAACCGCTGAACTGCAGCTAGCAGTCAGCTGAAGTAGCCTGCGGTGCTGCACTCTAACCACTGCGCCACCTCGGCTGGCATGGGACCCCTTCCTCCAATAACGGGGGGGGGCTGACAGGTTAGTTCTGGAATTAGTTAGAACTAAGGGTCAAAATACTTTCGGCGAATTCCCTAGAACATCAGGAGGGATCGGACCAACAAAACCCAATCTGGTCCCACTTTTTCTCCATCTCACCTTTCTTCTGCTTTCACCCCCTCCACATACACAAAAAGGAGTGTTATTCCAGCTGGAATCAAACTTGATCCCTAGTGATTATATGGAAACATTCACACACTTTGCTTGGCGACAGCAGGAAAGCGATTTATCGTTTATTTTTTCGAGATTTTTTGTGGTGTGTTATTTTATTTATTTTCCAGCCTGGTCTTTTAGTCTTTAGCTATAAGAACTCCTGGTGGTCTCCCATCCGCGGACTAATCTGGTCCGATCTTTTTTTAGCCTTTGAACGGCACTGCTGCCATCTGCTGCAGGCCTACAGAAGCGTAGGGTTTTTATGGTTGACCACTAGCCAGCATTGTTACATAAACATGCTCTTCGATAAGGGTGGCAACACACAAACTACCTCTCATAGCCATCGGTACCCTTAGCAACCCTGGATATGTCCAAAGCTGTCCAGGTTGGCGGTCAGCATCTAGTTAAATGGACGGGGGGTGGGGGGAAATCTATGGGATTAACCGTTAGCTGGCAAACCCGGGGCGGGCAGGGAGAGGTGGAGGTGACCTGATGCCTTTTTCGCAGGAAAGATGGAAGGGGAGACTTTTCAAAGGAAAAGGGTGTTTTAAAAAGGAACCAATTCCTTCCTTCAGGCGGAGTTCGCCGCTTGACTGTGCTAAAACGGGCCAAATCCCAAAGAAAGGGATACTCGGGGCTTTCCAGCAGAGTTTAATATAGTTCAGGAGTTTTCCCTCGCGGATGCTCCATGCTCCCCGCCAACACACAGTCAACTGGCTGCCCCGAACAGCTGGGCTGAACGAATTGGAAGGCAATGGAAAGCTTTATGCTGTTCTCTTCCGTTTCCAGCCTTTAGCCTTGAACTGCTTTCCACAGAAGGCAGTTCTGCCCACAACCCTCCCGGGATGGCTCCCACCTCTGAGAGCTCAAGGGTTTCATCTTGTGCGCAGATCCTGGAAAGACGGTCCCTAATCTCACCTATTACTAAACTTGAACATCCACCCGAAACTTCGCAGCTCTCCTCAAAGTCTCGGCTGTCTCGGGCCACTTTTCACGTGTTCTTCCGTATCCTGACATGCACTTTTGCTATTTTCTGCATCCCTCCTAAAGCCTCCGCGAGCCGTTTTCTGGTAAAAGAGCCATATTCTCTCTCCAGGCATCACTTCCCGCCCCCCCCCCCGCGCGTTTGGCAAGGGACGCTTTTCTGCCCCTTGACAGAAAGCGAATGAGAGACTAGCTCGCAAGAGATGCTGCAGGCGCACCTGGCAACTCTTCGCACTCTTCCCTTTTGCTAGGTTTTAGGGGAATCCAACGAGCAGGCACAGACGGCTGAATCCCTAAACTTTACTAAGCCCAATGCAAGTGCTTGCAGGACGACCTTCGCGTTGCAGAAATGTGTTTTTCAGACGACCCACCGTGTTCACGGCTCTCTGGCAGCCAAAGCCACTCCACGAAGGCTTATGTGAGAATAAACCTGTTGCTCTCTTAAATTGCCAGCCTCTGAGTCAGATTTAAAGGGAGGTTGGGATGAAAGAGAGTGGCTGGCTGGCTCAGAGCTGCTCAGGAGCCTTCCGTGGCTGAGCTTGGGCTGAATCCTAAATTCCCGCCGCGCTTTTAATCCTTGCACCGCGCTCCTTCGTGACGTCCAAGCGTTTTTGCAGCCCTTCCAGTCCTGTGCGAGCCCTTCGGCAGAAAGAGAACGCCTTCCTACCAATTTGGTGGCGTTATCAAGCTTAAGAACCGAATGGGTCTAAAGCCTGAGGATAGGGGAAATCACGCGATTCCTCTGCATTTCGCCGGTTTGGATTCGTCTGAGCCTTCAGTGGCGGGTAAGGAAAAAGGCTGCGGAGGAAGCACTTTCTCCTGAAGTCCCACTCACTTGCCGGTTCTGCTGAAGAGTCGGATTCGTAGCGACTCCGAGGAGCACCTGGAACCCTGGGGGTGGGGGGGAGTGATGGAGGGGGCCTGGGAACTGTGTTCCCAGTCTTCGGACGAGTAGCATTGCCTGTTCAGTCTTCCTTATAAGATCGTTTATATGTGATTTGCAGAACTCTTGCTCTGCGCTCTTTAACGGACGGCCGAGCTGCAGCAGGACAAGCCGAAAAAGGGGTTAACAGTGGCCCTTCTAGGACACTTCCTTTTAAAAAAAAAATATGCACCAGTTGGATTGGGGATTATTTTTAATCAGCGCCTTGGGAAATAAGATAAACACATCTTTGAATCTCACACTGTGCTTTTTCTGTTTCCCTAGGCTCATATATATCTCTGCATTAAACTGACCTGTGTAGCCAATGAACGTTTGGGTCCTCCCGCCTTTTCTCTCCAAAATGCTAATGCCTTGGGGCAACTTGGGATTTTCTTCTGAGTGAACCCCTAGGGGAGTAAATTTACTCCAAATAAATCCCATCAGCGGGAACCTTTAGATTGCAACCACCAATTTACCTGGAAGTAAGACCTGTTGAATTTCTTAGCTTTTAGTTTTGGCTGGGCATATACAACAGCAGTTGTCCATCTGGATCCTACTTTGGGGGCCCAGTCCAGAGCATCACTCAGCCAAATGAGCTGGAGCATCATCACCCAACAGAGCAAGTCTGGCTTACTTGGAAAGTTTATATATATATTTTTTTTAAAAAAAAAACCCACTCCCTCTTTCAATTCAGAATCCAAGATTGCCAGACTACACCGGTGCTAAAAGTTCCAGCTATTAAGCCCAATTGAGGCAGATGGAGTTTAAGTACATGCTCTCACAGCCTCAAGATGGCAGCCTGAGATGTTTCTGACATCTGGCTCTGATGACAGCTCTTAACGGATGAAATTTAGTGCAATAAACTTGCTGGTGTATGTTACAGGAGAAGGAAGCAAAACGTTGCAAATCACTCTTCTAATGTCACTTGGAATTTTTCAGCAAGTATTAAAGAGCCTAGTTAACGCAGGGCTGGGGAGGGGGGTGGATTACTTGGTACATGAAAAGGGCAACATCTAAAATTTCAGCCTGAATATTTCTTTAATAGCACAATGCATAATATCAAATATATGTTTTCTTTTTGAAAGAGTAAATGAGACACCTTTGGTTGATGCAAAGTAGTAAATTCATTTCCAATCTCAGCAATATTGAGAAAGATTGCTAAAATAAAACAAAGTAGCCAGTGAAGTCTATGTCGTTCAGAAAAATTAAGTAAGCAGTTATTAATATTGCAAAATGGGATTTTTTTAAAAAAAAAAACCTATTTTGCCCTTCTTAAGATGCGCTTTGGAAATATTTTCCCTCGTGGTGGTGACATTAATTTCCAAAAGGAATTGATACATTTGAGTAGATCAATTGAAGCCAATGGTAGAGAATATTCCTGTTGCCAATTCTATGGGTAAATCTAATAGTAATAACAATAAATGCATAGCCTGGTTCCGACTCTATAAAACCGTATGGGTAGTTTGGAAATACGTAACAAGAGACATCTGATTTCTGACAGTTGATTTTTGAGCAGGCTTTGTTTCAGACATTTCATTCAGATCGGAACAATAAAATAACATGAGTAAAGCAGCTTATTTTTCACCTGTGCTTAAAATTCTTATCTATTCAGATAATGTGTGGTTTTTAAAAAAAAAGTGTAGATCCTTTCACTGCCCAATAGTTTTGTCTCTAAAATATTCTCTTGACAAGCAAAAAAAACCCCTCTTTCTAGTTCAGAATGAAATATCTTCAGATATGATCACCTTGAACACAAATAGACAATCAAGTTGATTCTGGCAATCCACTTACATTTAGAGAGGTGAGCAACTTTGGTAAGGCGTTCCAGCTGACAGGGGTATCCCAAAACACTGCGGTACTTTTGGAGAAGCAAGAGACTCATAACCTCCCCCTTCCCCCCCCCCCCCATAAAGAAAAATACCCCACTGCTCTGTCACTTAGCGGTGGTTTATTTCAGGGCTGGTGTTAGGAAAGCATCCTTCACTCCATCTGAAGGGCAGGCTGCTAGCACTGTTGCCCCATCTGGAGATGGCCTGCATTGACCCCTTATTAGTTGTTTCTCTCTGCCTACTGTGAGTGCTGGCCCTAACAACCGACTTATATTCGGAGGACACTTTTGTGGGTTTCGCCTCTTTTAATTTCCCACTTCCAAAGGTATTTCAAAAGTTTTAGACTTCGTTCGATTGTCGTCATTAAAAGACCTATTCTAGATAATTTGCAAAGGCTAGGATTCCCCGTTGCAGTTTATCAATCCACCCATTTTCAAGATCGTCTGTTCCTCAAATTCACCCAGGATCGTAACAAGGTTTAGCTGCAGCTGTTGTTGCTTTTAACCCCATGTTAGCGCTTCCTGTTGCCCGCCCCCACCCCCCTTATAAACGGGACTACCATTTATCGTTTTAGAAAACGGTAATTCTTCTTTTTCTGTTTTTTCAAAAGGGAATCATTCTTTCCTCGACCCTAAGAAGGAGCCGGGTACAAAAACAACCAGCTACCAAGCATGTTAGCCGCTTCTGTCTATCAGAGCTCAGTGGAAGGAAAGAGTTGGGATGACTTGTGGGGCTCAGTTGTGGGTCACGCCTAACAGGGCGCTCTCCTCAGAAATGTGACATTACGACTCCGATTCTCCTCCCCCCCCCCCAAACTGATCGCCGCGGTTGGGTTAGCGAAGAAGTCAGAGGTGCTCGGGAGTCTTTGAACGGAAAAGAAGAATCCAGAAACAAGTGAGTAAAATTCAAATCCCAACAGCAATAGCAGTTCTAGTGCTTGCGATCTTCAATTCTCTCCCACCTCCAGAGTTTCAAGGATATATATATATATATATATATCCTTGTCTTTCTTTTTATTTTATATATATATATATATATATATATATAAAATAAAAAGAAAGACAAGAAACTTTTGCATTAGGAATGGTAGCCGCAAGAACAGTCACCCATTCCTGCCAAAAGTAGGGAAATGTTAACATCAAGATAAATCTATCGAAAAGAGCCGAGGTGGCGCAGTGGTTAGAGTGCAGCACTGCAGGCTACTTCAGCTGACTGTTCAGCAGTTCGGCAGTTCAAATCTCACCGGCTCAAGGTTGACTCAGCCTTCCATCCTTCCGAGGTGGGTAAAATGAGGACCCAGATTGTTGGGGGCAATATGCTGACTCTGTGAACCGCTTAGAGAGGGCTGTAAAGCACTGTAAAGCGGTATATAAGCCTAAGTGCTATTGCTATTGCTTATTCGTGCATCTGATTCGTCTTCTGCTTTGGAAGGCCACTTGAACGGCCGCAGCAAGCAAATCGGCCTTCAGCCTCACCCATCTGAACAGCACCCATTCACTAACGAACGTGGGAACGGAAGCAAGACGGTGCTGAGCGATTGAAACTCTCTCCTCCGCGCGCTCTCTAGGCGAGTTGAGACCCCGCCCTGTTGACCGGCTCATCGGAGAGGCGAAATCGGCCTTCCCATCTAATCCTACGGACTGAGGAGCGAGTCTCTCCTCTTTTATGAGGCCTTGCTAGCAGGCCCAGGGCAGCCTCCAAGCGGGGAGGGAGGGAGGGAGGGAGAGAGAGAGAGAGAGAGAGAGAGAGAGAGAGAGAGACGTCTTTTCAGATCCTTTATTCCTCATTGCTGAATCGCTGAAAGAAGCGGAAGATCTGTCTCCTCTCACTGCGTTCAGAGTTTGATTATTTAAAGTGCCAGCACCAGGAGAAACAAAGCTGCGAACCAGCCCCAGGCAGGAGCTGAGCGAA
>QLTV01000972.1:9673332-9717855 GCA_003457575.1 Thermophis baileyi | reverse complement strand
CTGCTTTGCAGCGAAAAGCAACGTTTTAGCAGCTCGATCTTTTCCAGGAAGAGAAGAGAAGAGAGAGTGCGAAACTCTTCCCTACCGGCATGGCTTTATTATTATTTATTACATTTTTTTATTATTATTTATTAAATTTGTATGCCGCCCAACTCCCAAGGGACTCCCAAGGGCCTCTTTATATCTTGCCATCCCATTCTCCCCGAACCCTTACCAAACAAACAAACAAATAAACAAATAAATAAATAAATAAATAAATAAATAAATAAATGCAGGTGTGTAGACCTATTGGTCACACAGATCTCTTCATTAAGCAGAGACATGGTGAACCACGATCTGGTGGCAGGTACAGATAGCCCTCGATTTAAAACAGTTCATTTAGTGACCGTTCAAAGTTGCAATGGCACTGAAAAAATGTGATTTATGGCCGTTTTTTTTCACGCTCACGACCTTCGCAGCATCCCCGCGATCAACATTCGGACACCTGGCCACGGGTTCATATTTATGACCGTCGCTGTGGTGCTGAGGTCACCTGATCCCCTTCTGCGACCTTCCGACAAGCAAAGTCAACGGGGAAGTCAGATTCCCTTAACAGCCGGGGTTACTAACTTATCAACTGCAGCGATTCATTTAACAACGGCGGCAAGAAAAGTCGTAAAATGGGGCAAAAGTCACTTAGCAAATGTCTCTCTTAACAACAGGCATTTTGGGCTCAGTTGTGGTCGTAACTCGAGGACTACCTGGACAAGATTTAGCTTCGAAATGCAATGCAGGGTAGAAAAGCAATGTAGCCTGACGAGTTTAACTCCAGACTGTTGGGATTATCTTGTACTAATCAACAAAGCAGCTGGAATGCTTGCGGAACTCCTTACAATATATACCCCAAATCATGTTTCTAAACTCCGATCCTCTACCTCTGGTCGTTTCACATGAAATTCAAACAACCTGCTTTAAAATTACCCTGTTGAGAACAGAGGAAAAGAGGTACCCAACGTATCTTTTCCGTCCTTTCCCAAGCCACAAAACGGGGTTTGGATGTTCGCCCCGTTGCTCTGTCTAAATGAATTTCAAGGCGGAAGAGTCCCCGCACCTTCTTCTTCTCGACCAGCGCAGAGCGGTGTTTTAGCAGCGCTTGTTGGAAAGCAATTCTTCCATAAAACAACCAGCGCGAGCGCGCACATCCAAGCCACACACTGAAGCTTCTCGCCAAGTCTACTACTGAATGAATATTGCCAGACGCGCGACGCGCGGTGCCCTCTAACATAAACCTTGCAGCCCGCGCGAACCTCTAAGGCAGAGGGGGTGGAAAGGAGAACGATCCTCCAAGGCAGAAGAGGGTGAAAACGTCCCTCCTGGAGTGAGTTTGGCGAAGGCAGGAAACCGCCGCGTAAAAGGAATGTTTGATAAACTGAAATCACCACTCGAGCTGATCTGTGTATATTATTGGGAGATCAAAAGGAAGGCGCTGGAAGGGAGAGGGATTCCCTCTGCCCTCCAACTCCTTTAAAAAAAAAAAACTTTTGGCATGTTGTCATCAACATCTAAGCGGAGAAAGTGGTGGGGGGGAGGGGAAAAGAGCCGGGGCTCTGTTAGCTCATCCTCGCCAGGGAATTAAAAGTACTTTGAGCCCGTCTCTTCCCCGCTTCCTCTGTAACCTCAGCAGCAATGTACAACTGTAAAAACAGACAGGAGACGAGTTATCTGTCAAGATTCGTGAACTCCTTAGTGCTGGAACTTAACAAAGTAATAAATAGCCCCAGTGACCTCGCTTTGGCCTCAACCAGCGCCCAAGTATGTATGATGCGATCCCAGGGCAGGAATGCAATTGGACTGCAGCACTCTAGATGTCAATCTCTAGATGTTGACCAATTAAAAATGGGAGGGAGATGAGGGGGCTGGATTCAAGCTCATCTTGCTGGGAGAGTTCAGAAGTGCCCAAAGACCCAGACTCTCAGTTTGATCCAGAAAGATAACAGTCCAACCATGCAATCCTTTGCAGAGCTACTCATAAGTAACGCCCACTGGATTCCCTACATAAGCCTATATGGCCAAACTGGTGCCATCTACTCCCATCATTCACAGCCAAGGTAATGAACCTGATAGTTAATGGGCCCCCTACTAACCCATCTGGAAGGTGCCAAAATGAGAGAGAAATGATGTAGAGAGCTGCAAATTCAAGCCATGTCCCCTCATGTGCTTAACCAGAGTGCCATCATGCGCTTATGACAGAAATGTCTTCTCCTGGCCCCATAGAAGTCAACTGAGCTCAGATGCAGCCTATTATGTCACCATTAGTGGCCACATTTTAAAAATAGTATGTTCCATGTTATTCTACCTTATTCCACTTTAAAAATAGTTTGTTCCACCTGAGCTGAAATGCTTTCCACCCAATCTTGAATGGGGGGGGGGGAGCAGTGTGAAGTTCTATCCTGCCTCCATTGCATATCACTGAAATTCAGAGGTGTCCCCTGGGGGCGTGTATGTATCAAAACTCACAACCATGGCAGGGGACTTTTGCCCATGCACATATGTTGGGGCTCTGGTAACATGGTTGTGGCTATCATTTTGACCTTTTTTTTTTAGCCTCCCTCTGGAAACATCTACCCTCCATCAAAGTAATAGGTGTTTACGGATTGTGTCAGAACAAGGGGAAATATTTGTTGAATGCTGTTATGGCTGAGAATGATTCAAATACAACTTCACACATAGACTGGGGACAAGTCGAACCAGTTTGGTCCAGTAATTAAGACACTAGGCTAGAAAGTGAGAGGTCGAGAGTTCAAGTCCAGCCTTAGCCATGAAAGCCAATTGGGTGACTTTGGCCCAAACACTCTCTCTCAGCCCAGCCCAGTCCACCCCACTATGTTGTGGGGGAAATAGTTATTTGAGTTAACTATTGAGCTATTTGTAAAAAATAATAAAGGCGGGATGTAGATCAATAAATAGAAATACATAAGATAAAGACAATGGGACAGGGCATATGTTGGGGGGGGGAATGTTTGGGTCTTGATAAGCTGGTGGTGGAGAAAGCCTTCTAACACCAACCTGCCTAGGACAGCCTGCCTAGGAGCTTGGAAGTGAAGTCCTCTGACTCCTAGTGAGTGTAAGCAGAGATCTGTGGGGAATGTTGGGAGGCACAGATGATCCGTCCTCCCCCCCCCTCCCACATCACTAGCCATCCTCCACTAGGTTTTTTTTTTCCTTCCCCAATTTGTCCTTTCTATTAGCACTTCATCTCCAATGCAATTTTTTTTCCTCCCAATTTCAAAGAAAATAGAGAAGCCAAGCTCTGCTATTTTGTTTGGAGAAGGATGTGGGCATGTGGTTCAGCCTATATCTTAATTATGTTTCATCTTGGCCCCTATATTTGTTACTTATTGTTTTTCTTGGATGTTTTCATCTTGGTTTTATTTTCTGCTACCTGCCCAGAGATGGATGGGCATGTAAATTGAGTTAATACATAAATAAATTGAGCAGGTTATTGAAGTAATCTATCATTTGGATTTGCACAATACATTGAACCACAAAATAAAGAGACTGGCTTTGTGCAATGTATTAACTCATTAGAAAGGCATATTCAAGAGTAAAGTTAGTCAAATTTAATGGGTTATGCATAGGCTGCCATTAGGCATTTACCTGACCTGTTTAACTATGTTAAGTGACAACGTTCACTTTATCAGACTTACGTTTGTCATTTCTAAAGCAACTTTGTTTTTTGTCTTATTTCCATTCACACACACACACACCCTTCCTTCTCCTCACAACATCTCTGGATCACTGTACTATGAACTTGATTCAGTGAAGTGTGATGTACATAATAAGTTAGTCTTTTCTTTAAGTTTCTATGTTTGCTGCTTTCCTTGCAAAAAAATAATAATGTCTACCATCCAGAAAATGAAATTGTATCCTTCATTCAATGTCTCCATGTCAACTGTGGTGCCCCCCTACAGTTTAATCAGATGGGGAATGTTGGATGTTTGGGAGATGTTTAGCTATCTTGTTAGGAGCAAAGCTCCTACCATTTATTTCCCCAAACACTTCTAAAAGTAAATGACTGGAATTATGATTTAATGTTATTCAAAATGTTATTCCATTCCTATAAGATCAGTAGGACTCAATTCCAATATTGATTTCTCTTCCTCTGCATGTGTCCAAATTTTATGATGCTCCTGCATTAGTCCTTTTCAGAGTGCTTTGCCAAATGAGGCATAGTCAAAAATTACTAGACGAACATCATGTTTTGGTGATGGTCTTCTAGCTGGGACATACCCTCAGCAGTATTTGAGGCTCTTAGTGAAACAGGGTTTCCCAAACAGTAAGGTGTAGGCAGAAAACTGAAGAACCTTTTATTCAGAATAACAGAATAACAGAGTTGAAAGGGACCTTGGAGGTCTTCTAGTCCAACTCCCAGCTCAAGCAGGAGACCCTTCCATACAAGTGACTGGCCAGTCTCTTCTTAAAAGCCTCCAGTAATGGAGCACCCACAACTTCTGAAGGTGAGTGGTTCCACTGGTTAATTGTTCTCACTGTTAGGAAGTTTCTCCTTACTTCGGTTGCTTCTCTCCTTGATTAGTTTCCAGCCATTGTTTTTTGTCTTGCCTTCTGGTGCTTTGGAAAATAGGTTGATCTTCTCTTCTTTGTGGTTGAGATATTGGAACACTGCTATCATGTCTCCCCTAGTCCTTCTTTTCACTAGACTAGACATTCCCAATTCCTACAACCGTTCTTCATATGTTTTAGCCTCCAGCCCCTAATCATCTTTATTGCTCTTTTCTGCACTCTTTCCAGAATCTCTATTTCTTTTTTATTATACTAAATGCAGTATTCTAAGTGTGGTCTTACTAAGGCTTTATCAAGGGGTACTAATACTTCACGTGATCTTGATTCTATCCCTCTGTTACCACATCATTATATCCCTCTGTTATAATAATCACATTATTCTAATACATCCACCTTAACCTATGTGTCGCTGTATTATTTCATTGTTCATTTTGATGTTTAGATTTTAGAGGAGGTGTGTACTTTAAGATTACACCACCGCAACGGGAGGCAAAACGTTTAGGAACCCTTTCTCTACAGTGATCTTTTGCTTCTGTTTCCTAAGCTACTCAGGGAGTTTGCATTAATAACTAGCCATTTAAATAAAATAGCGACCTTTCTTATATGATTTATTCACAGGCTTGCTGCCCTGGCGTTTAATGGATTCCGATCTCTTTCACGACCCCCTCTGCCCCAAAGAGGGCTTTCTCATTCTCCCCCTACAAATGTTTACCTCCCCCTTCCATGGGCTACTGAACCCAAGCACCCCCCTCTGCCCCTCCCTCTTTCTGCTCCTGTGTCCTCGCTGCAGAGCATCCTTCTGGCCCGGTGGTTTTGCCTCCGATTCTCCTCCTCCTCCTCCTCCTCCTCCTCCGGTTGGGCGGAAGGAGGCCAACGGGGAAACCCGCTTTGTGGAACTTGCTGCTCTATTATGTTACCGTAAATCTTGGGCAATCCTGGAACTAATTATAGAGAGGATATGTCTCAATTTGTTCTGCATTAATGCCACGTTGGGAATGGAGTCGGGGCCACAGCCAGAGCAGACACTTGAGCACATGAAATTGATGAACTGAGACTTGCTCCCAGTCCTCAGCACACCATCTGGAATTCCAGTCTGGGGTTACGATGAGAATTTCTGACCCCAGATTCAACTTTGGGGAAGAACGAGGAAGGGAAAAGAAAAGAAAAGGGAAAAGAAGAAAAGAGAAGAGAAGAGAAGAGAAGAGAAGAGAAGAGAAGAGAAGAGAAGAGAAGAGAAGAGAAGAAAAGAGAAAAGAAGAAAAGAAAAGAAAAGAAGGGAAGGGAAGGGGAGGGGAGGGGAGGGGAGGAGAGGAGAGGAAAGGAAAGGAAAGGAAAGGAAAGGAAAGGAAAGGAAAGGAAAGGAAAGGAAAGGAAAGGAAAGGAAAGGAAAGGAAAGGAAAGGAAAGGAAAGGAAAGGAAAGGAAAGGAAAAGTTTGGGAAGGGAAGGCAGAATAGAAGAAAATAAATGATTTACGGAACATTGCACTTGTAGGAAATAAATGCTTTCTAATGTCTCTTTCTCCATAACTTTATTCACCTTGAAATTAATCTACCTGTGCTTATCTCCATGTCTTTATATTATCCATATATATTGAAAGAAAGGAATTTTACAGAAATGATTTCTGAGGCTCTCCCTTAAACTCAATCCTCTTTCTCAGAGTTCAAGTGTTCTTAATTATGACATCTCCCCCCCCATCTCTGTTAATTGCTGTGTGGGGAGACAGTGACACACCTTTTAAGATGGAACAGGCAACTAGGCAACTAGGCATCTCAAAATGTTCATGCAGGCTTGATGGCTAAACTATCCAAATTTGAACTGGCCTTTGTGTTATTCTTGTCTGGATGTAAGTCTCAGGCCCACTTGCTGGAATGGGAGTTTTGCTGGACCCAGTGCTGATTCCGCCTTGGCTCAGCAGGGATTCAACTTCTATGCAAATTGACATGGGAATAGGACTCATGGATCTCAGCCTAGTTTACCTCTGAGTCTATGTGTTTAGGCCTGCAGTCCAGGTTGATGCCAATAAACAGATGGAAGATCTATTCAAACCAATTTTCATATCGATACCTGTCAGATATTCACTCAAACCCACTTTGCAAAGCTTGGAAGTAAATCTGGGAAGCCTTCCTTGTAGTTTATTAGAGATGCATCTTGATTTCAGCAGAAGTCGTATCTAGTAGGTGTAGGAATATGAGGCCATACAGCAATAAATGAATAGCTTTCTTAATTCCCGTGGTTGCTTCATCAACCATGAACTGGCTGCATTGCGGTTTAGTGGATTGTGCTTTTCCATTTTGGGGGGGGCAAATTTCCCCCCTCCCCATCACAGCGACGTCTCACCTTGCACCGAGCTTCATTTTACATGAAGGCTGAGGGTCTTAGAGAGGTCTTGTTAAATTTATTAGCATATTGCTAGGGCAAAGCTGAACATAAATCACCAGGATGTGTAAAGCTATAAAATATCCCTCCGCAGACTCTGGTGAACAAGAGTTCATACACCAGTAAGCACTGGATCATTGTTCAGATCACTGTGACATTTTAAAAGTCTCTGCTGCATAACTGGAGTTGTGCAAAGATTAGCTGAGGGTGCTCAGAGAAGGCATTCGTGATTAAGAGCTCTCAAATAGGTAAGAAAGGGGAAAAAAGTGGCTGTTTAATTTCAGCATTACACCAACCAGTTGTAAATGAATGGTAAAGGTCTTATCTTCAGTTGTAAGTGTCTTCGTGAAATTATTGACTTCAATAGGATCTGATTTCCAGGTTGGAAGAATAAGGGTATCCCACTGTTCTTATACCTTTCTCCCCATTGTACGTGGGCTCATCTTTATGTGGCTCTAATTGTAAAATGAGGATACCTGATTGCTAATCATTCTTAAAGGGCATGTTCTCACGATGCCACCTTCCTCTCCTCCCCACTCCGTAGCCTCTTTAGCTGTTCCAGTTTAAATGTAACATTTTTCTTCCTCCTCTTCTAATAGAAGGCTTGTCATGAACATGATGTACAACATTACATCAATCATGCTGCTGATGACACTTTCAAGGACCAGGATTGGCCACAGGATTGGACAGACCTGAGGATGCCTTTCTAAATCAGTTGCTGCTGAGAACTGCCCTCCATTGCCCTTTTGGCTGGAACTGCATGAGAGAGTGGTTTTTGCAGAGGCATTTGCCGGCCTGATTTCCAACTGGCAATTTCTGAATTCACAGTTGTCTGATGTTACACAAATTTCCTGTCTGTCTGTCTGTCTGTCTGTCTGTCTGTCTGTCTGTCTGTCTATCATCTATCATCTATCATCTATCATCTATCATCTATCATCTATCTATCTATCTTTCTATCTATCTATCTATCTATCTATCTATCTATCTATCTATCTATCTATCTATCTATCTATCTATCTATCTATCTATCTATCTATTTATCTATCTATCATCTATCTGAGGCAGTGTGCAGTAGTTAGAATGCAGTATTGCAGGCAAACTCTGCCCACAGTCTGGAGTTTGATCCTGACTGGCTCAAGGTTATGACTGACTCTGCTTTCATCCTTCCGGGGTCAGTAAAATGAGGACCCAGATTGCTCCCAGATTGAGAGCAATATGCTGACACTTTAAACAATTTACAGCGTGCTATACAGCACCATATAAGTCTAAGTGCTATTGCTATTGCTATTGCTATTGCTATTGCTATTGCTATTGCTATCTATCTATCTATCTATCTATCTATCTATCTATCTATCTATCTATCTATCTATCTATCTATCTATCTATCTATCTATCTATCTATCTATCTATCTATCTATCTATCTATCTATCTATCTATCTATCTCTATCATCATCTATTTATTTATTTGGATAATGCCTTTATTGTTTTTATAAATAACTCGAGATGATGAACAAAACCAATACTCCTTCCTCCTCCTATTTTTCCCCACGACAACAACCCTGTGAGGTTGGTAGGTCTGAGAGAAAGTGTTTGGTCCAAAATCACAGTCAGTTATTTCCAGACAGAACAATTAATCAGTGGAACAATTTGTCTCCAGAAGTTGTGAATGCTCCAACACTGGAAGTTTTTAAGAAGAGATTGGACAGCCATTTGTCTGAAATGGTATAGGGTTTCCCGCCTGAGCAAGGGGTTGGACTAGAAGACCTCCAAGGTCCCTTCCAACTCTGTTTTTTCTGTTCTATTCTGTTCAATTTTCATGCCTACAGCAGGACCAGAATTCAAGTCTCCCAGTTTCTAGCCAAGTGCCTTAAACTATTGGACCAGACTTTTTTTTATAACTAACACAGGCTCACTAATTTTTGGAGAGAATGCTAGACCTATTAAAAAAAACCAGGAGAAGCATTCTCTCGGATGTATGGCTGTTAGCAAAGCAGAGAAATTGACAAGAGTTGCAGGGTCTGGGATAATGGAGGAAAAAATGCTGTTCCCAGCCAGCATAGCATTCTCAGTCACATGGTAATAAATTAAATAAAAAGTTCTTTACAGGTCTTCCCGCTCCCCAGTTTAAACCCATTACTGAACTTTCTTATTTCCCTCCAAACTCTTTGGCTCCAGAGGGAAAGGAGGAGCCAGTATATGTAAAGGCAGAAGAAAGACAGAGGCAAACCTTGCCTTCATCATATGATTTGTCAGTGTTGTGTGCTCTCATTGTTGTTATTATTCTTTTTTTTTTTTTTTAGCAATCTGTAGGGGTTCCAGCCATCAAAATTTATCAGAAAATCTTTCCATATCCCATCTTTCCCATTCCATCTTGCAAGCAGTCAGCCGCTTTGGAAATTATATAGAAAGACAAATTTCTCTTTCTTTCAGAGTAGCTCTATTTTGGTACAATGTTATTACAAAATAGTGCTATTCTGAAATAGTCTGACATTGTCCCTCCTTAAAGCGGTGAGATTATCAGCAATCCCTGGCCTTGTTACTGGGGCCAAATAGGACCCCCACTGTAGACATTGCAATGTATCAGGCATATTTTTCTGTTGCCCCAAGAACTGAAGGAAGGCCCTTTAATGCCACTGTAAGAAAGAGCCATTTATTTCTCTATTTTAAACATAATGGGGTGGCCCTCTGATCTTTCCTGTATCTTAGTTTCAGGTAAACTAGTAAACACGTACAACTGAAAGCTAGGGGATGGGGTAATTGAGAGGGAAAGGAACACATTTCTCTTGTCAATTAGGAAGTACATTTGGGATTTCTCAGATCATTGTAGTGAGTCAGTGTGAGGAATTGGTAACTTATAGGGTGGAATGCTCAGGTTAGGAGATCAGGAATTAATGTTTAAGCCTAGAACAAGATTGTCTGTGGAGATTCTCAATCATCCAAGTCATAGTTGTCCCGAAAGTGCTTTTCTAAAGGCAACTGGATTTTCTTGAAATTTTTTTGCTTCTCATCCAAGATGCTTCTTCAGTTTGACTGAAGAACCAAAGAAGCTTCTTGGATGAGAAGCAAAATGTTTTCAAAGAACCCCCCCCCCAAAAAAAAAGTCCAGTTGCCTTTTGGAAAAGCACATTTGGGACTAGAACAAGATCTGGTAGACCTTAATAATTACTATTTAAAATTGGGAGGCAATAAGACCTTCAGAGACAGAATTTAAAATGACTAAATTGTATTACTGGCCATAAATTGTGAGCAAAGGACTGTTATATAAATAAAATAATTCAAATATATCATTAGGATTCAATAATTTATTTCCTAGGAGCAGCTTAATTCCTGGTCAGCTTCTTCACAAATACAGATATGGACACAAAGAATATACCTCTTTCTTATCTGAAGCTAATTCTTTGGCTTATATCTTTTAATAAAATAAAAAATATTCTGAAAGAACGTTTATGTGGTGATGTTCAGTATTGTGCAGAATTAAAGTTTACATACTAGAAGACTATCAAGGACCAATAATCAAACTGATGAAGAAATAAACCACATTTTACAAGGATGTATAAAATTAAAGAAAAATGAAAAAAAAAAGTTCTGTTAAGGTGCTTGATCTGGGAAAAACTCATAAGACCAGACTACATATACTTAAGGAAACAAATGAGGAGTATGCTAGTTGCATAGCAGCAGATTAATTCTTATGCAAAACAACAGGAAACCTTAAATGAAAGCCCTGAACTATTTTTTAAATGAAATTGACACATTTTCTAGGGAGTAAACACTATTGAATGTGATGTGACTTTGAACTTATTTGGACTAAGCCATATGAGGATGAGCAACATGGAATGGTGATATGGGATACAGTGCCATATTAACCGGCTAGATAGCAGCACTTAGATAACCTTGGTTGAGCTTGAAAAACTAAGGAGATAGGCACACTGAGGCACACTGAGAAGTCAGCAAAACATTCAAGAACACCATGGCAAATTGCTTCTATATTGTAATTAAGAAAACTACGTGGACATTCCTTTGTCATCTTCAACCACAACTTGATGATATCTTTGTGGTGTATTATTGCTTGTATGCACACTAATAAAATTATGGTGCATCTTCAAAATGATTTGGTTGCTTTAGATTTTGGGTACAACATCTCATATAATCCCACTTTAACCATCATTTCCAGGCAATTACAAACAAATAAGAGTGCTAATAAGGTATCCATATATATCTATTCATTCCCCCCTCCCAGGAAGGACATTTTCTATCCTAACCTTTGGACAAAAGATAACTTTTATCATGTACTTTGATGCAGCTTTCTTCATCTTATGGCAGGAAAGAGAAAAAAATGCAAGAGCAGATTAAAGAAAAGCATTAAATATATCCAGTAGTTTTAAAAACGGTGGGATTCTTTGTTTCCAATGTGGTATCCAAGGGAGACAATTTTACACATTTAATATTTATAGTTTAATTTCTATGACCAAAGCACTTTCATAGCAATAAAAAAAAAAAACCTCCGTCAAAATTAGTCCTTCCTTATTTGGAAGTTTGTGTCAAAATTTCATTTACAATAAATTTGTTATAAATGAAATTTTGACACAAACTGTGTCTTTCAAACTGTAAAAGTACTTTCCCTTTTGCACATGTAATATGTCATTTTTTGGCCTGCCAACCAACATTTGAGCTCCCTAAGTTCCCTTTTGCCAGCAAAAATATTTTCCAGTCCTTGCTGATAGATTTTATATCTTTCCTTTCTTCAGCAATCATCCTGCTGTTTGCTGTTAGATGAGAAGATATAAATGTTCTGTAAGTTTTCTGGATCAAGACTATGAAGCATAACTTCCCTCTAATTATAATTTAGCACTGGGGCAAAAAAAAAATCAATTCTTCTCCATACTTTATTACTTTACTTTTTAAAAGATATATATTTTTGCTGCTCTAAAGCATTTTTTAAAGATTAATGTAAGACTAACACTGGTGGTAGCATTTTATTTCAACAGATATAAATGATAGACTTTCCAAAAGCTCCATAAATATGGAGGAACATAATTGTTCTTATTTTTATTCTTATTGTTGTTGGAGCCAGTTTTTTCCTAGGAGAAGTTAGACCTTGGAATTTGGAAGCGATAGGGGATTTTCACCAGTTTTCACTTTCTCCTACAACTCCCTTTCTATAATAATCAGAAGAATGACATTATTCAGCATTAAAGTAGTAGTCTTTCACTGCTTTGTTAAGATTTCCTATTGTTGCCCTCTCCCTTCTGCATCTAGCCAAAATCATTCCAGAAGTTCATCCTGTTTCTGGAAAAGATCTGTGAGTTACAAAAGGAAATGTAGCCCACTATGTTTAAAACCCTGAGCGGTTATTAATGTGATTACTTGTTAAATGTATTAAATCTTAAAATAAGGTGGGCTAATGAGAGATTGAGAGAGAGAGATTGAGAGACAGAGAGAGAGAGACAGAGAGAGCACACATCTCAAAAATGCTATAATGGCTTCACAGTAAATTTGAAAAGTAGATTTACTTCCTCTTCTCACAGTGGGAATTGTTTGTTTGTTTACTCAACTTGTGTAACCACAACTTCCGCAGTATATATCAAGTATAAAAACCAAACAGAAAGCAATGATTATAAGTAAAAAAAAACAACATACTCCCCTCCCCCCAATAAAACAAAGAACAAAGGAACAAAAACCGGCATACCAGGCAATGTACAGCTGGGGTCAACCAAACACACACTTCACCTCTCAGAAGATGGGCTCATCTATCATCTTGGCCCAACGCCAGGGAGAAAAACCAGGTTTTTAACACTTTCCGGAAGGCTAACAGTTGAACAGTTCTATTGTGACCACTGTTTCAGAACAAAATTATTCCATCACTGCCATTTTTCCTCCGCCACAAAAAAAGTAGTTTCCTGTAAGAAAATCTGTCTGCTGATGTCAGGCCAAGCATTTCCCTGTGAGATGCAAAAATATAAAATGCTATTGGTAATTAAAAGATTGACAATGTTCATCATATGGGTATTATGATGGTCCGTGAATTAACTATAAGAACCAACAGTTATTTCTGTGTAATGTCTTTAAAAGTGAGTCATCGACAGTTCCAGTACTTCTGTATCTTGGGAGAAGAGCAGACATTTGTTTTGGATTCTTTGCAACTCGGCTCCACTTTATGGAGCCTTTCCTTGACATATTGTCTTAGGCCTCCTCTAGCCTGCAGTTGTGTATTGAGGTATATACAGTTACAAGGCAGCCTTTCCCATCCTTGGATTTCCAGATATGGAAATACAACTCTGATAATTTCCAGGTGAGACTGATGGGACTTGAAGTTCAGCAATATTTGAAGGTCTAAAGATGACCTCTCCTGCATTAAACAGAGCAATGATCTACTGTTAGATGCAGGGGTGGGCTTCAGATCCTTTAGCAATGGGTTCGCTGCCCCGTTGCTGGGTGGGCATGGCCATGGTGGGCGTGGCCTAGTCGGCTGCCTGCACCATGGTGGGGAGGCGTTTTTCGCCCTCCTCAAGCTCGGGAGGCTTTCCTCGAGCCTCCGGGAGGGCAAAAACTGCTTCCCCCAGGGTCCGGAGGCCCTCCGGAGGGCAGAAACAGGCCCATTTCTGGACTTCCAGAACTTCCGGGAGGCCCATTTTTTGCCCTCCCAGACCCTCCGCGCGGCCCCTGCACTTACCTGGAATGATGAACGGGCCACGTGGAGACTCTGGGGAGGGGCAGGGTGGGCGTGGCTAGCCAGGGGTGGCATTTGGGGGTTCGCCGAACCCCGGAGATCCTTGGCTAGAGGATTGCCCGAACCCTGCCGAACCCCCAGGAGTCCAGCCCTGGTTAGATGGCTGACATGTGAGAAATTAGCAGTGAGATGTTATGGAAGAGAATTCCATATATTTCAGCTTGTCTTTGTTGATGTAGCTTGCTGCTAAGACGGAAGGAGGATTCAGTGGCCAATTCTATTGACTTCTGTCTGTGAAATGGGAGGGGGCATATGCTTCCTGTTTGGTTCCAAAATACATGGATCAGTTGTGCCAGTAATTTTTTAAAAAAATGCAAAACAGTAATAACCACAATCGCTCTAATTTCAACCTTTTAGAAAGAGACTAATGTTATCTTCTTTATGCTCATTCTTAAAATCTTTGCAACATTTTAGAAGTTACTATTTAAAAACAACATCTTATTCTGGCTCACCACCTCTTCCCACACCTCCATCAATTCTAACTAGCAATTTGGATCAGTTTTGAGCTAGTGAGAAAAATAAGGAGCTCAGCGGTGGGTTCTAAAATTTTTTACTACTGGTTCTGTGGGTGTGGCTAGGTGGGGGGCATGTGACTGAGTGGGCATGGCCAACTTGACATCACTCACGCACACTCAGTCACATCACACACACACACACCTAGCCACGGCCACCGAAACAGTGGTGAAAATTTTTGGGACTCTGACAGAGGGAAGGGGGGGGAGAGAGGGGAAAAACTCCCAAAAATAGACCGCCGGAGGATTTAGGGTGTGGGAAAGCCATAAGTTTCCTAGAAGGAATTGAAGCATTCAACTTTGCAGCCCGGAGGACACGCCTATGTTTATAAATCCAGCGGGCGAGTGGGGGGGGGAGACAACGGGAAGGAAAGGGTGGGAGATAGGAAAAAATGCAGGCGAGGTGCTGGACTGTGCAAGCAGGGTGGGAGGGAGGGAGGAAAGTTCACCCGATCCTGGCTCGGGACAAGGGTGGGAGGAAGAACCAGCTGCAACCCAAAAAAACACCCCCAGGCACAGCGGGAGCCATGGGAAACCGCAGAGCCCAGATTGGATGTGCATGCTTGTGCCCTGCAGTCACGCGTGTCACCCCCACCCCACTCCAGGTTCCAACTATTGGGGCTTAGGTGCAATATTGGAGGGAATCCCTAAAATATCTGGACCAAGTAACAGCACGACGAAGCAACGCAAGCGACTCCATACATCTCTCTCTATAAAGTTGCTTGTGTGTGTCCATTATATTCACACATACAGATGGCACACGCATGCATACAAAACCCCCATAAAAAACCCCTAGTTGTGCAAACCACAGTGAAAAAAAGATCAGCTTCAGGGTTGGGGACGGAGAGGTCTTCAGCCGACCCCCCCCTCCTCTCTGTACCCCTCCCTGGCCAGATCTGTTTCGACGTAGTTTGCATGCAGAGAGGTTTTCCAGCTGGGTCCCGCCTGCCCCTTTGACCCGCCTGCCCGAGCAAGTGGCTGCTTTTGATTGAGATGGGGCGGGGCCGGCCACTCCGGATCTTGCGGCTTTTTGGGGGTTTTCTTAAAAAAAATGCCGCTCCAGACGAGCTTGAAAACTTCCAAGGTTGCTTCAGGAGGGGGCAGTCGGGCCGCGTTTCCCCCCCCCCCCCCTGGGCGCCTGCAGCCTTGGAGCCTGCAGAAACTCCTGGCCCTTGCACAGTAAATAAAAACTTCTCGTGAGTGCGAGGCAATTAACTTCTCGCATTTGCGAGAAGTTTTTATTTACTGTGCAAGGGCCAGGAGGCTGTCCAAGGCTGCAGGCTCCGAGGCTGCAGGTGCCCAGGGAATGGGGGGGGGAGAAACGCTGCCTGACTGCCCCCTCCCAAAGCAAGGTTTCAAGCTCGGCTGGAGAGACGTGTTTTTTTTTAAGAAAACCCCGAAAAAGCCAGAGATGCACATCTCGCAGCCCTCCTGCCCCATGCCCTGCCCTACCTGCCACCCCCAAATTGCACCCCACTGCGAGACACGCATCTTACCAGAGACTGGCAGCTCCAGGCAGCGAAAGAAATTGCCGCCTCCTGCCTCCGTGCATCGAGGAGGCCAAGCAGCAGCTGCCAGCGATGCCCTCAGATGTTGTGAGCGGGGAGGCTCGACCCCCCCTTAGGAGCCTCCATTTACTCATGAGCACCATTGGCCTTTCTCCCTGCCTCTCCCAGCCAATGTTGCTCATGAGTAAACTGCAGCTAGGATCTGCTGTGTGCTTCCTTCGCAGGCCAGGCCGGCTGGGGGAAACACATGGGAAGGGCTCCGGTGCCGCAATCTGCCGGGTGCTTCCCTCCCCGCACGCATCGGTCCACCCGCCGTTGGTATCACCCCTCCACCAGCTCTCCCTCCCCTGCCCACCTGCTGGCCTGTGCCCTTCGGCCTTACCTTTGCCAGCAGCAGTGAGCAGAAGTACGCGGCTAGATTCTGCAAGTAGTGGCTGGGTGGGGCAGGCAGGCAGGGCAAGCGAGCATCCGGTGGGCAGGGTGAGCGAGCGGGGACCGGTTCGGGGACAGAGCCGAGGTGGCGCAGTGGTTAGAGTGTAGTACTGCAGGCTACTTCAGCTGACTGCTAGCTGCAGTTCAGCGGTTCAAATCTCACCGGCTCAAGGTTAACTCATCCTTCCATCCTTCCGAGGTCAGTAAAATGAGGACCCAGATTGTTGGGGGCAATATGCTGACTCTGTGAACCGCTTAGAGAGGGCTGTAAAGCACTATGAAGCGGTATATAAGTCTAAGTGCTATTGCTATTGCTATGGCCAGGCTGCCGTTACTGCCGGTTCGGAGAACCAGTCCCTATTTTTACTACCGGTTCTATAGAACCTGTCCGAACCAGCAGGAACCCACCTCTGAAGGAGCTATGAAGTAAAGTGCTACATGAAACTTTTCAGCACAGATCAGTAGGTATAATGCTCATTATGTAATTCTGAAATCTAGCATTCTTTATGGGAATGGGACAGTATGCTTTTACAGTCATAGAAAGGGCTCTCCTTTTCATTATATTCCCCCAACTATGCTTCTGGAAATAGGGGTCCCTGGAGAGTGGGGGCTCTGGGTCCCAGGCAAAGGTGCCTATCTTTTTTCAAGTCAAAGAAACACTTGATTTTGGAATGGCATGCCAAGGCAATCAACACAAAAGTGATGGGTAGGCTGGGATGTATTATAAAATTAAATTGGATTTCCTCTACCTTCAATTTTAATTAAGATTACTCATTACTAATATAATCACACTAGTCACATCCTGTGACAAACTAGTCACATCCCTGTGCAAACCAGGGAGCCAAATCAAGACTTGTACCCTTCTGTGGCACAGGGCATATAACTGAGGGGATTAGAGATAGCAATGAACAGAAGAGCTGCTTAGATTCTACAGTATGCCCAAAGGTAACAGAAATATCATTCCTGCCTTTGATGAGACAAAAGGAAATTAGAATCAGTATTCATATGCTTCACTAAAACTTCACATTCCTCTTCTATAACTACTGTAGCTTTCATCCAAAGAACTGCTTCCTTGTTATAAGTGGATTAAGCAAAATATTATTTGTGATGAAACTAGCCCTTGCAGAACAGAGCAATCCTCCACGCATATACATTTAATTTGAAAATGCAGATAATATATTGTTGCCTTCAGGTTAGCAAAAATATACCCAAATTTGAGCCCAAGATGCTGGAAGTATAAGCATGAACAAGGCTCCTATTACCATATGTGGTGGTCTTGCTCTGAAGCAAGGAAATACTGGAGTAAAATAAGAAGTTGGCTACAAGAAATAACAGGATTTCAAATTGAACTCAAACCGGAGATGTTTCTGCTAGGAATGCTTAGAGGAACCTGGGTCAAAGAAATACAATACATTATAATACATATATTGACAGCAGCAAGAATAGCTTACGCACAAAACTGGAAATTGGAAAGTAGTCCCCCAGAAAGTATGATAATAAAGAAAATAATGGATTGTGCAGAGATGGTAAAACTGACTCTAGAGTTGCAAGATCGAGAGGAAAAGGAATACTATTTGGTATGGGAAAGATGGTATGATTGGTTAGAAAATAGGAATAATAAGTAGGTGTATATTATATGTATGTTAATGTAATAGATGGGAAATGTAGATGTAAATGTGAATATCATATATAATGTAAATGAGATGGAACAATGTATGAAAATAACCAAATAGATGTCGATGTCTTAGGATTGAGAAAAATGGATATGTATATGTTTTTAATGTCGAAATTTAATAAACACAAATTATATATATATATATATATTGTTGCCTTCTGCAACAATTAATTCTGTTCCAATCTATCTACTATTTGGAAATGTAGACTTTAAGGAGCAAGTTTGTATCTGTCATTAGGAATACATCAGTCATAGAACTCTTAACACCAGTCTCTTACAGCAAGAAGAAGAACTCCTTATGATCCTAGATTCACAATAATAAAAGAGGTGGAAAAGACTGACTAGGCCATGCAGGTCAGGTCCCATCTGGCAATGCAGGATTACTCCCCATGGTACACATTTCAACTCTTTGTCAAATCTCATGTTATGTTTCCCACACTGTGGGGCTTCCAATGTGTTCACCAAGAAATGCATTCACACAATCTAACAGATCTTCTTATTCAACTTTCCTTTCCTTTAATTACATCCATTACTCATCATGCCATTGTGAAAAGTACATAAAGTGTTTTTAGCTTCTCTGCTTTATTATTATTTTTAAATCTTGCATCTTTTTTAAAAAAATCTATCCTCTGCTTCACAAGGATAGAAAAAAAACAGTAGAAATAGAAACGGATCTGGTTTATTTCACAGAGCCTTCTTGTCCCCAATCTGGATCCTTTTGGACATGCTATATTGCTACTTTACAAGCAATCTCACCCTTAGGAAATAAGATTGAGGAAGCCCACTTATGTCATGAATTGCACCTTTTAGCCTCAAATCAATCAGACTTTGTTAGTGAGGAACTCAAAGTAAAATCTCAATTCTGAGCAATTATTGGTCCCATTGGTCTTGTGACTTAACAACATACTATAGCTGCTACTTTTCCATTATATAGTCTTCTTTTTTGAGCTTTGTTCTTCCAGTATTTCACTTGATCTCCCCTTTTTTTAACTCTTTTATCTCTTTTTTTATGTATATATTTATTATGTTTTATCAATAGGAATAAAATACAAAACAGAAAAAAACAGAAAAAACATACATTCAACAGGAACAACAACAAAGAAAAAAATGTGTACATAAAAGGAAAAAAAAGAAAAAAAATTGACCCAAACATCCAAATTAAACATATAAAAAATCCACCCTGTCTGGATGCTGAAAAGAAAAATCAAAAATACCCTTAAATAATGGGTCTCTAAACTGTCTCATCCTCATTTAACAAGAAAAATATATAAACAAATATTTCAGATGAGGAGGTAATAATCAATAATAATAATAATCAAATCATATATATATACATATATACATATACACATACATCACACACACACATGTACACACACACACATATATATATAACACACACACACACACACACACACACACACACACAGAATCAACAGGTTTGCCCAAATATTACACGTGTCTTCAAATCCCTCTGTTAATCATCTGTTACTGTATTTAACATGGAGAAAGTCCACAAATAGCTTCCAGTCTCTTAGAAAGCTGTCTAGTACATTATCTCTAATCAAGGTAGTTAATTTCACGATCTCTACTAATTCAGTGAATTTTAAAATCCATTCTTCAACAGTCGGCATTTCCTTTCCTTTCCAGAGCTTAGCAAGTATAATCCTCGCAGCAGTCACCATGTAAATAAATAGTATCCCAAATTGTTTCTAAATTGATTTATCCTTAATACCCAAAAGAAAAGCTTTAGGTTTTATTAACATTTATACCTTTAGTATTTTCTGGATCATCATTATAATGTTTATCCAGAAGGTTTTCACATACTTGCAAGACCACTCTTTCATCTCTTGAATTAACCTGTATTCAAACTAAGGAAAGTGGACAAGTATGCATATTTCAATTACTTGGGGAAAAAACCACCTTGCTTTCCCATCTTTCCACTGGAATGGACAAGCAAAGTATCTACCCATACAAGGAGATGGTAATCTTTAATACATCACTTCACCTCCCCCAAATTTTGTTTTTATTGCTTTTCCCCCCAGCTCTTTCTGCCCCTGCCCCATTCCCTAAAACATTCTAAATTTCTAGAGAGAGAGAGAGACCAAGTCATGTCATTATTTTCTTGGGCTGAAGCTGGGTTCTCAAAGTGTTGCTCCCTTCCCTAAAATCAATCAGTTCAGTGAATAAAGTGACTGGCTTTGGAACATCTATATGCATATTTCTTCAAGTAATTTTATATTCCATTTGTCACAGGGTGGTGACTTTGTGTATCAAATCTCACACATTGAGAAGACACAAGCACACGAGAAGCATATACGTTTGAAGGGGGAGCAAGGAGGCAAAAGATGTCTTGGGTATGCAAGCAAAAGCCACAACTGGTATGCTTGCATCAGATGCTGTGACACAAACAGAAAACTGTGGCATTCGCTCAATTGTATTATTGCACATATGTCATCACTTTGTCAATATCGTATTTTGTTGTCAACCTTGGGTATGTGTTTCCTTTTCCATGGGGTTTTATAAATCTCCTCTGCAGATTATGAGGAACTAGATATGATTTCATGCTTTGATTCTGGTTTAGCCATTGTGGAAAAATG
Source organism: Thermophis baileyi (assembly GCA_003457575.1). Lineage (NCBI taxonomy): Eukaryota > Metazoa > Chordata > Lepidosauria > Squamata > Dipsadidae > Thermophis > Thermophis baileyi. The sequence goes on along the minus strand of QLTV01000972.1, from coordinate 9,697,463 downwards.
AAATAAAGGTGTTGTTCTCAGTGAGAAATGCCATTAAACTAGCCATATTTCAGAACTCACCACACACACTGATGCCTTGTGTTAGCACTGTTTGATCTATATAACTAGCTCTACCCCTCTCCCTGACAATTGGATTCACTTCCAGTGTTCTCTAACACCCTCACCTAATTCATCCTCTCTACAATTAAGATTTCCTTAGCCAGCTATCTAAGGGTTCAGTGTTATGGTTGTCCGGTCTATATTCTCTTCTCTTCAGTTATTGACATGGTTGACATTTATCAGCTTGGTATTTTTCCTAACTGTGGTTATAGTTCTCTAGAAATTGAAGCTCGCCTAAGGTTCAATGTCTTCTTCAGTTCTCACATTTCCATAGCTCCCTAAACAGGGCACTCTCCACAAGTGCATCAGCCAACCTATATACCCTGAAACTTCTGTATCAGATTTTATATTTTCAATCTGTACACTTTTGCTTTGGTTAGTTCATGTTTCCATCTGCCTAATCTATTGGGATCCAGAAATTCTGCCTTCTATCAGGCATTAGTTTTCTGCACATCGATAGAATTATCAATTTTTCAGATTAGTTATTCCAAATTAATTACATATTCTGGCTCTAAGAACACGGCATATATCTTAAAAGACTTGAGTGCCAATGCATTTCTAAAGACAAGTATTGTTTGTTTTAATATACATTGGAATTCAAAACTCTTTTTGAGTTCTTTGAAGGAGGGTGTTGACCAATGGAGAAAAAATACTGGTTTTAATAAAAGCCACTCGGCAAAATGTAAAAACAAAAAGTATTTTCTCCCATTTTTTGTTCTTCTCCCTGAGGAACCACAAGGCATTTTGTACATGTCCAAAGAGACATTAAAAATAATTATGTGGAAGAGTAATAGCTCCCTTGGTTGTTTTAATGTATTTTTGTCTACAAACAAGAAAAAAAATCTTTAATCTGCTGTCTTGGCATTGCTTGAAAAGTTTCTGAAACGAAACCATTTCAAGTAAGCTTAAATATTATGAAGTGAGCAAGAACAATGAATATGAATATTTATGCAAATTTACACACACATCCCAAAACAGAACACATATATTACTAGATACGTTTAAGAACAGGGTTTTTTTTTTTAATTTCACGGGACACATAGAAGATGCCTTTGGAATTTAAATTTTAAGACAAAAGAAATTCCAAGTTATTCTATAAAAGTTCTCCCAAAATGGTGATATTGTCATACCTTGTATAATGTCACGGTTATTTACTGCAAATAATGATTATAAGACTTTATTTGTGTTCTAAATTTTGCAAGATAGAAAATCTTAGTTTTAATTAAAGTATTGCTGAATTATGCAAAGAGATATTTATATCAAGTCAAAACAGTTACAGACATATTGAGGTTGTTAGATGGTAGACACAATAACTGATTAAGTATATCAAAAGAATTTACCAGAATATTATTTCCCAAGAAAGTGATATTAAAAATTCTATAGCAGCTATAGGTAGTCCTCGTTTAATAACCACAATTTCATCAAAGAGATGCAGTCATTAAGTAAGACAACATGTGACCATGACTTACAATTGTGTCACCATGTCAACAATCATGATATAACTTTAAAACTTCAATAGCCAGGATCCCAACATCATTTCTGGCATAATCTAATACTGTGGCCCTCCCTCTCAACAGTTCCAAAGAAGAGAATTTTCAACAATGAAATCATTTTTTGAAATATTCTATATTATTGACATGATTGCTAAATTGACATATGCTTTGCTTTGATATTTTAGAGATTGCACCTATGTTTTTCCATTTCAGTATCTTGCTAAATATTTAGTACTATGTGTTCATAGAAGCTTTATGCTTATAAGTGACTACAAATGTCATATATATATATAATGGAAAAATAAATTTTTCACTGAATGTCTATGGAGATTCTCAGTCATCCAGGTCATGGTTGTCCCAAAGGTGCTTTTTTAAGATGAGCTGAAGCTTCTTGGATGAGAAGCAAAATGTCTTCAAAGAAAAACCAGAAAGTCCAGTTGCCTCTTGAAAAAAGCACCTTTGGGAATTTTTTCACTGTTTAGCACTGAGACATATTGAAATTTACAAAGGGTATGAAGTTTACAAAACCATATGTCCTTCTTCTCCCACCTTAAACAATGACATTCACATTGTGGGTTAGTCCTCTTCAGTCTGCCAGTTCCCAGATATATTGGACTACAACTCCCATAATCACTAGCAGCAAGATGATGGAAGATCTTTCCAACACATCTGGAGGGCTAGTGTGATAAAAGTTCTAATATGTAAATAATCAGTTTTACATAAATGCACACAGAAAAAAACAAAGTATCTGATATTTTGCATATTTTTATGGGCATTTCAATCCTAGTAGAATTTTTAAGTTATGTTTTTAAGCAAGATCCCACTTCCACCTCCATCTCACACTTCAAGGTCAAAATATGTGAAGTGATAAAATTCCAGGACCTGAACTCTCAGTCTTTTTCTCTATTCCATTTCTTAATTGCAAATAATGGTATGGCAGTTGGGTAGGAATCCATAGCGAACTCAAGCAGACTTGATTCAAATAATCCCTATTGAGTCCTGGTGTCCTACAATGGCCATCTCATCTTTAAAAAAGTAAATGCTGTTGCTGATCCAAAGACCACTAGAATTAACTCATTTTAGGATGAAAGGTCCCATTTTGCATGGAAGGAGAAGAGAAAAAAGGCAGGACAGCGGGGGAGCCCCACTCTCTGCACTGGAAGCTGCCATCTGTAGTCTCCTTCATTTCCTTTTTAATTCTGGCAGCTCTATCATTCCATATCGAGACTCACTTCCTCATGGGCTATAAAGCAAAGCAAGGCTAATGGGACGGGTGCACATTCGCCCCCAGAGAACAATACAGCATGTTGCTTTTTATAAAGTGATATAAATAGAAATAGACATAACTTCTTCTCTGGTTTCTGTGAACGGCTGGCATTGCTCCATGAGAGACTACGAAAGTTTGTTTTGTACTTTAGGGCAGCAGGGAAGGGGAAGGGGGGGGAAGACGGCTGCGGGGAGGGGGAAGGGGGGGGAAGCGAGTCATGGGATGTTATCCAAGTCTGCTCATAGGAACCAGAAAAACATGGACTGAGGAGCCAAGGTGGTACCGCCAGCTGCAGGGCCATTAATTAAAATTCTGAGGTATGTAGCAGTAAGAATGACCTTGGTACTTGTTGAATAAAGGAGATAACATTTACAGAGAAGCTCTGCTTGTCCTACCTAGGTATATTTATCCAAGAAGTAGCTTGCACACTGCCCCCACCGCTTTCTCCCCCTTTTCACCCCGGCTCCCAAGGCTGTAAATTAATTCTAATTGCAGAGATATGTAATAAAAGCCGTGTTCTGCCTTGGGTAGTATTTGAAGATTTATTTCCAGGTTTTAGTTAGCTTTGAGTATTTAACTTAAAAAAGAAAATAGGAACACAAGAGAAAATGTAGGTTTTATGGATCTATAAAATTACTCAGCTTCAAATAAATGTATATTCTAATACAACCGAACCCTAAACAGCCGTGGCTGGCAGTGCAATGCACTGTATACATTACAGAGCATATTTTCCCCATGTGCAGTTTGCCCCTCTCAGAATATAGACACACCGAGTACAGATAGCCCACAACCGTGCATTTAGTGAGCATTCAAAGTTATAATGGCACTGAAAAAAAAGTGACTTATGAGCATTTTTCACACTTACCATTATAGTATTCCCATGATCATATGATCAACATTCAGATGCTTGGCAACTGGTTCATACTTATGACCGTTGCTGTGTCCCAAGATCATGTGATAAACCTTTTGCGACCTTCTCACAAGCAAAATCAATGGGGAAGCCACTTAACAACCATGTTACTAACTTATCAAATGCAGTGATTCACTTAACAACTGTGGCAGGAAGTAAATAGCAATAGTAATAGCATTTAGACTTATATACCGCTTCACAGTGCTTTACAGCCCTCTCTAAGTGGTTTACAGAGTCAGCATATTGCCCCAACAATCTGGGTCCTCATTTTACTGACCTAGGAAGGATGGAAGGCTGAGTCAACCTTGAGCCCAGCGAGATTTGAACTGCCAAATTGCAGGTAGCCAACAGTCAGCAGAAGTAGCCTGCAGTACTGCATTCCTAACCACTGCACCATGGCTCTTATCAAATGGGGCAAAACTCACTTAACAAATGTCTCACTTAACAGAAATTTTGGGCTCAATTGTGGTCGTAAATCAAGGACTGCCTGTATAACCTTTATCTCTTTGAAAAAAAATGTGTGTAACAGCACAACATCTGCAATCTGTCTTGAACCAGAAATAGATATTAAAACAGTGAGTTAAATACCAAGATTTCACAGTGGATAAAAGTGGAATTCCTTTGTCCTTGCATTAAGTGAAATTGCAATTGACTCCCATGAAGGCTGTTTTGCTCTTCTTTATCAGCTCTAAGCTTTGTTATTTTTAAAAGAATGTTGAAGCAATCAAGAAGATGTCAGGTATTCTGTAATTCGTCCTTGGGCAGCCTGTGCTTAGTTTCACCTATGCATGGAAATATCTATGGGTAGAATGGCTGGTGCTCTTTTCAAGAGCCAGGTGCAATGGCAGCTTGTTTACCAAATATAACAAGTAAAATCTGCAGCAAAATATTGTTCTGACAAAATATTGTTCTGCTCCTCTTCAAGGATCCAGCTAGCCTACCAGAAAATTAGATTCCATTTCCCTCTACTCCATCCCTCCACTTGTCTTGCTCTACAATCCCTCAGTCAGTGGTGAAATCCTACTGGTACGCCCCGGTTCGGGCGTACCGGTAGCGGCGGCCGCCAGTGGTTTGGAGAACCAGTAGCGGTGGCAGCACAAGGCTCCGCCCACCTGCCCGGACGTCGCCATTTTCTTGTTTTTAACCCTCCGCGCATGCACAAAGCCTTCTGCACATGTGCAGAGGGTGAAAAAGTGTGCGCAAAGATGGCGCTCGCACACTCGCAAAGTACACGCTTCCAAACCAGTAGGGAAGGTAAGTAGATTTCACCGCTGTCCTCAGCAATATGTTCGTATAAATTGGGCTGGCTTAGCAGGAGTTTTATCCCTTTCGTGTTGGTTATAACAGTTTTATTCTTTTGCAAATCTCAAAGTTCATTCAATCTTGTGGAAAACTGGTACTTCTCAGAGTCCATTTGGGCTCTATTTCTGTTCGTATTTCCCATCTGGATTTGTTGTTAGACCCTAAAAACCAAAAACCCTTTCAATAAACTGATATTCCTACAGCTTAGTCCTGTGTCAGTCCAGTGGATAAATGTGTCCATGACATAATTTTTTTCTTTCGATTCCCTTAACCTGGCAAATTAGGTAGAATATAACAGATACAATGTACCTAGCTTCAGGGTCTAGTCTACTGTTTTAATATTAAAATGACTGCATGAACATATTTTAAAATTATTAATAGTTGAAATTAAATGCTGTGGAATGGAATTTAGGAAGATGATACGCAGAGGCATACTTCAAATCCAGCTTGTAGCACCATTTCTACTAACAATTAGCCTGAATAGCCATGTAGAGATAAACTGAAAGGTGAGGGTGCAATAGCAAAAACTTAAACTTATATACAGCTTCACAGTGCTTTACAGCCCTCTCTAAGCAGTTTACAGAGTCAGCATATTGCCCCCAACAATCTGGGTCCTCATTTTACCGACCTCGGAAGGATGGAAGACTGAGTCAATCTTGATGAGGGTAAATGGTATGATCCTGATGGTATATTCAGGAATTTAGAGAGGAACTATCCCTCTTTATGAAAATAAAATATATCATTCCTATAACAGTGCCAATTTCTACTCTAATTAGACTTGCAGTGGTGTGTGTGTGTGTTGCAGGCAAAGGAGTTATAGCTGAAATGAAGGATGAGGCTGGGCTGTGTAGAGTTCACAACAGGAAGGCCTTCTTATTCCTGAAAGGAAACTGCTGAATTTTGGAGAGATCAAACGGTTGCTCAAGCTTCAGTTGAAATTTAAGCCAAGTTCTTGCTATAATCTTACTTCTTTATCATCTATTGTAAAAGGTTCGTGTGGTCTTTAACAGATTTGGAAGGTGGAACTGCAATGCTTTCCAGTGTTTCTCAAAGACATGAACATGCCTCCCACAGGACTGTTATAAATTGAAAGTGGCTCTTAGCACCAGGCTTTGCTTTGGGCTGACTTTTTAAGATACAAGTGATGATAAACTCTGAACCACCCAAAGTTACCCGGTGGTAAGATAGGTGGCCAAAAAAATTGATTGATTAAATTGAAGAAAGAAAGAAAGAAAGAAAGAAAGAAAGAAAGAAAGATAGATAGATAGATAGATAGATAGATAGATAGATAGATAGAGGATGGATGGATGGATGGATGGATGGATGGATGGATGGAAGCAGCAAATTGAATAGCTGAAAGCTCCTTTGTCCCCCTGGACTTCCTGGGAAATGTGAGGCTTCCCAAATGGATATTGGAAGTGGGAGAGACTAGTATTCCTTTATGCCAGGACTGTAAAGTAAAATGTAAAGCCTTGACAAAACAATGTGGATCAGTCTCTGCTTTCTTCTCCCTCCCCACCTCTACATTTTACAATGTCTTTGCCACAATTTCCTCCTCAGTCCTTTCCTTCTTTCCTTGCTTAGTGCTTCTCCTGTGATAGGTAGATGTTGCACAACCTTTTCTGAATCCCATCTTTGTTATTTTTATAACTAACACCAAGAGTCACTTGGTTGAGTTGGGCTATAGAAATTGAATGAACAAACGAACGAACGAACGAATGAATGAATGCTCAAGGCAGCAAACATAGCAATACTCCTTCCTCCTTCTGTTTTCTCCACAGCAACAACCCTGTGAGGTGGGTTGGGCTGAGAGAATGACTGGCCCAAACTCACCCAGCTGACTTTGAGGCTTAAGGCAGGACTGCAATACATACTCTGCTGATTTTTGACCTGATGTATTATGTTACGTACTGACGTACGGAGTACGAATTTGCATAGCCGCCGCTGATTGGCTAATCTAGCAGCGGAAGAATTAAATTGCTGTCAGTGGCTAGCAGGCTTCAGGGAAGCCCTTAAAAGCGGCTTCCCTGCAGCCTGCTGGCAGTCCATATTAGTTCTAGCTAATAGACAATAATGGTGCTGAACTGTTCCTACGTCTCGCCTCTTCATTCCCGCGCAAATCTAACACTGGCGATGAAGGTGGTTGAAGAAGGACAACAGGACAAAGGCACCTCGTGGCATCCGCGGCCATATTAGAAGCAAGCACAGACCTGCTCTGGCCAAACTACAGGATGGCTACTCAAACCTCACCAGCTCCAGCATTCTTCGATCCAAAGACAGAAGAATGGCGAACCTACATGTCCCGGTTCCACATGTTCCTGGAGGCAAACAACTTCCAGGATCTACCGGACAACAGGAAGAGGACTCTCTTCCTCACCTACTGCAGACCTAAAACATATAAGATGGCACAGACCCTGGTGCGAGTTCATAAACCCGGAGGAGATGATGAAGGACAGGATTATTTTAGGTATAAGGGATCTCAACCTACAGAAGAAATTGCTGATTCAGAGGGGAGCAACTTTTAAAGACGTGGTCGAGGAAGCAAGAGCCGCCGAATCGTCGGACAACTCTGCAGCTGACATCCGGAGAACCAGCGGAATCCATCACACCCATCGGCAGACCGATTGGATGACCGAGGTCCCGGAGGACGAGGAAGAATCCGACGATGATGACCACGTACACTGCATCCAACAAGAAAAAAGGGTGAGCCCCAGAGACTCTGAACCAAGGCAGGCACGGTGTTCCGGCTGCCTAGGTGGCCATACCAGGGCAGCCTGCAAATTCAAAGAAGCCATTTGCCGCAGCTGCCAAAAGCGGGGCCACATTGCAGAGGCTTGCAGAGCCACACAACCGTCCCTCTACCAGCCTGCCCCATTCCCACCCAGACCACCCATGGGACCAGGGAGACAAAGGCAGAACTGTCCAGGGGGACAACGGGGCAGGCGAAGAGACGAGTACAATTCCCAAGAATCCAGGGGAATCTACCACACTGTGGGTCACTCCGATGCCGGCCAGGGGGATAAATTCCATATCACTGTGTCCATTGAAGGGATTCCCTGCAACATGGAGCTAGACACTGGCTCAGTATTCACCATTATGTCCTGGGGGACCTTGAAGCAAGTGTTGCCAACCATCACAAGGCAACAGATCAAACCACAGAACATAAGACTGAATGACTTCCAGGGAAATCCCTTTCGAGTGCTCGGCTGAGCAGAAGTTCCAATCAACTTCAAGGATTTCAGAGGGAAGCTACCCCTAACAGTCATGGAGGGACTCAGACTGACTCTGCTTGGAGTAGAATGGCTCAAGCCCCTCGGCATCGGCATTATTGGACTGAATTAAATCCAGGGGGACAAGCTAGACAAACTCCTGGCCGACTTCTAGACCGTCTTTGATGGGAGTCTAGGTAAATATAAGGGCAAGCCCATATCGTTTAACCTAGACCCTAGTGTCACCCCCATAAGACTTAAGCCCCGCAGAGTCTCATTTGCACTCTGACCTAAAGTGGACGAGCAGCTGGACAAATTAATAGCCCAAGGGGTCCTGGAACCAGTTGACCATGCCACATGGGAGATCCATATTGTCACCCCAATGAAGCCGGACGGCTCGATTAGGGTGTGCACTGACTATAAAGGGACCATAAATAAAGCACTGCAGCCAAATGCTTACCCTGTGCCTGTTGTGCAACATCTATTGCACTCGTTGGGCAGCGGAAAAATCTTTGCAAAACTTGACCTGGCACAATCATACCAGCAGCTACCTGTGGATGCAGCCACAGCGGAAGCACAGACAATAGTTACACACAGAGGGGCTTTTAAATGCAACCGCCTGCAATTTGGGGTTAGTGTGGCCCCAGGTCCAGAGCATGATGGAACGATTACTACACAGCATCCCTGGAGTGGTCCCCTATTTTGATGACGTCCTCATCTCAGGGGACTCAGAGGAACAATTAATAGCCCGGCTGCGCGAAGTGCTATGGCGATTCCAAGAAAGGGGGCTCAAAGTCAGAAGGGACAAATGCAAGATTGGGGTCACCAGCGTAGAGTTCCTGGGGTTCCTGATCGACGGGTCCGGTATTCGCCCCACAGACGCCAAAATAAAAGCCATTAAAGAGGCACCGACCCCCAAGAACAAGGCAGAGTTACAAGCATTCCTGGGATTACTCAACTTCTATGCCATTTTTCTTAAGCAGAAGGCGACCGTCGCCGAGCCTCTCCATAGGCTCCTGGGGAAGACGACCACATGGACATGGGGACAAATGCTTTTGCCGCCGTAAAGGACTTGCTTTCATCTAACAGCGTCCTCATGCAGTACAGCGAGACCCTCCCCCTATTGTTAACGTGTGATGCTTCACCTTTTGGAGTGGGGCCGATCCTCAGCCACAAACTACCCAACGGCTCAGAAGCCCCCATTGCTTTTTATTCCAAGATATTATCACCAGCTGAGCGTAATTACAGCCAACTGGACAAGGAAGCACTTGCAGCAGTGGCTGGCATCAAGCGTTTCCACAAATACCTTTACGGCCGAAAATTCAAAATTGTGACAGACCACAAGCCTCTATTGGGTCTACTTGCAGGCAACCAACAAACGTCACAATATATGTCACCCCAGCTGACCCGCTGGTCCATTTTCCTGTCCGGCTACAGCTACAAGTTAACACACAGACCAGGAAAGAGCATCGGACATGCAGACGCACTCAGCCGCTGCCTAACACCCGACCTCGTGAAGGACCCTGTACCTGTGACCGATATCTTGCTGGTCGACATTGAACGAACCAGCCCTGTCACATCTCGAGACATCGTGGAACATACGGCGAAAGACAAGGTATTGTCTAAAGTCATGAACTGAGTGTTGAGGGGATGGCCACAGGAGGAAGAAGGGGAAGAATTCAAAACCTTTAAAAACAAACAAACCAAACTATCTGTGCTAAGGGGGTGCCTGTTGTGGGGGGAGCGAGTTGTTGTTCCACAGAGCCTGCGGAGAAGAGTAATAAGGACACTCCACATAGGACACCCAGGAATAGTGTGCATGAAAGCACTAGCAAGGAGCTACCTGTGGTGGCCAAAATTAGACCAGGACATTACAGAGTGGGTGGCAACCTGCTTACCATGCCAAGAAACCAGACCGGCTCCACCGCAAACCACTCCATTCGAATGGGAAACACGAAAAGGCCCGTGGTCAAGAGTCCACATAGACTTCGTGGGACCTAGGGTGGGACAAACATTCCTCATAGTGGTGGACGCCTATTCTAAATGGCTGGAGGTGGTCAACATGCCCACATCGACAATGGAAGCCACCATACAAGCATTAAGGAAGCTGTTCGTGACCCACGGCCTGCCAGATGTCCTCGTATCAGACAACGGCCCATAGCTGACAGCCCAGCACATGGAATCGTTCCTAGCTGACCTAGGGATAAGACATGTGCTCGTATCGCCATTCTGTCTGGCTAGCAACGGACAAGTGGAGAGAATGGTGAGAATGACCAAAGAGACTCTAACTAGAATGGGGCCGGGGAACTGGCAGGAAAGGATCGACCAGTTCCTGTTGGCACAGCACATCACCCCGTGCGCGGCCACTAACCGGAGCCCTGCCGAAATGCTAATGGGACGGAAGCTGAGGTCCCAACTGGACAGGTTGAACCCCACGTACAACCCCTGGAATCCAGCAAGCCAACCCGAACACGGGCCATGGGCGAATTAGTATTTGCACAGAACTTCACAGGGTAGCCCAAGTGGGTGAAAGCCACCGTAACTGAAGTCACCGGTCCCAAATCTTACAAAGTCAAACTAGATGATGGCCGGGTATGGCGGAGACACGTTGACCAGCTCAGGAGTAGGTTGGGAGAATCCTGGCTTCGTCAACCAGAGACCTCCACTCAACCCGAGACCTCAGTGACAGGACAGGAACAATGCGAGTCTCCACCCCGAAGACCATACAATGCGATTCACCAAGAAGACCATGGCGAGAACCAGGCAGGAAGCCCTACTCTCAAGCCTGGAGGTAGAGCGCGAACACCTACCTACAGCCACCGGAGTCCAGCGACGTCATCCAGGACCAGAGGACGACGACGAGGAGACTTCAGCCGCCACGCCTGGAGGCTGGTTCCAGATTTTTCCACAAACCAGAGAAGGAGCAACAACAGGCATGTCCGCTCCAGTTGAAGACTCCCGAGGAACTGAATCGCGCAGGCCCAGTAGACCTATACGTCACCCTGTTTACTTATGCGACTACGTGACCTACGTCAGTTCCTGATTGGACAGTACAGAAACTAAGAGGGGAGGGGTGTTACGTACTGATGTACGGAGTACGAATTTGCATAGCCGCCGCTGATTGGCTAATCTAGCGGTGGGAGAATTAAACTGCTGTCAGTGGCTAGCAGGCTTCAGGGAAGCCCTTAAAAGCGGCTTCCCTGCAGCCTGCCGGCAGTCCGTATTAGTTCTAGCTAATAGACAATAAAGGTGCTGAACTGTTCCTACGTCTCGCCTCTTCATTCCCGCGCAAATCTAACATATTATGTCAGTGATGGCGAACCTTTTCGGCACCGAGTACCCAAACCGGAATGCGCGTGTATGTGCACGCGCCGGAGCACCAGAAACTTGAAGACCAGCTGGCTGGTGCATGCATGCCTGTTTTTTGGCTGGTTTTTGCCATTTTTTGGGCCTTTTTCAGACTGTTTTTTGGGCTGTTTTCGGGCCGTTTTTTGGGCTGTTTTCAGGCCATTTTTTTGGGCCGTTTTCATGCCGTTTTTGGGCTGTTTTTCATGCCGTTTTTCATACCTAAGGCAGGATTAGAACTCACATCCTGGTTTCTAACCTGGTACCTTTACCACTAGAGCCAAACTGGAAACCGGAAAACGGCCCGAAAAATGGCCTGAAAATGGCCCGGAAAATGGCCTGAAAACGGCTCGAAAAACGGCCTGAAAAACGGCCTGGTTTTTGGCTGGTTTTGGCCGTTTTCAGGTGCTCTGGCACCCGCGAAGACCAGCTGGCCGGTGCGCATCTGCATGCCGGAAACCAGAAGAGCAGCTAGCGACGGCGCGCATGCCCATAGAGAAGGCTCTGCGTGCCACCTCTGGCACGTGTGCCATAGGTTCGCCATCATGGTACTATGTAGATGATTGGTGGGATGCACCCCCTAGTAATTGTGGGTGTACAGAAGAAACATGTTCAGAGTTTGAATTTTTTTTTCTTAAATTTTTCTTAAATTCTCTTCTCCTCAGGTTAATTTCCCCCCCATCCATTGCTCACAACATAATTAGTTTTAAAACCACACTTTTAACATTAGTTAGTTTTAAAACCACACTTTTAACATAGTGAAAGTTGGTGGTAACTGGGCGTGAAGATGGGAACCACACAAAAAAACCATACTGACCTCAGTCAGGGGGCTCACAAAGTAAGGGAGACGATCTGATTGTGACTGCAATTTAATTATTTTTAATACTCCCCTCTCACCCAGTGACTGGCCTTGCCTCAATTATCTGCATATGTGTTAGGCATTCAACTATGAGATATTTTCTTCTCTCTCAAACCAAAAAGCACGAGTGATCCTACTTGCTATCAGTCCTGCTGTGTCTTCTTCCAGGTTTGATGAGAAAACAACACTGTTTGTCAATCTGCACAAGCAGCTGGGTGGCTTTTTGTTCCCTAGCAGGGAGTGGAGGGGTGGAGGCAGCAACACAGCAGCCAACCAATTTTTGAGATAATGGTTTTCTGTGGTTACACATATTTTGAAAGGTGAGCTGCAAACTTGTTTATAGAACAGGGGTTTTTGATCTCCTTTATTATGACTCGCTGTGATACCAGTACAGCTACAAGGGTATTAAAGTTCTATTTTAGAGAAGGGATTATCCAAGGTAAAAGAATGTACGATAGTGCTCTTTTGCCCTAATGAAATTAAACAAATTCCAATAGCCAAACACAATATAAAGCAACAGGGAATCCAGTTGCCAATCTTTGCTTGGTTACTATATTTGTATGTATTATATTGATATCCTGTAAATTGGTGCATCTGTTCTGCATAACTTAAAAGAGAATGTTGTTACCAGGATTTAAAATGGGAAATAACGAAGGGCATGTGTAATGCCCAAAACTTTGGGAAGAAATGTATAGCTGTAATATACAGTTCTCCCAAATATTCATAGAATCATAGGGTTGGAAAGAACCTTGGAGGTCTTCTAGTCTGACCCCTTACTCAAGACTGGAGTCTTATACCATCCCAGTCAAATAGCTGTCAGACTATTTTTGAAAACCAATGATGAACCACCCACAACTCCACGAGGCAAATTATTCAATTGATTGCTTTGATTGTCAGAAAATTTCTCCTTACTTCTAGGTTGGATCTCTCTTTAATAAGCTTCCACCCATTACTTCTTGTCCTGCCCTCTGGTGCCCTAGAGGATAAGTCAATCCTCTCCTCTTTGTGACAGCTCCTCAGGTACTGGAAGACAGCTATCATGTCCTCCTTGATCTGTAGGTTGAGCCCGAAGGAGGGGTCAAATGCATCATTTCCTACATGATCCTATTCTTTGATAGGCTAGACATATCTAGGCCCCTCAGCCGTTCATCATATGATTTAACCTCCAGACTTTATCATCTTTGTGCTCTTCTGTGCACACTTTCCAAGATCTTAACAACTTTTTTGTATAGTAGTGACCAGAACTGGACACAGTATTCCAAATATGGTCTCATCAGTGCTGTGAAAGTGGTACTATCGCTTCCCATTGTCTTGATGCTATCCGTCTGCTGAGGCAGGCTAGGACTGCATTGGCTTTTTTGGCAGCTGCAGCACATTGTTGGCTCATACTTAACTGGTGGCAGCTAGGCACCTAAATCTCTGTCACAGTTACTACTGTTGAACCAGGTACCACCTATTTTATACCTATGCATTTGGTTTTCCTGCCTAAGTGAAAGACCTTATTTTTCTCACTGCATCTTGTAGGATAGGGCTCAGTGCTCAAGTCTGTCAAGATCCTTCGGGATCTTGAGCCTCTTTTCCAAAGAGTATTAACTATTCCTCACAATTTGGTGTTGTCTGCAAATTTGATGAATTCCCCTTCTATCCCCTTGTCTAGATCATTTATGAAAATGTTGAACAGTAATGGGCCCAAGACCGAACCTTGAGGTACCCCACTGCATGCTTTCCTCCATGTAAATGTAGTTCCATTGAGGACTATCTGCTGAGTATGGTTGGTCAGTCAATAGCGAACACATCTAGTGGTGGTACTATCCCATATTCCCATATTGTTCTACCTTATCAAGAGGTAGGTTGTGGTCAACTTTGTCAAATGCATTGCTGAAGTCTATTATATCCACAGCATTTCGCTGATCCACTAATTTAGTTACTTTATCAAAAATAAAAAATAAGGTTAGTCTGGCATGATCTGTTTTTAACAAACCCATGCTGACTTCTAGTAATCATCTTGTTTGTTTCTAGGTGCTCACAGATCCTTCATTTGATTATCTTTTCTAGGATTTTCCCAGGTATTGATGTCAAGCTGATTGGCTATATTTTCCTGGCTATATTTTCCTGGATCCATTTTCCCCCCACCTTGTCCTAGATTGGAACCACATCGGCTCTTTTCCAGTTGTCTGTGCTACATGAGCCTTGAAAGATTACATTTAATAGCTCTGAAATTAGAATTGCCAGCTTCTTCAAAACTCTGGATGTTAGCCATCTGGCCCAGGTAATTTATACTCATCCAGGGTAGATAGGTATTCTCTAATTAGTTTGTTGTCTATTTTGACTTGTATACCTGAAGGAATCCTCAAGAAGTGAGGTTATGTTTGTAAATGTCTGCTGAAATCAGTGCCCCCAAAGAATTTATAACTGTTCACTATCTATCTTCTTGCAGCTAGTTACCTGCCCACCATGAGATCCTTAATACACTCTACTGGATCTCTGCAACCATTTAGAAATAATAAGCTCAGAACTGAAGAAGCTTCTTAGATGAGAAGCGAAACATCTTCAAAGAAAAACCAGAAAGTCCAGTTGCCTCTTGAAAAAGCACCTTTGGGACAACCGTGACCTGGATGACTGAGAATCTCCATAGACAATTAGCTCAACGGAAAAAACCTAGGATATAAAATTGAAATATACTGCTTTCAATATTGTATTGTACTTTTCCTTTGAGTAGTGTAACATGGGGCTTTTAGCATCAGAGAAGCATCTAAAACAGTGGTTCTCAACCTTCCTAATGCCGCAACCCCCGCCCCGCTGCTGCGACCCCCGCCCCGCCCCCTCCCCGCACACGATGAGGTGACAAAGGGGGTGTGGCACCAAGATGGCAGGCTAACGCACGCTTAGGCGACCCCTGTTAAAGGATCATTCGACCCCCAAAGGGGTCGTGACCCACAGGTTGAGAACCGCTGATCTAAAACATTTTTACTGAGTGATTTGGAAATGTTTCTTTCTGGTTTTGCTGTGATCAACAAGAATTGACTTATTTTTAGGTTTGAAGTGGGAAAACAAAGTTGAACTTTTTAAACTGGTCCTTTCCACTTGAACATAGCAGATCTTACAAGGCCTGTCAACACAAGCATCATTTATTGCGAGACAGAGGAAAATGGAGCCCCGCTAAAAATTTCACATGAGTTAGGCTACTCCTACAGCTCTTCCACTTTATTACTCTCCTGAGCAATTCAAATCAGTTACAAAAGCTAGGTAAAAAAATTGACAACCTTATGTCAGGTGAAGAAGTTTCCATTCTTTGTGCATTGCAGTTTTAAGTATTTGGAGCTCATTCATTGTTGACATGCATTGATAGTCCACAAAAGAAGTTTGGTTCTTGCAGTCCAGTAACAAACAAGTCTTAATCCAGTACTATATACTGTGAAGTTTTTGGAAATCATCAGGATCCTGAATTACAATAGCCAAAAAGGAAGAGGCTATCTGCCAAGATAAGTGACCTGAAAATAAGTTTTTCATGTAAAAATGTAAACTAGGAGCAAGCCTTTCAGGCTTAGGAGCCATACTTACTATAGTTGCTGTCCTTGTTTTGGCTTCTGAAGTAAGTAGGGTGGTGGGATTCTACAAAGGTGATAGGGTGGCATTTTCAGCTTATTTTTTCACATTTGAATGTGGTCATTTTTCATTTCCTGCTACAAATCCAGGGAAAAACCATCATTATTGTTTGAAAGTTGACATTTACCATGACTCATGATTCTTGGGCCACTGACTATCCCCTTCTGGGCTAAGTAATGAAGAACTGTAATTCTTGGTCAACAGGACTGATATCAGGGAATGACATAATTGGGCACTTGCGGAGGTTTATGACCTTGCCTAAGGGCTATTAGTGATTTTAAAAACTTCCTGGCAGCATTGTGTCCCTTCCTTGCCTCTCAGCTCTTATTCTAGGTAGCAGGCTGGTAAGAGAGACGAAAGGAGAATGGGGCAAAGGCCTTCCAAAATTTAGAGTTAGATGTTGTCAACCAGAGTGCTGAGGTGTTTTGTGCCACTGTAAACTCCCTAACTCTAAGTGGCTTACAAAGTCTAAACAACTTCAACATCTCAAGGAACAAAAAATACCAGTATGCCAAATTAAATAATAAAGTAATAATTTTAAATAAATAATCAAAACAATCAGAAAATGGTGTGTGGCTACTTCCTAATCTTGTTTCTCAAGCAGCTCCCCTTGTTAACTTTTAACACCCTTGGTTTAAATATGCATCCTGTCAAACTCAGCAGAATACCTCTGGATTGCACATAGAAAATAATGCCTGTGTATAAATTCTGCAGATTAGCAGAGATACATTTAATCTGTAAAGTGCTGGATATCAAAATGGATGATGAAGAAACAACTAATTAAACTGATAGATTGGGCCTCAAACCCTAAGATAAATATTGCCAGCACATCAATTAGGAAAGTCATTTTAAATGGCTATGGATAAGATGTAAACAAAGAGCTTTATCTGAGGTTTGACTACTAACTCAGAGCTTGTAATGTTCTTTCAGATAACATTCCAAACCTATCCTTTTAAGCTTTCAGCCAAGATGTTGTTTTTCTAATTTCTTTACTGTTGATCAAAAAATAGTTTCCACATTATTCCAAGTTTTCTAGCTTTTGCTGTATGTTGTTGCCTATTGTGCCTAATCCATATTTTTAGATTGAAACCCATACAAACAATTGCAAAACCAAACATCTCATTGCCTTCTATGTTTATTTCAATTTCTTGCTTGTCCTGTTGAATTGCAGGTCTGAAGTCACAAACTGCTGTCAATCTGAAGAAGAGTCACCACCCAGAACTGTTAACAGGAATCCAAAAATGTCTCCAGATCCAATTAATGTTTTCTAATCACCATTGTAAGAATCATTGAAATCTCCAGATGATATATCCACACACTTAATAATTGAAAAGATTTATCAATGAGGGAAAAGCATTCTTGTCTCTACAAGGCTCCCACTGAATTTAATTGTGAAACTCCTCAACAACCCCAGTGGGAGTAGGAGAGCAATGAAAATAGATTGTGCGGTTTCTGCACCCTTATAATGTTAGATGGGGATTCTAAGTTGTGATGAATGAGAGAAAAAATAAAATAAAGCTAGAACAGTTTTCTCTTTCCATGGCTAATCTCATTTATCATATAATTGAGTCATGGGGAAATGGCATAATTATTAGGAATGAACAAGAAAGGAGCAGTAGTTGCACGACTTATCCCTTTCCATCTTGATCTGCATTTATATTGATAAAATGTCCCTATGTGGACCAACTTATTTCAAGTAATACCGGTATTAGGATTGGAATGTTGTGAAGGAATGCAAGAACTGGTGTCCTGGTGTCTACCAGGTATAATTTCCAACAGGTTGGTCTTAGCAAATGAGTGCATCCATATTGCCATTTTAGGATTTATTTTTTGTTTATGCTACAGCAGCACAAATGGAGACTAACATAAAAAAGCTGCATACTCAGTGTATTAGGGGTAACGATTAAAATAGGTTAAAATAATTATTGGCCATATGAAATAAATATTTATGCTGCTTTTTATGAAATGTGCAATGATATTTTTTTCCATTACACATGGATATGTTTATACTTCACAATAAAGAACCATAGAATCATAGGCTGCAAGGGACCTTGGAGATCTTCTAATCCAGGGGTGTCAAACTGGCAGCCCGTGGGCCAGATGTGTCACATGTAGGCCACATCCACCCCAGCTCCGCAAAGGGGAAAAATGCCGCGAGTTTGACACCCATGTTCTAGTCCAACCCCCTTGTCCAAGTCATGAATCCTTACACCACCCCAGACAAATGGTTGTCCAAACTTTTCCTAAATAAAATTTAGGGCATTGGGGGAAAAATAAAGCATAGTAAACTTTTACCATCCTCCCTTGTGCATAAGGGGGGGGGGGAATAAACAATTTGTAGTAAGTTTCTAATTTCATCTGACTTAAGCATCTGTACAGAACATCCTTAACAAAACAAGATACAAAATCATAGTTTGAACTTGATATGAAATACTGATTTATCATCTACTAATGGTTGTCCAAATCCCAGTTTTACTTTAGATGTAGTTTACCAAAACCTCATGCCAGAAGGAAGAAAATAGAGAGCAGAGAAAAGCAATTTAAGATTGGCCACAGCACATTCTTATAATAAAACATGGTTACTGAGATGGTAGAAAACAGCCATTTCCCCCCTTAAATTCTTATACCAAGAAACACTTTCTTTGTTTGCCTTTAGGTAATGCAAACACTGTAGCTGCACGGTGGAGAATAGACACAATAAATAGTAAAGGAATAATAAGATTATTTTTACTTGGGATCTGCTTGTAGATAATAACAGTATGTGAACAGATAATACCATCTCAGTGGAAAAGTCCAAAAATTAAAAAAAGCACACCAAGCATGTCTGTTTATAATCTCAAAGTCAAGATCTTCTAGGCGGCAGGTATAAGGTTAGGATTCATAAATATCTACATTAGATTTTTTAAAAACCTGTTTGATCCCTAATAAAAACAAACTTTTAAAAACAGGCTGAAAATTAGTTTCGAAAGCTGGTACAGAGAAAGAAATGAATCTAGGCAAGTGAGCGCATATTTTAGGACTGCAGTTTTGCACCTCTAAGGTGAAGGACACCAGATTCTGAGAAGGAAACATTTTGTTTCTGCTGTTTGCAATTAAACAATCAAGGTCAGACTGAATTCTTCCTGGAAAAACACTCCCCCCTCCCCGTTTTTGTAACAAACACCTGTTGTATATTTGTGATACAACACAAGTATTTGGTCTACAGATCAACCTCAGAAGCAAAAACTGAACATATTGTCACAACCTTATGTAGAACCCAGATTTTCTTATTATAAACATATTTTTAAAAGTTGTGAGACGCCAAACGAAGTAATATATGCACATAATGTTGGTGAGAGACCTCTTTTAAACTAGAACAGAGCTTTCAGCATGGAATGTTACAATATACTCTCTATCCTTATCCCTTTTCTCTATCCTTTCTTTCCTTGCTCCAAATGATAGCAATAGCACTTAGACTTATATACCGCTTCATAGTGCTTTACAGCCCTCTCTAAGCAGTTTACAGAGTTAGCATATTGCCCCCAACAATCTGGGTCCTCATTTTACCCACCTCGGAAGGATGGAAGGCTGAGTCAACCTTGAGCCGGTGAGATTTGAACCGCCGAACTGCAGCTAGCAGTCAGCTGAAGTAGCCTGCAGTGCTGCACTCTAACCACTGCGCCACCTCGGCTCATAACATGGATTTTCCATTATGATATTTCAGATGCAAGTATCTAAAACCTGGAACTCTTATGTAACAAAATTTGCAAAGGAAAATCGGGGGGGGGGGATGAAAGTAATAACCTGCCCTATTTGCATGGCCCCAATCACATCTCTGCAGAGGAGATCTTTTATTATTAATTTTATTCCATTTTTTTTTTCATATACAACTCAAGATAGAACAAATTAATAGTCCTTCCTCCTATTTTCCCCCCCACAACAGCCCTATGAGATGGGTTGGGCTTAGAGAGAAAATGACTGACCTAGGCAGCTTTCATTCTTAAGAGAGATGTAAAATTTCAGATTTCTAAGCCAGTACATTAACTATTACACCAAATTGGCTCTCCCCCACTTCCATCCCCCCCCCTTTACAAAGGGCATATATGTATTTTAGCTTTAACATAACTGCCCATTTTGATGAATAAAGTAATTGCACCCTCATCAAATTCAATTGGCATTGGCATTTAGGGGGTGTCATATATAGAGTTTATCCTGCATTATCTTCATAAACGTTTGGTAAAATATGCTAGTTAGAGAGTGGTTTGCTCAAGGTGCTGCTCTGTAGAATTAACTTTTAAATAATTTGAACCCAGCAGCCAGATGAGAGCAGTAGGATCAATGTGTTAGGAACGTGTTATTTCTTCAGGCTACTGTGTTATTCATTTAACAACATTTGCAGCAATGAATGTTTCATGGTGTCACAAACAGTGAAGTATCGAAGGACTAGCTTATATAAAGATTGTGTCATTTTAAGACAATGCTGCTGCAAACTGAAAAGCTAGAAAGTAAAATACAAAACATTGCAGATAAAATAGAAGGATAAGTCAGCATTATATCCATATCTCAAATCTAACTTATTTGGGTAGCTGCCATGTTCTTAACAGGGCCAATTGCTGTTTCTCTTCCTGAGCAATTTACTACAAATTAAATTCCACATAATATGGAGATGAATGTGGCTTGAAGCTCTGCTGTTTCTGCTTCTCCCATATCTTACAAGTCACACCCAACAGTCTCATCAAGGACGGAAGTGGCTAGTCAGAGAGAACTTTGCCCAGGATTCCCTTAAACCTGGAGCTAACTCTAGAAGCCAATTGCAACAGAGAACCAAATCCAGTTTCCCTGGAAAAAATTAAAGAAAATTGGAGGAGGTGGTGAAAACAAAAACCATACATCTAACTGATAAGAGAAGGGCTCCTTGCCAGCATATTTTCCTCATGCAACAGGTAAAGAAGCTTTTGGGCTCAGATCAGCAAGCCAGACCATACCCAAACTACCCCCCCCTTACATAGAAATACATCATGTGTTAAAAATAATTCCCACAGCTGCTGTCAGGGCAGCTATTTAATTTTAAAACACCTGATAGACATATCCCATCTTATCAACATCTCTAGTTTAGACTCCCAGAATGCAGCCCCTTATTTGGCATAGACGTCACTCCATAAAGGAGTCCCCAGAATATAGGGATAAAGATGGTATTTATACTTTTTGTTGTAATTTAAGCATGTACCGGTAACTGTATTTAAAGAGGACAATTGTCTTAATGTGGATTGAAATCATGGTTTGGGGCCCATAATAATATAAACATGTAAGGCAATTAAATCCTAATAGTGAACACAATAAATTAGCTGTACATCTGGCAATAGTGGCAATTTAACTGACCTTTGCAAGGGTAACACATAATTCTAACCTGACAAACAAAAATTACAATCTTCTCTATTAAAAGTATAGGAAATGCATTGTAGAGGTGATGTATACATTTTTTTAAAATGCATTTTATTGACATTTTTAAAAATTTTGGCTGTTTCAAATTTATTCCACTGTATCTCCTGCCATCTTTCTTTTAACAATCATGAGCTAGGACAGAAGATCTGCTACCAATTCTTCTCATCTTCTATAGGAAAAAGCTTAATTCTTTAAGCCAAGAGTGTAAAATGGGGTCATGAGGTCAACTTAATCTTACAAATAATCTTTGCAAACTGGAAGAAGATCCTACAGTAAACTTATCCCCTGGTCTTAGGACAGTCATTTTAGTTAAAAGGCAGGATTAGAGTTATCAGGCAAGTGTTTTAAGTTTTAGGAGATAGACTATTGATCATTATAGCCAGAATGCTGGCTTGGATAAGCAGCAGAGGAAAGATTCCCAGTCCACCCTTTATAAAATAAAGTGACTGCTCTTTTAGTTAAGAGCTTTGCTAGAGTACAAATTCTCTTTATCAATAAGATAGGAATGATGGAAAAGCTATGTGCAATCTATAGAATGTACCTAGTTTCATGAAATAATTGCCATTTTCTCTATAGTTCATAAGATTTGCTAAACTAGAGCAGAAAAGAAAAATCTGACATGATGTTTTAACTTAAGAACTGTATTTTATATACCCATGTACATATTAATACACTTTCAATAGAACACCGCTAAAATTACAGCAAGCACAAATAATGCATTAGTGTTTATTAAATAAATGCTCAAAAGGCTAACACTCATCAGCATAGATTAATTGGATTATTTATTCCATGTGTATGTCCATGCATGGGCTCCAAGTTACGGCATAAAAGTTGCCACAAATTGTATTCTTTAATATGATTGCTCTCACACATCTAATAATTTTGTCTATCATGTCCCTATATCCTGATCTTGACTACTTTTTAAAGTGTTATATTCTTGACATACCATCTAAAAGCCTATAGCCCAAAAAGTTCTATACTTCTCAAGTATACTTCACATACTGGTAATTATGACTGAACAAAATTCCAGATTCAGATTAAATTTCTAAACTATGGTTTGGAGCACAATTGAATTGAATTGAATGCTATACAGTAACATCTTTCCTGGAAATATTTTCCTATAAAAAATACTGAGGTATGGGAGACACATACTTCATTCATGTCCCTATATATTCTCAACTTTCTGGAGACCAAATCAAATGCATATTGCTCTAATATTAATATATTCATTTTGATTTAAAATCTTTGGCCAACTCACGTAGATATCCATGAGACACTGTTTCCATAAACCTCCTTTACAAAGTTATTGGAGCACAAATAGGTATTCATTAAGTTGTTTAACCATCCATTTTCTTCTTCTTCTTCTTCTTCTTCTTCTTCTTCTTCTTCTTCTTCTTCTTCTTCTTCTTCTTCTTCTTCTTCTTCTTCTTCTTCTTCTTCTTCTTCTTCTTCTTCTTCTTCTTCTTTCTTCTTCTTCTTCTTCTTCTTCCTCCTCCTCCTCCTCCTCCTCCTCCTCCTCCTCTTCCTCCTCCTCCTCTTCCTCTTCCTCTTTCTCTTTCTCTTCCTCCTCCTCCTCCTCCTCTTCCTCTTCCTCTTCTTCTTCCTCTTCTTCCTCTTCCTCTTCCTCTTCCTCTTCCTCTTCTTCTTCCTCCTCCTCCTCCTCCTCCTCTTCTTTCTTCATCATAGGAAAAGCAGTTAAAGAAAGGGAGTCCTGATAAGAGAGTTGTTGAAGTTTAAAGAAAGAGTCCAAATGTTTTTTTTTTCTTATAATGGAAAATATTTTCAAATGGGGAAAATGGAATAGTTACCCACTGTTTTGTGATTAGTATCTTGGCATCTGTTAAGGAAATGCAACTTTTTGGCAGCCAGGGATCACATTTAAGAATGGGGAAGAGACAGCATGAGATTGCTACTATAGATGATGTGATGCCAGAAAGCAGGAAAGACCGTGTAACACAGGACTATCAAACTCCCGGCCCGCAGTTTAGCAAAGGGGGAGGAAAGATCCAATATGTCACATGATGCCACCGTGACAACGTGAGTTTGACACCCCTTGTGTAACACATATGAATAGCCAGCATTTTCAATTAATGCAGGGGAGGTAGTTAGCATTATATTCACTTTAAGGCCATATTATAGTTTTAGTATATCAGAAAATTGTGCTCTTTGATGGCTGTCCATCAACTTTCTATAGGAGGACTGGAGAAAGCTGCAAGGATTTAACAACCGTTTGGTGACCATATACAGTGCTCATATATTATTATTATTATTATCTCTTTTATTCATTAAACATGAAACTCAGTCAACTGAACATTTAAAGATGTGTCACAAATACCATTGACTGGTGCTAATGGTTGATACGGGTTGCTGCCAGCATCCTAGGTATCAACCAAGTATCTTCTTAAAATATATGATGTTCCGAGTAGCGCAGTCTTTTGCAGTTCCGCTGGTGTTATTGCAGGAAGCTGCAATTTATTCATGTGTTTTGTGAAATTCTAGGACATGGTACCAAGTTCCCCGATGACAATGGGTATCACTGTTACATGTTTAATCCATAGCCGTGTATTATTATTATTATTATTATTATTATTATTATTATTATTATTATTATTATTATTAT
>QLTV01000972.1:9654959-9671485 GCA_003457575.1 Thermophis baileyi | reverse complement strand
ATAAACAAAGAATAAAAAGAGAGAACAATAAAACCAAAACCACAAAAATCCTGTGCCACTGGACACTGAACTTCCTGGATGTAGCCCACAACGGTTTTTTTTTTAATTATTATTATTATTATTATTATTATTATTATTATTATTTATTAAATTTGTATGCCGCCCAACTCCCAAGGGACTCTGGGCGGCTCACAACAATATAAAAAACTATTAAAAGAAAACATAATAAAAACATTTAAAAACAGTTAAAATATACATATATACATATAATATGTACATATATACATATAATATAAAATATACATATAAAATGATGTAGAGTCATAACACATTTTCAGCACAGTATTATTTTGAAACAAAATTCATAATTTTTCATAATTTTCATTACAAAACTAATTATTCCACATATTTGTTGTGAAATAAAGAAATAACAAGAGTAAGATTCTTACTTGCTGGAGACTGTAGAAAAGTAGACAAAAGAAAAATGAAGATGTCTGCATTACTTAGACTGTCACGAGCCTTTCCTAAATCTTATTTAAGCAACATGTGTGGTTATTGGACCAAAACCAAATTTGCACTCAATTCATATCTATTGATCTTATGTTTTTCTCCTTTCCAATTGACCTTTCACAAATTTATAAGTTGAATCACAGTTGTTGTTTTTTAAGCATGGTTTTCTCTATCTTCTGTTACCTCACAAAGTACCAGCAGTTCCATTCCTTGGCTACTGTGCCTCTTCCTTTTAATTCCAAAATCTTTTTTTTTAACAGCTATTTTCCAATCCAGACACTTGCTCAATCAGATGACATTGAAAACAGCCTTGAAGATAGCTTCCACTAAATACATCAGCTCACATCTACACCTGGCTTCAAATTCAAAACTAGACCATTCAGGCTCCTAGTCAAGGAAGAGGGACAAAGAGTTACTGCAGCCTCTATTGTCAAAAAGGCCAGTTGGAAAATGATTCAAGTGATTCAAATGATTGCATGCAACACATAAGAAATTCCAAAGAGGATAGAAAATGAGGTAACTCTTCTCTCCCTACCACATTTGCCCTGAACTTAGAATATCCTCTTGTTTATGATTTATTAAGCAAAACAAAGTTAAGTTCTTTTCTTCTCTCGTTTTCTTGTTAACGGGTTTTACTGCAACCATGCTGTTGATCACTGGGAGCCATAGCAACAAATGCTACAGTAGTAAAAAGGCATGCTGGGCTTAAAATATGATTAAACAGGTCATATATCTTCTTACCAAGGATACATTAGATAAAGATAGAGTAATTAAAATGGTCAAGAAATACTTCATCAGTATCATGTGTCATCTTCACTTTCTCTTTCTCCCTCTTCCTCTCCCTCTCCTTGGAGGTCTATATACAATACTTTAGTTCATAATCTTAACCTATTTTTGTTGACCATGACTTCATCAATATTTTATCTAGTTAATATATTTATACAAATATGTATTGTTTCTCCATTACCCAGTTGATCTCAGGATTGGTTACAATCCATGAAATAAGCAAGATAAGTTAAATAAAAAAATGACTAAATTAATTTAAATATATAAAAATAATCATATAACAGGTGCTTAAAGTACAAAAGGAATGGAAAAAGTTCTGGATATTAAAACTCAAAAGCAAAAGTAGCAATCAGCCTGTAGCACCTATTCTCCATGGGAAAAAGAGCATTCTAAAGCTATGGTGCCACCACAGAGAAGACCCCATAAAAACATCTCCACATAATTCATCTCTTCCATTTGTCAGGTATTAAAATAGCTTTACATTCTCCAAATCTGGAAGACATCCTCAATCTTTAAAAACTCTGAATATTGACCAGTAGAGTATGGCCAGTCAGTGTAAACAATTTAGGTCTGATGTCATGTGGCCTCTGGGTATTGCTGATGTCACTTGGATTATGTATCTAATTCTCAATCCTCTGAGCCAGCAACCTCAGTTGGATAATCTTGGGGATAAATTGGGATAATCTTGTTGGAGGTCAGCTACAGTTTATTGGCCTTGATCCAACCCATGACAGCAGTCAAATACAGGTCCAGGTTTGTAATAATAGATGAAGAGTTCCCCTTTGCTCTTTTTGTTCTGTATGGAGCACTGTTAAAATCTATACGTTTTCCAATATTTTTCTCTCCTCTTCCCCCAAGTGAATACAAACATTTTCAAAAATACCAGCTTGACTATGAGAAATTACCACTTTGATGTTTGGAGAAATCCCAGTGTTAGAAAATGCATCCTTTACACTTTTTCAAAATCATACGTTTCAACTTGGGTTTCCTGTTCCCCACCCCTCGCCCACTTTGACAAATCTTCCCAAAATTCTTTGATGGATAATCCCTTTTGCTGCAATGACATCTACTAGATGTCAAAACTGATGAACAACAGACCCTCCTACTGCTTTGCTTAACCAGATCCATGAACAACTAAAAGCTCTAGGAGTAGAGTGTTCCTAGAGGCAGAACTCCAAGTGTATTAATGGAAGGTGGAGGGGGTATTGTAAGGTTTGGAGGGGGGAGTAGGCTACAAGCCAGAGCTTTCTGGTTATTTAAATTCCAGTTACTTCTCTGAAGCAACCGTCTGTCTGTCACTTCTCTAATCTCAGGTAACAAATTTCCAACTTGATTGCAGAGAAGCTAAGATTTTTTTTTAGACCATACAATCAAAAGCACTATAACTAAGTTAATGTGCTTCCAGCTACTATTTTAGAACTAAGTACTCACAATGTAAGTCAAAATTATTAAGTATACAAGAAATCTGCTAATCAAAGCAATGAAATACAGGAGAGATCTATTGAAAATATCACACATAAATTGTGAAGAAAAGAACCTAATCAATTGAAATTAATTTCATAAACATGAATGAGGGATATACAATAGAGATATACATGAGGGATATGCAATGATATATTTGCTATTCTTGCTAAATGAAATACGTAAGAGATGTGATGCCTTAAAACTAGTGCTTCCCAAGTGTTTGATACCTTAATAGTATCCCATACATCCCCAAAAATGCTTCCCTTTCCTCTGAACAAGTGAGATATTTCAGGGACAATGTTTGTTTGTTTGTTATGACATTTCTGCACCATCCATCTCACCCACGTAAAACTAAAAATGATTGTTTGCTTTAGGTGAAAGCAATAGAGAGCTTTCAATGGAAAGCACCTTTGTAATATCTTCTTCATGTTCAGATACAGAAGCAAAGCATACATTCCTATAGGCATGTAGCATAGCTTAGACTGGATTTCCAAAGATTTTGTCCACTCCCCCTTCCTGTTAACTCCAGGGACTGCGGAAAAAACCCCCCACATTTATCTCTCTCTCTTCCCCGTCCCCTCAATTTAGCACCCAAATTCCTGCCTCCCAGAGAAAATTACACATTTTGTTAAAGGCATTAACTGGCTAGGGGATATTTATTTAAAAAAAGAAAAAGAAAATACAAGACTTTCAAATTGAGTGTGGCATTGGAGGATGTGAGGTTTAACCCTTCACGCTGTACAATTTTCCTTGCCAAAATACCCTCTCACGCCATCTACAAAGGTGCTGTGGGCCACATGATAGCAAGGAAGCAGAATGGTAGAAGAAATTAATCTGCCCTT
Source organism: Thermophis baileyi (assembly GCA_003457575.1). Lineage (NCBI taxonomy): Eukaryota > Metazoa > Chordata > Lepidosauria > Squamata > Dipsadidae > Thermophis > Thermophis baileyi. The sequence continues at coordinate 9,667,883 of QLTV01000972.1, read as the reverse complement.
TTTTATATATCATAATTCTGAGATGGACAGGGAAAGGGCCAGCATCTGGTTGTTTTTTTAAAGAGACACAGATAACTTTACAATTAATATCACTAATGTAAGATGATTTGCCAATCACATATAAAGCTACAGGATGTTTAATTGTTCCAAATGAATTGCCCATACAGGGAACATCTATAGATGACCTACACCCACTTACTTTAAAATAAATCCACTAAACTCAAGGATAAGATATAGATAGGACTACATCAAATTCCCTGGATCTTGACAGACTATTTTATAGTAATTGACCCATTCCAAATAATCAGAAAAGGGCAAACTCATAAATGTATTTCATTTCACAAGCAACTGAGACCAAGAGTTGAGGATTGTTGAAAGCTGAGCCCAGGATAGATCAAGCACTAATGCATTTTAATCATCTTTTTCACCTCTTTATATAATAAGGCCTCAGGAATGACTGCACTATAGTTTTCCTATAGATCAGTGATGGCGAACCTTTTTCTGGTTGCGTGCCAAAAGTGTGTGTGTGCGCACGCGATAGCGCGCATGTGTGCCGGCACCCACAATGCAATGCCTGCCCCACCTGCACATGCGCGCATGACTCCCCCATGCTCCCCACACACATGCGCCCCACACTGCACATGCGCACATCCCCGCGCATGCGCCACCCACGCATTTCCCCCCAGGCCTGTTTTGGGCCTGGAAAGCCTCCTGCACCAAACTTTGCCAGCGTGAATGCTCTGCCGCCGCTGCTATTCCTCCTCCTGCCAGCCTCGCGCTCCGGGCAGCATCCAGCATGGCTGTTCACGCCGGCAAGGGTTGGTGCAACCCTCTTCCGCCACAAGGGAGCATGACCGCTTCCTGTCCGGCACGCCTCTTACTGCTTACGGCGCTCTCCTCCTGTCCTCCTGGGGGGAGCTCACCCCCCCGCCGGTGGCTTCTCCTTCTCCTGGCTGCGAGGGGCGAGAGGGCACGTTGGAACCCATCAGAGGAAAAGGAGCAGAGCTGCCAGCCATCCTGGGGCTTCCCTGTCTCCCCGCCTGAGCGGGCTTCTGCTGCGGCCCCAAGCCTCTGGCAGGGAGGGAGGGAGAAGCCCCAGCCCGCTATTCCTGCACCCTCCCACCCCCTCGCGCTTGGCGGTGGCTGTTCTCACACTGCCGTTTCCATGGCGGCTGCAGGAACAGCAGGCTGGGGTTTCCCTCCCTGCCCTCCGGCGGCTTCTCCTGGCTGCGAGGGGAACGCACGTTGGAACCCATCAGAGGAAAAGGAGCAGAGCTGCCAGCCATCCTGGGGCTTCCCTGTCTCCCTGCCCAAGCGGGCTTCTGCTGCGGCCCCAAGCCTCTGACGGGGAGGAAGGGAGAAGCCCCAGCCTGCTGTTCCTGCAGCCACCGTGGAAATGGCAGTGTGAGAACAGCCACTGCCAAGCGCGAGGGGGTGGGGGGGTGCAGGAACAGCAGGCTGGGGCTTCTCCCTCCCTCCCCGCCAGAGGCTTGGGGCCACAGCAGAAGCCCGCTCAGGCGGGGAGACAGGGAAGCCCCGGCCCACCCATCCTTGCCGCCGCCACCCCCTCGCCCCTGGTGGCGGCGCTTCCCTGACAGTGGCAGGAGCAGCCGGCGGGGCAGAGAGGGCGGCGGCAGGCTGCAGAAGCAGGCCCTTCGCGCTGGCTAAGAGGCAGCGTCGGCTCCTCATCCTCTTGCTAGCGTCGCGCTCCGGGCAGCATCCAGCCAGCCATGCCTGGCCTCCCCCTGCAGCAGCCCACGTGAATCCTGGGCAATGCAACTTCAGGACCTTTTCTCGCGGTGACAAGGCAGGCGGGCGGGCACAGAGGAGCGACTGGAGGCAGCGCTCCTGGCTGGCAAGTGGGTGGATGTCCCGGGGCACGCATGCGCACCGGCCAGCTAGTCTTCTGGTTACTGGCACGCATGCGTGCGTGACGATCAGCTGGCCGGCTGATCTTCCGGTTTCTGGCACTGCCGCACGTGTGAAGGCCAGTTGATCGTTGCCACTGCCGCACGTGTGAAGGCCAGTTGATCGTTGCGCACGCATGCACACCATAACCAGACGACTATCTGGCCGGTGCACATGCGTGCACCGGAAACCCGGAAGAGGAATGGGTGACACCACGTGTGCCAGGTGACATGCCTCCGCATGCCACTTTGGGCACACGTGCCATAGGTTCGCCATCACGGCTATAGATGCTGAAGAGATTTCCCTATACAGGTAGTTCTTGACTTACAACAGTTCGTTTAGTGATCATTCAAAGTTACAATGGCACTGAGAAAAGTGACTTATGACTGTTTTTCACACTTATGACCATTGCAGCATCCCCATGGTTGAATGATCAGAATTTGGATGCTTGACAACTGACTTATGACGGCTGCAGTGTCCCAGGGTCATGTGATCCCCTTTTGCGAACTTCTGACAAGCAAAGTCAATGGGGAAGCCAGATTCATTTAACAACTGTGTTACTAACTTAACAACTGTAATGATTCACTTAACAACTGTGGCAAGAAAGGTCATAAAATGGGGCAAAATTCACTTAACAACTGTTTCAGTTAACAACATAAATTTGGGGCTCAATTGTGGTCATAAGTCGAAGACCACCTGTACATTCTTGTCAGAGAAGCCTAGTATGCACCCTACATTTTCTTACAGAATTGTATCACTGCACATATTCTGTAAAGATGATATGACTTTAACTGTTGCAAGGAGGATGAAGCAGAAAACATATTGAATATGTTTTTTATATTGAATATAAAGGTTTAATTTAAGCATATCTAAGGGTACACATTGGGGGAAATAATTACTTCAAACACTCACAGTGCCCTTATCTTCCTATGGAATTGGGTTGTTAAACCTGGGATATCAAACTGCTGATTTTTGGAAATTAAATTTTAAGATACCAAAAGGTGTGATTCAACAATATTGACCTTTAACACTATGTATTGGAATTATAGGCAAAATTCTCTGTCTTGGTGGCCCGGAAACTGCCCTTCTATTGGCAGTGAGGAAGGATAAAATTCAGCTATTCAGATAAGAGTAGCAAACATTTGCAAGTCAAAATCTGTAGTGCTTCAACTATTTCTCCAATACTTCTCAAACATTCATTTCATCAACTCCTTTTCTTTCTCTTCAGAAGGATGCATAATTGTATTGATAGACATGAAGACCTACAGTTAGGAGAAACCTGTTCATATGTTGGATGCAAACATGAGTATAAAGACTTATTGATTCCCTACATTCACTACTTGCTATCAATGTGTAATCAGCCCCAGCACAAAGACATCAATAAAGGAAATCAGATAAACGGGACAGAATAATGGCTCAGGGAAGCAATGTATCACTGCTGAATGGCTCTGACAGTGACTATAAACCTTTGGATCCTGCCTAGCATCCACAAGGCCAACAAGAATCTTCACCTCTGGAAGAAAGGCAGTGAAAGAATCACTAGGCATTTATTTATGACTCCCCTCCTCTGAAAAGCATTCTCTGACAGCCAAGGAAAACAAGTCTATATGTGAGTTACACAAAGAAAAGGAAAACACATCCAGATTATAAATCCTTGGACAACACTAATCAGATATAGCTTAATCAATTAAGAATTCTTAATGAAGAATATAGATATTCCTAAATTGTTTCTGCATGTGAAATATAAAATTACATTTAGTTAGCTGGTTTCATCAGAATTAATAATATGTAGGACTGTAAGATATGGATTATATCCCATTATGATTGTCCACCAATACAATATAAAATGCTAACATGGGGGAATCTCTTTCTATCTCTCTCTTGCAATCTCTACCCATATCTGCTCTGGATGGTTCAGACAACTTCCAAAGCAAATCTGGGAATCCCACAGGAGAATGCAAAGGATAAGAAAGCAAGGAGATCACTACTGCATAAACTCATATTGGATGTAGTCTATGGATTTCCTACCATTAATAAATCCATAATGAATCTTAGATTTTATTTTGCATTTGTAACAAATATATTATTAGAATAATAAACAAATTAGCTGACAAGAAAAAGAGAGAGCATGATGAAAGAGAGCCATCCAATATAATTTGAAAAATAATGTTTAAATGTTTAAAATATCAAGCAGCAATGATGCCTTTATTTCACCTCCTTTTTTTTTGTCATTTTCCCCGTATTTAATTTAGGCTATAAGAACTTTAGGTTAGAGACCATCAAACCAGAGTTTTGTCAAACAGCATTTATAAATACAGATGATGCTCACTTTCAGACTTCAACAAAAATCCCCAAAGAGCATGTCACTCATTAAAACAAAAAGTGCCTGTGAATCGTCTTTAGCTGTGAATCCAAAAAAGCTCTTAGAGCTGGGATGCCTTCTCCTGTCATATGATGTCATTCCATCCCTGAAATATTTGATGTGTGCATATTGGCAAACCCTGTGATCTGGGATACAGTCCAAACTGTGTATAATAATATGTCAGCAAGAAACCATGGACAATGTTAATTGTATCTGCTATGTATAGACAAAGACTAGGATACTGGAAGCTCCTTTAATAAGATACTAAAATTCACAGTTTATACTGTGATGGGAATGCATACGATATAATGTTTCTGCATAAAGGTTTCTACATATGGAAGGATAGGCTATAACCTTTCTCCCTCACATTATGTTTGCTGTGCAAAGTATTTTTTTTTCCTAGAGGAGCATTCAATTGCAGGATTCTTCCTGCCTTCTGAAGTGATACAATCCAGATATCGGTTAATAACTCTTTGTGACAACTAGGAATTAAGATGTTGCTAAAGATTTAATATACATTTGGTAGTCACGTTGTTACATGATCCTACACATGTAAAATGGACACCCATTGATATCTTTCCACAAGGGGAGTTGTGATTTGCCCAGAATTTCCCAGAGAATTTTTTTTTTAATTTAAATGTCCATCATCATGATTGCTTGATATATAGGAGGTGGGTTGGCATGATCTGTAAACTCCTCATATGTTTTAGTCCTACCTTAGCCATGAAAGCCGGCTGGGTGATCTTGGGCCAGTCACTGTCTGTCAGTCCAACTTACCTCCCAGGATTGTTATTATGGGAAAAATAGAAGAATTTTGTGTTGGATATGTTCACCACTTTGAGTTATTTGTAAAACTAATAAAGGTGGGATACACATTTTTTTAAAATGTCCTTTTAGGGTGAGAAATTCAAAAGGATCCCCTTACTAGGAACCTTTATTAAGTAGCATGTTAACAATAGTTCATTTTAAGATAACAAATGCTATATGGATTGTTAAGATAGAACATAAGCATATAAATAAAACCTATTTAATTTGCACTTCTCTCCACTTTTTGCCACAGCTAATTATACTTCTGTTGTAAGGAAGAACAGCAGTAGACAACCAAACTAGAGATGCCCATGACAAAGAATGTTAGGGAACTGCAAATTATATAGGCTTTCTTTGTAACTTTCTCATCTGGTATGGCAGAGCCAAAATTTGCAGAACAGAATGAAAAATCAAGGAGAAAACCCTAATGGGACAGTCCTCAACAATCACATTCATGGGAGTGGGGCAAGCTGACAGATGACTCAATAACAGAGCATGCTCAGTTGCCCACAAATGCTGTAATGCTGCCTGTTTATGGGGGCGAATTATGCCTGAAAATTCTACACTGCATTTGCAATGGTCCCACACTCTCAAATAAAAGCTTCCTCTCTGTCTTTGGTTTCCTTGTTGTTTCCTTATCAGGAGGTAATGACACAAGAGAATTCACTACAATTAGCTTGGACTCTAGTCTAACCTGGAATAAAAAGAAAATCTATTGCAGGAAATATACATCACCTTCAATAACATGGGTAGGTTCAACCGTTGGTAAATATCACCTTGGTCACAGTATCTGCTCTTCCTCTCTGCTAAAAAAGCCACTGTTACAATCCTAAATTGAGGACCCAGATTGTTGGGGGCAAAATGCTGACTCTGCAAACCACTTAGAGAGGGTTGTAAAGCACTGTGAAGCTGTACATAAGTCTAAGTGCTATTGCTAAATATGCACAGTAGCTAGCACCAGGAATTGAAAACTTGACAAAATGTATATTTTAAATTCATCATTTTCATTACTTATGGATTACCTGGTTTGAATGCTTGCTCTTCCTCCTGCAGGGACTTGCTCCTTGGTTCCTTAAGCAGACCTAAAAGTCAGCAGGTGGGCAGTTTGGCATGCAGCTTTTTGTGCCATCAACTTGTTGCCATATCTAATAGAGCAGCTTCCAATGCTCTTGATCTCCTGTGTGCAGACACCATGGCTTGATGGTTGATACCTGGCAGTGACTTCGCTTGGACAAAGTAACAGATAAATGGGCAGCTGGAATTGAACCTTCTACCGATCTCTATTTTATTTGGCCAGTTGTGAGGCTTGGTATGCAACTAGCACACTTCCTGCTTTGCAATTTTGGAGGTTTTTTTTGTTTGATTGTTTGTATCCTACTTTTATTATCTTTTCAAATAACCCAAGGCAAACATATCCAGCACACTTTCCTCCTCCTATTTTCCCCACAACAACAATCCTGTGAGGTGAGTTGGGCTGTGATACTAGCTCAAAGTCAGCCAGCTGGCTTTCATGTCTAAGGTGGGACTTGAACTCATGGTCTCCTGCTTTCCAGCCTGGTACGTTAATCACTAGACCAAAGTGGCTCTGATGTCACAATTTTATCTTAGTTCAGGCTGAGAAATACTTCATAAATTTCATACCAATGCAGCTTGAAACTATGTGGCAGCTGGAACTGAAGAGCAGAAATGAGTCAGAGTTGTAGCATGATGCCTTCTCAGGGCAAAGTGTTGCCCAGAATAAGGTTGTCAACCTAAGATCACTGACAAACACCCAACCATGCCAACACTGACTCTGGTTTGGTCAAACTGCAAGAATATTGCTTAGAAAAACAGAGCTAGAAATCAGGGAATCAGTGTGTGAAGAAGTCTTCAACTATTTTGTCTTGTTGAAAACCAATTGGGAACAGTCATTTTAATAACTCTATTAGCATCTGATCAATTATCACACAAATAAGGTTTTATACTACTTTATATAGTATTATAAAGACCTAACCTAACTTAATGGTTATTAAAATAGCTCTTGTAACTTTGTTTAATAATAGGTGTTCTCAAATGCTCAGTGGTCACCATCTTACTTCAGCAAAAGCCAGATGCATAAATTGTCAGAAAAGTTAACGATCCCCAAACTAAAGCCAATTCTGGATAAGAATTGCCTCAAGAATTATCAGTTCACTGAATATGCATAGCAATTTAATTACTTTTTAATCAGAGACCTTTTCTTATAATGTGGAAGGTGGGAGCAGTAGACATAAAACTTCAGCCATATCACTTGGAAGTCTACAACAAAATTCCAACTAGAAGTTCAGTAGACCAAAACCAATAAAAATCGCTACTTCCATTAGAGCTCTTTTTAAACCCTTTTAATTTAATTTAATTTAATTTAATTTAATTTAATTTAATTTAATTTATTTAGGGGGGGTTCCTGATTAATGCTATAAATCAAATCATTTTTTCTTCTAACCCATATTGAAGTTTAAGAAAACATTTCTTGAACATGTCGCCTAAATGACATATAAAGTACATAGCAATACCAGTACAAGGAGACTGAACTTCAGTGCACATGTATGCATTGATATGGATACAAAAATCAGATTCTTGATACAGAATAAGCAGAGGAGGGGAGCATAGATAGAAAAATTGATATATGACTCATCTTTTTGTAATGCCTTCCTTAATTATTGTTTTAGAAGGTGAGAGGTGACATAGAAAGCGGCCATCTTGGATTCTGTCATCCATTCTATCTTCAGGCTACTTGTAAAAGTAATAAAGGACAACATTCCCCATAACAACCTGAACATCCACTTTTCTTTAAGTAATACCGGTATTGGCAAATGTTTCCAGATCTTTAAAATCATTTGATGGGGACATGATTTGTATTTTTAGCTTTCTAGCACTGCTTTGAAACCTCACATTAAATCTTCATTCTCAGGCTCAACTTCTTAAGGGCAAGTCCCACAAGTTTGCATAAGGTCACAAGAAAAAGAAGCAGTTGTTAATGCTGACACAATTATGCTCATCTTGTCACAGAGCTAGACACAACTGAATAAGAAGAAAAAATAAAACTAAATTGCTCGGTTTATACGTAGATGTATTGATTAGCTTCACAAGGCACGAAATTGAAAGAGCAAGTATTTTTATTACTGGTAATTACTATCATCTTAAATCCCTATCATTTCCCAAGCACTTTACAGAGGTTCCAGTTGTTGTAGTAGCAATCAAAATAACATAGTCCATTAAAAAAAAACAGGAATGGGGAAGTAAGAGAAAAATGTGGACAGTTGGATATGCAGTTAGATATTTATGACTAGCAGAAACATAAGTTCTCCTGAATAGCAATGAATATGAAAGAGATACCATCAGCATCAACCAAATGTATAGGTTCTCCATCACCCTCTGCTCAAGCAGGAAACCCTATACCATTTCCGACAAATGATTGTCCATTTTCTTCTTAAAAACCTCCAGTGTTGGAGCACCCATAACCTCTGCAGGCAAGTTGTTCCACTGATTAATTGTTCTAACTGTCAGGAAATTAATTGTTCTGTCAGGAAATTTCTCCTTAGTTCTAGGTTGGTTCTCTCCTTGATTAGTTTCCCTCCACTACTTCTTGTCCTGACTTCAAGTGTTTTGAAGAATAGCTTGAGCCCCTCTTCTTTGTGGCAGCCTCTTAGATATTGGAACACTGGTATCATGTCGCCCCTAGTCCTTCTTCATTAAAATAGGCATTCCCAATTCCTGCAACTGTTCTTCATATGTTTTATATATATATAGCCCAGCAGTCTGTTCTCACAGTAGTCAACCAACTGCACAGGAAAGCCCACTAGCCTCCCAGCAGATAGACTTCAGAGAAGCCCACTTCTGTTTTATTCTGCTTGAATTCTGTAATATTTTAATGCACAGTTAAATACAAGGAGCTGCCCTTGAAGCCCATCTGGAAGCTGAAACTGCTCAAGAATTCAGTGATATACATAGTACTGGGTGACCGTAGCTTCACCCACATTACACCCCTGTTGCATGAGCTGCATTGGCTCTCAGTTTCCATCTGGGTGCAATTAAAGGTGCTGATTAACACCTTTAAAGCCCTATAGCCACAGGCCAGTTTATTTGTGGGACTACCTATCCTGACATCATCTGCCTGTGCCACCAAATTAGATAGGATAGGGGAGGAGCGTAGTAGCTCACGTGGTTAGGATGCTGGGTTAACAATCAGCATGCCTGCATTCGAGACCCGATGCTGCTGTGTGAGGTATGAGCTCCTGTCATTCACTCCAGCTCCTGCCGACCTAGCAATTCAAAAGCATGTAATTGCAAGTACATAGATAGATACCAATTTGGTGGGCATATTAACGGGGGCATGAAAGGAACCCCCAACCATGTATCCCCTGGGCAACAGTGATATCACCGGCTAATCCTTTCAACCTAGAAGCTTCCAATACAAATGCGAGATAGGATAGGCACAGTCCAGATTCCTTCCTTGAAATATTGCCACCTAGCGGGGTCTGGGAAGTAGGTCCCTGGAGACCTCATTCTTTACTCAGGTACAGGTAGTCTTTGACTTACAACTACAATTGAGCCCAAAATTTATGTTGATAAATGAGACATTTGTTAAGTGAATTTTGCCCCATTTTACAATCTTTCTTGCCACAGTTGTTAAGTGATCACTGCAGTTGTTAAGTTAGTAACATGGTTCTTAAGTGAATCCGGCTTCACCATTGACTTTGCTTATCAGAAGGTCACAAAAGATTTTCACATGATTTTGGGACACAGCAACCGTAATAAATATGAACTAGTTGCCAAGTGTCCAAATTTTGATCACATGGCCATGGGGATGCTGCAATAGTCGTAAGTATGAAAAATGGTCATAAGTCACTTTTTTCAGTGCCGTTGTAGTTTCAAACAGTCACTAAATGAACTGTTGTAAGTCGAGGACTGCCTATAATGGGGCGGTGTGACGCGAGCCTGGGCATGGTTGTTGAGGCATTCTAAGCAGATGACTGAGGTGTCAGATTTTTAATTTTTGATTTGCAGTATGTAGAGTTTTATGACTTTACAGTTTTACTGTTTTATCGTTGATATGAGCCAACCAGACTTGTACTCTAAGATAGGTGGCCATAGAAATCTTTTAAATACAGTAAATAAATACATATTTTGTAAGGTATTTACAAAGGTATGAGCCGTGGTGGCACAGTGGTTAGAATGCAGTATTGCAGGCTATTTTGCCGACTGCCAGCAGTTCACTTCTCACTGGCTCAAAGCTGACTCAGCCTTCCAGCCTTCCAAGACTGGTAAAATGAGGACCCAGATTGTTAGGGGCAATATGCTGACTCTTGTAAACCGCTTAGAGAGGGCTGCAAAGCACTGTGAAGAGGTGTATAAATCTAAGTACTATTGCTATTTAAAAAAGACTATTTAAAAAAGTGTTAAATGCAGTTCCTCTCCAAGCAATGGCAATGGAATATGTTAATTACTACATGATCACAGTTTGCCTATGATATGTACCAGAATGAAAAAAATAGAGTTTGGGGGGGGGGGATTGACAGAACTATATCCAATAAAAGCATATTGCACATGGAAACACAAATACTTTATTATAATACCACCCTGTCTTAAAACTACCTAATGGCCTTAAAATAATATAAAGTAACACCAGCTTTGTATAACACATAATTAATCTGTGAACCTACAATTTTAGCAGAATGCAGGGTGGATTAGAACTGCTACATGAACATTAAGAACACTTATGTCTTTATTCCAAAAGGTACATTATTTAGAAGGAACATAAATCCCCAGATGACATGGTCTAGTAAACCGATCATAAAACAGCAAGATTGGGATAGACAAAGTATTCTAAGAGTAATCACCTTTAGATCTGTCTCTGACTCGGATGGTATTAGCCACTAGAGACAGCAGATATGAGACTGAAACTAGTTAGATTTGGTTTGACAGGTCCTTTTAACTATCAGATTAAGGATTATGTGTACAAAAATATCTCTGATACTGAGTTTTCTTAGATATCTTTTAATTTTACTAGTGATGTAACTAGTCTTCTACAGGTAGTATGAACAAGTTTTCAGGTTTTTAAAATGTTTATTGTGCTTCTTTGATTGCCTGTCATCTACCAATCTAAGTGTGACTGTGATATACTAAGAGTTTGAATTTTTTTGCTAAATTCTTGTAATTCACAGGCATAAACCAGACCATTAGAGAGGCTTAACTCTGCGTGGAATAATCAGAACATGGGAATAGCACATTTTACAAAGATTCTAAAGTTGGCAGACCAGATTCAAATTAAAATGCTAAACTTCTCAAATATATAATACTAGCAATATTCAATATTCAAGGCATTGCAATAAAACTGTAACTTTTATTTACCCTTTTGTCCATACTGCCAAGCAAATCTTTATGTTTGGTAAGACATTCAGTTTGTAAATCCATAGTGCCCATTTGAAAATTGTTTATGTCTCTTTCCTGGATGTAAAGCTTCCCAGAGGCTTTGCTGGTGTCACTGAATATATTTCATAGCTTGCTCATGGACAGCAAGCTGCTTAAATTACTATCCTAATCGTTGTAGCTACATAAAAGCCCAAGGAATTATTACCGGTTTAAAGCTGGAACTAGTACAGGACTCATCTAATGCTAAGTCTATATACTGAATTCTAATATATTGGATTTACTTGGTTCTCAATGAGTATCACTGTTGATCTTTGGCTGCTTCAAAAATCTTTTTTTTTAAAGATAATATGAGTTTTAAAAAAATAGAAATGTATAATCAACAATTCCAAGGAAGTTGATTGCATTTTCTTGAACATGTGGAGGATCATAGGATGAGCTAAAGAAGGTACAGTTTTATTCACAGTTCAAAGAAAAATACAGATTCTCCAGTTCTTCAGAAAACCATACTAATATATATTTGTCAGTTTTCAAATAATTGTTCTTCTCATGTAAGGAATGCACATAAAACTTGCAGCAAACCAAAAGAAAGGGTTTCTTTCTGTATTCTATATAATAGATAGAAATCACAATTGTAAAAAAAAAATATAGATGAACCAGAACAGATCCACAAAACCAACTCAAGCCAGTAAGTACTGAAAGAGCTAAATAAACTCAAATAATTATTAGATTTACTAGAAATAGCAGAACTCAAAAAGAAGATAAAATGTTATAAAATCATTTTAAGTATGCAAATAAACCAGGATTATTTTTATTTTTCTGGTTTATTTGCATAGCAAATCAGAACAAAGAGAACACAAATTCAAAAAAAAATCTATAACAATTCAAGAGATAACTTTAAATAATTGTTATAAATGTTTATTTGCATCCTGTTTTGATAAATAGTGGTTGACTGAAGCAATATGGATAATGAGTAAATACAGAACACCAAATAAATATTTAGACAGATGTCTTTTTAGACAAATGTTATAATAAAAAGAATTGGCTGACATCGGTTGCTACAATTTGAAGAAGCCTATCAACATTTGTCATTATTTGCAACAGAACCACTGGGAATGTTTACTGGTACATTACATTTAAAGGAAAATGCCCTTTTGCTCACAGGTTTTTCATACCATGTACTGCTTCACAGAAGATCTTAGAAATTCTCTTTAAACTAGTGTTTTGCAAAAGATAACTGAGAACTTTTTTAGAATTACTTTTAAAAATGTAATTCCAAGCAAGCAATCTTTTAATCCATTGATCCTAAACCAGTGATGGCTAACCTTTTCGTCGCTGCGTGCCGACAGCACGCGCGCACATGCCCATAATGCAATGCACGTGCGACCCCCACACATGACCCGCCCCCACGCATGCGCACGTGACCCCCCTGTGCGCCCTGCCCCCTGTGCAACTCTCCC